>CM076080.1:34002500-34030000 GCA_038088235.1 Zacco platypus | reverse complement strand
ACTTTTGTGGCACTGAATTGATGGACTGAACGAACAGCGCTGACACTGAAATGGTCTTTTGTGACATTTGAATTCTCCGCTGTAAATATCGCTCAGTGATTGGATTAAATGAGTTTATTCTCATGAATAATGCGAAGCTCAGGAAATGATGATGTAGACACGTATTCTCCAGCCATGGCAGCCAGTCACGCATGTACCTCACATTTCGTGACGTCGGTTCAACTGTTTTTTGGTGCTTTTTAAACTTGAAGAATGAAATAGTTCAGAAAAATCCTTTAATAATAAACATAACGAGTGTTATTGTTGTTTTAATCGATGAGTGCAATCGGTATATATATATGTGTAAACTTAAAAAATAAATGTTTTAGGATGTCATGAGCTGTCACGTGTCCGAGTTATTCCTCGCTCCGACGGCCGGCGCACATGTAAACCTAGACATTGTATGGAAAGTGCTGCGTGAAGCTCCTTCATAAATATTCCACAGACGCGGCAAACGGGTTCGAATGACACGAGGGCAGGCGAATAACGGCTGTTCCTTTCATTGAAACAGGACAAGAGTTCACTTGGCAGCTCCTTCCAGAAAAGTTCCAGTGCTTTTCACTTTCTGTTCTATCACAGCGGCGAGTTAATGGTTAATCCCGGCGGAGAGCGCGGCTCTGACACAACGAGCCTTTATGAGCGGCGGAGAGAAGTCTTGTGATGAACTGCGCTCTGAGACACATAAGAGACTCTGGGTTGTGCAATAACAGCGAGAGATGACCCGCGAGCGCGCGGCGTTACATAAGCCATGAAAAAATTAATCTCTCCTGAACAACAACAACAGAGACTTTGGCCGTCCCTCGAAAACCATGTTAGTGTGCACAAAGGTCTTTTGATACGCAACTATTTCAAGCGTGGTTTTGGAAGGATTGTATGCAGGAAATCACATGTTTCGTCTGTGAACAAGGGCGTGGCTTCGCTGTTTACTTTTTTTTTTTTTTTTTGGAAGTGTACTTGACATCCGTGAAGGAATAGGGAAGTGAAACTTGAGCTCTGAGCAACACAGCCCGTAATTAAAGAGTTTCTTTAGGAGGATTCGTGTAATGCTGCCATCCTGTTCCTTTAATGTTCAAGTGTTTGTTCAGTTTTATGTCTTCCTCAATCATCTTTGGCTGTATTCAATTATGCATCATTTCATAAACAACTAAACCGTTCTCAGTGTTTTGTCTGTTTTCTTTGCAGGGTGGAAAGAGCATCTCGGAGGACAACAACCTTTCGGAAGAAAACAATATTCCTTAAAATAGATCCGTTTGAAATGACTTTTTCCCTCATCTCTAAAAGACAAACAGCCGCATTTGTCTGATTTAACCATATAATATCCTTCTGTTATACATTTCAACAATGCCAACTTGGCTTGACACAGAATCGTGGTATGGCGGACTTCTAACCCGGCAGAAGAAGCATGGCTCTCTATCCCTCAGCGATCATCAGTTGTGCCTGTATTTCTTCATGACACGCGGATGGATTTAGACATTCTCTCCCTGCAGTCGCCATTCATTTCCTACGTATATAAGACACATTCGAGGTCTCAGAGAATGATATGTCCAAGAAAGAAGAGGCCCATTAAAGATGAGGATTTCTCCGCCATCGTGGTGCCCTCCATGAGGGGTCACGGCTACTTGGATTACACGGTTGAGAGTCATCCCTCCAGAGCCATGCAGGTCATGGATGAGTTCCGGCATCATGAGCTGCTCTGCGATCTGGTTCTGCATGTGACGTACAAGGACAAGATAGTGGATTTTAAGGTGAGGGTCATTGAGGCGATCAGCGCGGTCTCAGCCCTCGCGTTCAGTTTTGGGGACTTTTGTGGTCAAAAAGTTATTTTTCTTCAGGAAAATCGATGTCATATATTTTTGTTCGAAAATATTATTATTATTATTTTGAATTTTGAGGGGATTTATGATACTATGCAATATTTTTTTCCCATTAAAATTTAATTTTTCAATAAATGTGTGCCAATGTGACAAAAGTCACCAAGTGTCATCCCATTCTGACGAAAAACATCTTAAAAAATCAACTCTTTTGGTCAGTGACTGAAGAGGCTGAGCGGGTCTCGAAATGAAGGTTTTTGAGGAAATCATTCAGGATTTTTCTCCATATAGTGGACTTCACTGGGGTTCAACGGGTCCAAATGTCAGTTTCAGTGCAGCTTCAAAGACTCTACATGATCCAGACGAGGAATAAGAGTCTGATCTAGAGAAACCATCACACATTTTATACAAAAAATATAGTTTCCTTCAGAAATCATTCTAATATGATGATTTGATGCTCAAGAAGTGTTTTATTTTCAATGGTGAAAACAGCTTCATATTCTTAAGGAGAACTTTTCTCAGGTTTCTTCAAGTAAAGAAAAAAAAAAACTTTATTTATTAAAAAAATATTTTTTTTAATAATGTAAATGTCTTTAACACCACTTTTGATCAATATAATCTCCTTGAAGAATAAAAGTGTTAAAAAAAGAAGGAAATTTTACTTACTCCAAACTTTTGAATGATATTTTCCTCGCAGAGTTCAAATGCAAACATTAAATTATAATATGAAATATTACATGAAAGCTTTACATTGTTGTTATAAAAGGCCTTTGTGTGTTTATGAGCTTCTTCAAACTGTTGTTATGCATAAATTTACTTGCAGAATTGGTTTTAGCATTTAGTATAGTCTAAGAATTTTAATATCATCCATTTATTGACGATTGGCCTTAACATTTAATGTAAAAACAACACTATTATTGGCTCAAGGCGTTGCTGAAAATGTTAATATCAGTCTCTTGAGCGATGCGTTCACTAAATTGCCCTGGCACTGCAAATTACAGAGCACAAAGATAAATGTTCTCATTACAAGCGAAGAATTATGTCAGTACATGTTAAGGCATTTAATTGTAATTACAAGTACAGCTCTCATGATTTAGTTTCAGGTGTGTCCTGACAGCTTCTTCTTTTTTTCGTTCTTCAGGTGCATAAGCTGGTGCTGGCTGCCTGCAGTCCGTACTTCAAAGCCATGTTCACCAGCAACTTCAAGGAATGCCACGCCTCGGAGGTCACGCTGCGGGACGTGTGTCCGGCGGTCATCAGCCGCCTCATCGACTTCGCCTACACCTCCCGCATCACAGTGGGCGAGAAGTGCGTTCTTCACGTCCTCTTGACGGCGATGCGCTATCAGATGGAAGAAGTGGCCAAGGCGTGCTGCGACTTCCTCACAAAGAACCTGGAGCCGTCTAACGTGATCGGCATCTCGAGATTCGCCGAGGAGATCGGCTGCACGGAGTTACACCAGCGCACGAGAGAGTACATCAACACTCACTTCAGCGAGGTGCGTGAGTCGATAGTCGCCGCCCTTAAGTAACTGTACCGAGCCATTGACCTCTAACAGTCTGAGTGAATGAAGGCTGAGGAGAACGGCGCCGTGCGG
This sequence comes from Zacco platypus, assembly GCA_038088235.1. Lineage (NCBI taxonomy): Eukaryota > Metazoa > Chordata > Actinopteri > Cypriniformes > Xenocyprididae > Zacco > Zacco platypus. The sequence continues at coordinate 34,026,553 of CM076080.1, read as the reverse complement.
CTAATTGATCCGTCGATGGAACTCGGGTCTGTCTCGCAGATGGATATTGATTCGTATAAATTATCCAGCTGTCAAATGAATCATGCATTAAAGCAATAGTTAACCCAAAAACCCAATTTGCTCGCGCTCATTTCTTCCTTCTTCAGCTCAGAAAGAGATGTGAGGCACAGTGTGGACGGTGATTTATACTCAAAATCAAGCTCAAAAATCAACAAAAATACCAGAAAAGTCCACATGACTCAATATCTGTGGTTCTCAACTGGTTTGGCTGTGGGACCCACATTTTCCCATGGTCATTAAGCCATGACCCAATTTTTTAGGAACTTGACCTATAATATATATATATGCCACCTTCTTCATTGTTCTGTGGTCCAGTTCTGATGCTCACGTCCCTCTGTTGGACATTAAGTCATCATAACTCATAATCAGTTGGACTTTAGACTCAATTGTCAATTGACATTTTCAGGTATTTTGGATTTTTTTTGAAAAACCTACTTTTGTGAACTAGCCTGAGGTTTCTGACCCAATCTGAAGCAAACCAGTGCAGCGAGATTCTCTGGAGTCTGGTTGTCAGTAGTTATCCAAAAAAAGTTGATATTCTGATTCACCGTCCCAAAATGTTCGAAGTGGGCGGATCCGCTTTTACTAAAATGGCTATAACTTGTGAACAGAATGAGATATTTTTACCAAACTTGGTACAACGATGTTAGAGCTCATTCTGTGGTCGCTTGAAAAATGATGTGGCGACTGGCCACTTGATGGCGCTATAACAGGAAAAAAACATAAACTGCTATAACTACTTCACAGTTAGTCCGATCAACGTCAAAATTGGCATGCGGTGTCTTTATTCAAGGTGCCATCACTGTCTGTGAGAACACTGACGTATCTCGAAAAACTCATCGGCCAATGAATTTTGAGCAGCGATCAGACAAAGTTAATGGAGGCTGATCAGAACGAAACTCGCTGGGCCTGTTTGGACTCATGAGAACTCCTTCGCATTTTTCACGTGCGAGGATCGTAAAGGATTTTTGCGCGCCCACGATATTCATACCACGTGGTAGAACTCATTCTGAGGACCGCCTCTCTCAATCGAATCCTTCATTAAATATTAGAGATGATTTCAGTCCGAGGTTTTTGGCTCAAATTTGACAACTTAAAAAGCTTTAAAAACCATATATTTCCTATAGTAAATTTCCTGTATTGGCTGTAAATGGTCTTTTCCGTGTATGGTTGAAATTGTTACAGGCTTGTTAAATAAAAAGTATAGTGCTTAAAGGCCTTAAAATGCTTGAACCCCGTAAATTGCAGCTATATATTTTTATATTTATTATTCCTCACATGTAATTGACATACTCATGGATATTTATGCAAATGCCTATTTTCATTGAGTCAGTATGCGATCTAACTGTCCTCCATGCACAGGTGACCAAAGAGGAGGAGTTCTTCAGCTTGTCCCATTGCCAGCTGCTGGAGCTGATCAGTCAGGACAGTCTGAAGGTGCTCTGCGAGAGCGAGGTCTACAAGGCCTGCATCGACTGGGTCCGCTGGGACGCGGAGAGCCGCGCGCAGTACTTCCACGCCCTCCTCAACGCGGTCCACATCTACGCGCTGCCACCGACCTTCCTCAAAAGGCAACTGCAGTCCTGCCCCATCCTCAGCAAGGCCAACTCCTGCAAGGACTTCCTGTCCAAGATCTTCCAGGACATGGCTCTCCGAAAACCCCTGCCTCCCCCTCCTCATCGTGGGACGCAGCTCATCTACATAGCGGGGGGGTACAAGCAACACTCTCTGGACTCTCTGGAAGCCTTCGACCCGAGGAAGAACGTGTGGCTGACGCTAGCGGACATGGGATCTCCGTGCAGCGGGCTGGGGGCTTGCGTGTTGTTCGGACTCCTTTATACGGTGGGGGGACGCAATCTCTCTCTGCAGAACAACACGGAGTCTGGATCCTTGTCCTGCTACAACCCCATGACCAACCAGTGGACGCAGCTGGCGTCGCTCAACACGCCAAGAAACCGGGTGGGCGTCGGGGTCATTGACGGAAGCATTTACGCCGTCGGGGGTTCGCATGCCTCTACACATCACAACAGCGTGGAGAGGTGAGGCTGAGACAGGAAGAACACCATTCAGAAAGGTTTTGTGTTTTACGCTGTGGGGTTTTCCCCTTTATGTTATAGTTCCTTCCTATTATACGCACGCTGGTGGAATCAAAACATCAGCACAGTGCCGAGTGACAGATCGGTTGACGCAGCTCATATTACACCAAAGACTGCGCTGCGCACCTGTCCGACGCAAGAACATTCACACAGCTGAAACATTAGCAGAAAGGTCACGCAGAAAGTGTTTTGACTTCCATCGGTTTGCTCTGTTCTTTTCAGAGCAGTCACTCTTGACGAACAAGCTTCAGGCGAATCTGTTTCATAACGCACATTCCACGGCACAGAGTCAGGTCAGGTCTTTCAGGAGACACGCATCTCCACAATACGTGTAATTATATATTATATTTATTAGCCCATGGTGACAGATCAGGTAAGAAGACCTTGCTTGAACTTATAAAGCAGTAGCTCAATCTGAGAGGAAGGACTGAGAAGAACTGAGGTGGTTTCTGTATTTATTACCTATTGGGACTGTTAAAGCCGATGCAGAAAGTGTTTACTTCCAACTAACTACATTATAATGACAAATTAGACTTAGTTATCTTTAATTAGTCTTGTTTGTAAGGGAGTGAACGGTCTAAATAACAACTATTCTTATCTAAAAATTCTTAAATCATGAAGCATTTACTAGACAAGTAAAAATTATTGTCTTGTTTTGTGGAAAACTAAAGCAAAAATAATGTGCCAATAAGGTAATATATTATATACAGTATATATATTCATATGTCTTGAAATTAACTTTTATTTTCATGTCTATTTACTTTAGATATGGTGGTGTGAATAAAACAAGATACATTATGCCACACAAAGTCAAACTGAATATGCGAGTGCCATAAACCTCATTAACTTCGTCTTTTGCTGTGGATTTATTATAGAATTTTCTGGAAGCTCCAGTACAGATTCATACCAGAGGATTGTGAGTCCTACTGAGGATCATTTAAATCTGAGCGGAAAGTTAATCCGTCCAGGAATGCAGGCACAGAAAGAGCGTGTATTCTATTCAGGAATTACAGCTAGACACAAATTCAAACAAAGAATGTCGATAGATCATCTACAGTTTCAAAGATGTGTGAAATTCAAGATTCTGAATGTTCTGGGGACAGAAACTCCTGGGTGTGTAACAGTAGCTGTCTTCACAAGCTGTTGGCAGGTTAAACACAACCTCTGATTCTCACATCGTGACATTCTGTTGGTGGGAACTGCTTGCAATTATGATCGGTATCTGGCTCTGGATATATACATTGACTTCTTCAACTATGTCTAAGGAAATCATATTCGTACATTATCTCAACTGGTTTTGCTTGACTGTTTTCACAGGTATGACCCGGAGACAAACCGCTGGACGTTTGTGGCCCCGATGTCAGTGGCGCGACTGGGGGCCGGCGTGGTCATGTGTGGGGGGAGTCTGTACGTGGTGGGGGGGTTCGACGGGGACAACCGGTGGAACACGGTGGAGCGCTATCAACCCGACACCAACACCTGGCAGCACGTGGCACCTATGAACACAGTTCGGAGCGGCCTCGGTAAATATTCTGCTCCATTTATCAAGTTAATGAATTGGAACTGCTTTCTTTTACTTGACATGTGAACCACAGTCAAGTACTGCATGAATCCTGCCGTTATATAAAAGTGACTAAAGGTAACAATATGAACACAAGAGAACAAACGACTACATCAAATATAATCAAAACCACATAATAAAACATAACAGTGCATTCAGTGTTTGAAACGTTGTAATGTTAGCACTTGCCTCCTGATGAATCGCTTTTTGTAAGTTGCTCTGTTGTAATGTAATAATAAACCTGGATCAAACTACATAAACTGAACAATAGAGGTCGACCGATTAGTCATGGATTTTATCGATAACGATAACTGGGTTAGCCCAATACTTTTATTAACCTTAGTTTACCATAGTTACAACTGGACTCTTACAGTAAAGAGTTAATGTTACAGATGAACTTACAGTAAAGAGTTAATGTTACAGATGAACTTACAGTAAAGAGTTAATGTCACAGATGGACTCTCACTGTAAAGAGTTAATGTCACAGATGGACTCTTACTGTAAAGAGTTAATGTCACAGATGGACTCTTACAGTAAAGAGTTAATGTCACAGATGGACTCTTACAGTAAAGAGTTAATGTTACAGATGAACTTACAGTAAAGAGTTAATGTCACAGATGGACTCTCACTGTAAAGAGTTAATGTTAGATGGACTTACTGTAAAGAGTTAATGTCACAGATGGACTCTTACTGTAAAGAGTTAATGTCACAGATGGACTCTCACAGTAAAGAGTTAATGTTACAGATGAACTTACAGTAAAGAGTTAATGTCACAGATGAACTTACAGTAAAGAGTTAATGTCACAGATGGACTCTTACTGTAAAGAGTTAATGTCACAGATGGACTCTTACTGTAAAGAGTTAATGTCACAGATGGACTCTTACAGTAAAGAGTTAATGTTACAGATGAACTTACAGTAAAGAGTTAATGTCACAGATGGACTCTCACTGTAAAGAGTTAATGTTAGATGGACTTACTGTAAAGAGTTAATGTCACAGATGGACTCTTACTGTAAAGAGTTAATGTCACAGATGGACTCTTACAGTAAAGAGTTAATGTCACAGATGGACTCTTACAGTAAAGAGTTAATGTCACAGATGGACTCTTACAGTAAAGAGTTAATGTTACAGATGAACTTACAGTAAAGAGTTAATGTCACAGATGGACTCTCACTGTAAAGAGTTAATGTTACATGGACTCTTACTGTAAAGAGTTAATGTCACAGATGGACTCACTGTAAAGAGTTAATGTCACAGATGGACTCTTACAGTAAAGAGTTAATGTTACAGATGAACTTACTGTAAAGAGTTAATGTCACAGATGGACTCTTACTGTAAAGAGTTAATGTCACAGATGGACTCTACTGTAAAGAGTTAATGTTACAGATGGACTCTTACTGTAAAGAGTTAATGTTACAGATGGACTCTCACTGTAAAGAGTTAATGTTAGATGGACTCTTACAGTAAAGAGTTAATGTCACAGATGAACTTACTGTAAAGAGTTAATGTCACAGATGGACTCTTACTGTAAAGAGTTAATGTCACAGATGGACTCTTACTGTAAAGAGTTAATGTCACAGATGGACTCTTACTGTAAAGAGTTAATGTTACAGATGGACTCTTACTGTAAAGAGTTAATGTCACAGATGGACTCTTACTGTAAAGAGTTAATGTTAGATGGACTCTTACTGTAAAGAGTTAATGTCACAGATGAACTTACTGTAAAGAGTTAATGTCACAGATGGACTCTTACTGTAAAGAGTTAATGTTAGATGGACTCTTACTGTAAAGAGTTAATGTTAGATGGACTCTTACTGTAAAGAGTTAATGTCACAGATGGACTCTTACTGTAAAGAGTTAATGTCACAGATGGACTCTTACTGTAAAGAGTTAATGTCACAGATGGACTCTTACTGTAAAGAGTTAATGTTACAGATGGACTCTTACTGTAAAGAGTTAATGTCACAGATGGACTCTTACTGTAAAGAGTTAATGTTAGATGGACTCTTACTGTAAAGAGTTAATGTCACAGATGAACTTACTGTAAAGAGTTAATGTCACAGATGGACTCTTACTGTAAAGAGTTAATGTTAGATGGACTCTTACTGTAAAGAGTTAATGTTACATGGACTCTTACTGTAAAGAGTTAATGTCACAGATGGACTCTTACTGTAAAGAGTTAATGTCACAGATGGACTCTTACTGTAAAGAGTTAATGTCACAGATGGACTCTTACTGTAAAGAGTTAATGTCACAGATGGACTCTTACTGTAAAGAGTTAATGTTATGGATGGATTCTGACAGTAAAGAGTCAATGTTACAAAAGGGTTAATGTTACATATTTTTAAAATGTCCATGAAGGTGACTGGACTTCTAGGAATACAAACTTCCCAGAGTTCGTTGACCCTGCAGTCTTGCAGAACAATACAGAATGTACTGTATCTGCCAAAACTTACATAGTCATCAATAATTCATATCAGCAGAGTTGAAGATTTACCCGTTCAGTCGACATAGAGAATGAATGTAGATGGTGACCAAGAACTGTGCAGCTTCAAAAAAGCATCATAAAAGTATATAAAAGTAGTGGATACATATATTTGAAGTTTTAAAATGAAATCAAAAACTACTGGTAGTGCCCAGAACAAATCGCCTACATAAAGGTGACGGAGCATTTGCAGTGATAGGGCCGAGACTATGGAACGAGCTGCCATTAACGATCAGGTCCGCCTCATCTCTGTCAATTTTTAAAAGAACGCTGAAAGAGCACTAAATGGTGGAAGCGTACAACGGCTTGAGTTGTTGCTGTTATGTTGATGTATGATTTGTTGTTGTACAGCACTTTGGTTCAACCTCGGTTGTATTTTAAATTTGTGCTATATATATAAAAGAAAGAAATATTGCTTGGAAATTCTTGTTGACGTGTACTAAGCGCTCTGATTTTTGCTCTGTTTGTAGGGGTGGTGTGTATGGATAACTACCTCTTTGCAGTTGGCGGCTACGATGGTCAAACCCAACTCAAAACGATGGAGCGATACACCGTGGCTCGAGATGTGTGGGAACCCATGGCCTCCATGAACCACTGCCGCAGCGCTCACGGAGTCACGGTCTACCAGTGCAAGATCTACGTGTTAGGTGAGCTGGACTGGTGGAAGGGAATGCATGAATGATCAAATGTATAACATGCTTTGGATTTAATGCATAAATGTAAATAATCTGTAATATTATTCCATTTCAGGCGGGTTCAATCAAGGCGGTTTCTTGTCCAGTGTGGAGTGCTACTGTCCGGGCAGTAATGTGTGGACGTATGTAACCGATATGCCTGTTGGGCGCAGTGGAATGGGTGTTGCTGTAACCATGGAACCGTGTCCTGGAATCCTGCCAGAGGAGGAAGAGGAGGAAGATGAGGAGGAGGCGATGTAATGTGGAAGTTTGACCTGTGAACATGTGCCATGTTGAAGACTGCACATTCCTTCGAACTCTTTCTTGCATGTGATGCCAATAAGGACATTTCTATGTAATTTAGGTTAAGTTAAATTTGATAAATCCACTACAAAGTGTGTGTGATTTAGAGCTAATCACTGGACTAATGAACCTCCGGTCACTTTATCAGGACTTAACGAATATCTGAAACACGCACAATCTTTTTGTCGATCTGCTGAACGCGTAATTTTGTGAGCTTGTTCTATAATGTTTCTCATGTCTGTAAATACCTGATAAAACACTGAAATCTGATCTACTTTTGGTTTGATTTCTTAACTATTTCTCAGGAGGATTTGCAGGAACACTTTCTTAGAAGCCATGATTATATATATATATATATAAATTCATAATACAATAATATAATACTTATAATCTTATAATACACCTTAACCAGACACGATAAAAGGAATCTTTTCCTGTTAATCAGAGTTTTATTCCTAACTTGGACATGGTGTTAGTTTATCAGTTGAATGTTCTATAAATAATTAAAAAATATAACTCTGATTTAATGGTATAATGTTTTATATTCTTCACAGGTTTTGACCATGAATAGGTATGTTTAAATATATCACAGATGTCAATAATGCTTTAGAAATATATCATAAAATGTGTTACCTGCCATGGTTGCTTTTCACCACTAGGTGGAGGACTTCTACTTCCAGACAGCACTTGACCACTTGTTAGCGGACATCAGTATTTGGCCGGTTCAAGTGTGTGTAAGAACTTTTGATCACCCAATGGGACACACTTACAACATAGTGCAAGAGCTTTATTTACACATTTTGACTTACCACTTTAAAATAATTAAAAAATTTAAAATAAACTGTCACAGATGACGCCACAACAATTTGGTGCTTCTAATTAAGTGGTAAAAAGCAGTTTTACACAATACACACTCATCTTCACACCAATAAAATGTGCAACATTTTACTACCAAATTAAATTTAATTAATTTAACTTACATTGGAATGTTTTCCTAGAAATCTGGTGATTTAAACATGAACATGATGAATGATGGGAGCCGAAGCAGCAGCCTAAAAAAAATAATACACTCTTTTTTTTTTTACCTCCACAGGTTCCTATGAAAGCTTGTTCCCGCCACTAAATAAAATAAATAAAAAAGGTAATTGTGATTTTTATATCTCACAATTCTGACTTTATATCACAATTCTGACTTTATATCTCACAATTCTGACTTTATATCTCACAATTCTGACTTTATCTCACAATTCTGACTTTATAATTCACAATTCTGACTTTATCTCACAATTCTGACTTTATATTTCACAATTCTGACTTTATATCTCACAATTCTGACTTTATATCTCACAATTCTGACTTTATATCTCACAATTCTGACTTTATATCTCACAATTCTGACTTTATATCTCGCAATTCTGACTTTATAACTCACAATTCTGACTTTATAATTCACAATTCTGACTTTATCTCACAATTCTGACTTTATATTTCACAATTCTGACTTTATATCTCACAATTCTGACTTTATATCTCACAATTCTGACTTTATCTCGCAATTCTGACTTTATAACTCACAATTCTGACTTTATAACTCACAATTCTGACTTTATAACTCACAATTCTGACTTTATATCTCACAATTCTGACTTTATATCTCACAATTCTGACTTTATATCTCACAATTCTGACTTTATAACTCACAATTCTGACTTTATAACTCACAATTCTGACTTTATATTTCACAATTCTGACTTTATATCTCACAATTCTGACTTTACAACTCACAATTCTGACTTTACAACTCGCAATTCTGACTTTATATCTCGCAATTCTGACTTTATATCTCGCAATTCTGACTTTATATCTCACAATTCTGACTTTATATCTCACAATTCTGACTTTATATCTCACAATTCTGACTTTATAACTCACAATTCTGACTTTACAACTCGCAATTCTGACTTTATATCTCGCAATTCTGACTTTATATCTCACAATTCTGACTTTATATCTCGCAATTCTGACTTTATATCTCACAATTCTGACTTTATAACTCGCAATTCTGACTTTATATCTCGCAATTCTGACTTTATATCTCGCAATTCTGACTTTATATCTCGCAATTCTGACTTTATATCTCGCAATTCTGACTTTATATCTCGCAATTCTGACTTTATATTTCACAATTCTGACTTTATAACTCACAATTCTGACTTTACATCTCGCAATTCTGACTTTATATCTCGCAATTCTGACTTTATATCACACAATTCTGACTTTATAACACACAATTCTGACTTTAGATCTCGCAACTCTAAGAATAAAATCTTAATTGCGAGACAAATTTGCAACTACCTTTTTTATTTTTTATTTCATGGCGGAATCGAGCTTCCACAGGTCTCAGTTCATTCTTGCTGGATTGTTCTCGGGAAAGCCAACAGAATAACAGAAGCTGCATGTTTACCTCCTTCAAAACACATGAACAGTCAGAGATTCATCTCTTGTCTCAAAGCACATCACATTACAATAGTAATGATCGTAAACGGCTTGAACCTGTCGGGATGTAGAGAGAGTTTCAACCAGAATAGAGTGTTCCTACCTTTAATACTCACCGTCTCATGTTGTAGTTTACACAGAGCAGCTCCTCACATGGCCACGGTGAGACTCAATGGTTTGTTTACCTAGTGATAACTGTTTAATCCACAAACACAGGGGCTCCACTTCTTTTTCGCGGGTTCCTGGCTTTATCCGTATCAGATCATGAGGTGCCATGTCAACACTGGCACACCGGGCAAACAGATTCCAGTCCTTGGGCGAGATGCTCGCCGTGTGGCAGGATGTGAGGAGTGTGATCTGTCACACAAACACATGCTGAGAGACACATTAGACTGTGAGCAAGGAGCCCTTGTTTTGGCTCATCCTGGACTCTGATTGGACGGTGAGCCGGAGCCGTCTCTTCCCCGAGCCTAACAATACATCTGATGACTCACATGGCAAAGTGTGACGCAGTCTCCAGTGCGAACCTCACTGCCTGAGTGATCTGGAGTGACACACAGCTGCCGTCCACAGAGCGGAAGGTACTCGAGTCCACAGTGCTCCACATGTGAAGATGACTGGTCAAAGCAGAGAAAGTGCCTGCAGTCAGTGAGGCTCAGTATAAATGCATCAGTTCACCTGTGCTAAAGGTAATGTGTCAGTCTTCACATCCACACATAGGAGGCGCTATATGCTTTCTTGCGCTGACAGCGTTGGCAAAATCACTGGATTTTATCTGCTGCCGGTGTCTCAGTGTCCTGATGTGGAAAAACCACCAGAGAAAACATGCTTCAAAATCCCATGCCCAATAGATAATATTTAAATTGTCATAAAACATCTTACATTTAATAATACATCATATACATTTAAGATCTCAACTTTTTGTTTGACATATAGATCATCTTCAGTCATGGACTTCAAATCCAAATCCTTGACAGATGCCAGTCATGAGTAACTCGTGTGATATTTACAATACCGTCATTCAGACATTTTTCACTCTTTACTTGAGGGGGGAGGGGGGGTGTTTGATATGGGTATTTTTTTATATTAAAAGGAAAAAATAATTAAATTTAGGAATTTAAGGGAATAACAAAAAGAATTTAAATGGTAAAATTTAATGGTCTATTCTCATTAAGTAATCAATTTAAGCCATTTGCAAATAATATATTTAAATATATATATATATATATATATATATATAAATACACACACATACACTCACTTATTTGTATGTTTTTTTTATTTTAACCTACTTATATGTATGTTTGATATGTCAAAAACGCAAAGAAAAAGTTTCATCTCGTCACTTTCAGTTAGGAATTATATTAATCACATCATATAAATCAAACAACAGCATGTTTTCAATTCAAAACGACGAAATTTTAATAAAAATGTTGAGTAGTTTGCGTCGCTCGATATTACCGTTAGTCGCTGAATATTTCAAACAGTCGTCAGATATTAAACGTTTAGCTACTTTAAACAAAAACGCCGCGTTGGAATTCGCACTCGTCTTCGGTGAACAGTAAGCCCCGCCTTCTTTGATCTGATTGGCCAGCTCACTCATTCTGAAAGACTTTTTCATCATCCTAAAAAGAATATCAAATATTGGGGGGGCAATTTGGCCATTTCTAGTTATTGTGGAGCGTATGGTGGTTACGGGCCTACCGTTTACACGCCGCTAAATGTAAACGCTATCGAACAGAAATCGCTTTGAGAAGGTAACCATAGCAACTACTGCTCATCGCACGTCGACAAAAAAAAAAAAAGTAATTATTTTCACAATCACATCTTAAATACACACATTTTGAGAATGACTGAAGAGACATTACTTCAAAAAGTTGCACCGAATAATTTTAGAGTTAAAACGCAACACGATACGATTTCAAGTGCGTCCTCGGCCTGAAATAAGTTGAAGATTTGGGATAAAATCTAAGGGGTTTTAAGGGGTTTTATGTTCAAGTGCTGTTAATATGTTAATGTTTTATTGTTAAAGAAATGCTCTATGCATATTCGAGTAAAACAGACGCCTGGCGATCAAAACATGAAGTCAGTAACTTCTAGCAGCTGCTCGAGCGCAGATGAAGATGAAGATGAAATCTCGCTTCCGACGCGCGAGACGTGATTCAAGAACCGCGACTCAGAAAACTCGATTCATCACGAGATCATCGGGTTTAATGTGGATGTCGTGTGAAAAAGCGAATGTCTGGATTGCTGCAAGAACGTCGCAACCTTCTCTCGCAAACCACATCGTACAACTTTAAAATCCAAACTGTGTTCAAGTCTTATTTTTCCAAAACTAAGCTGAGGGAGAAGCGCGAGTGGACGGTTTCAAGCTCCCCACTGTGTGAATTGATTCTACTATGGGTCTGCCTGACGGAGCCGGGGGGAGATCTGCGCATCATTCCTGCGCAAACATTCAAAGATTCAAAAAATAGCGATAAATACTCGCGTTGAGGACTAAATACACGTTCTAATTAAGATTAGTCTCCAATCGTAAAGAAAATCCGCACTTTACATTCTCATGACAGGCACACAGAACCTCGCGCGTCCCTGCCTGGAAAAAATGGAACATTCCACAATTTATTCCAGGGAAAGACTGACAGTTTTTTGGGTCATGAAGCAGCTGTTCGAGTCAGTGTCTCAGCCTCCCTCCGCGGGAATAAGAAATTAGTACATTTGAAATTAGATAACCAAGATTTAAACTTACGGAGCGAAAGTCAACACAACAAATGAAGAAGAAGATAATACTAATGATACTAATAATAATTATTATTATAAGGGTTATTTTGCATATAACGATGTTTAATTATATTTTATAATTTTGCAAATGAACAATATTGACCATTGTTTGGTTTATATTTGTAAATTAGCATTAATAAATATATTTTATAAAGCCATAGTTTGTCATTTATTTGACTAAAGCCATTTTGTCATTAATGATGCAAATGAACAATATTGGCCATGTTTGGAAAATATTATAAACTAACATAAATAAATTTACATTTTTTTTTTTTTTTTTTTAAATAAAACCATAGATTGTGATTTCTTTGGAAAACATAAGGCCGTTTAGTCGCTGACCGTCTCAGCTGAGATGACCACGGGCACATGCCACCTCTCATGCCAATCATTTCCCATCAATTATTCAGACGGGAATGACTTCCGCTTGCAAGATTACAGTTCTTTTGCCGCTGGGACTCGCAGCGAGTACCAACCACGAGATATGCATATTTCAGTCAAGATGATGGCATATTTTTATGCATATTAGCGTATCTGTGCGGTTAGAGCTCGGCGGAGAGGCGGTGAGGCACTGTTGCACTGAAACTGAGAGTGAATGAATGCTGCAGACGAACCTCAGAATAAGGCATTGCTTTGATATTATATACATAATACAGCAACATTATGAGTCACATTGGAACAAATGCTAAATAAATTAGGAGTCCTGCCCAATTCTCTCTCTCTCTCGCTCTCGCTGCATGAGAACAGCTGCAGATGCCCACTCTGTGTAAGTGGATAAAAACTATAATGCAATCTCTAGAGACATGAGGACATCGGTCAATTGGAGTTAGTTTAGATAAAGATTTAACCTGGATCATCATGCCGCTCTTTCCTGGCTGGTCGATTCAGGTGGAAACATCAGAACGAGTTTAATTGAACCCAGGTTTCTGTGTGACATCATCGGTCCTGCAGAGTTCAGCTCCAACTGGAAGTGCCTAATTAGAGCTTGATTAGCTGCTTCAGGTGTGTTTAATTGGGGTTGGAGCCGAACTCTCCAGGAGCAGGATCGGACTATATACACGGAACTTCCGCAATAATATCAGCCAGTTGGAAAAGTTCCAGTGAAATGTCACTTCATGTTGGTGTGTCCGTATCTTCAGTGTCCTGACGTCACAGCGTCAATACACTCAAATAAATATTTCTGTCTAAACATAAGTTTTATGTAATTTAATTGCATAGCAATTTTCCATCCATTTGGATTACATAGTTTTAACATAAACAAACTAATAAACTTAATGTGATTCATATTTGTCAGTCATATGTAAATGAAATAGGTAAGATTTATGTAATAGTTCACAGGTTAATGAACACTGTTTAGTGGTCATGTGTGTGCGCACTACTGAGTTAAAGTACCGTTGAAGCAGTGTCAGAGTTAATGAGATCATTAAGTGATGATTGAGCATTAATGATGAACACCTGCTGTTAACAAGCAGAATCACTGAAGGACAGAGAAACACAAGAACTACAACTGAAATCAACTGAATCACTATTCATATATTCAACTATTACATAAATCTTTAAGACATTAAAATGTTTTTTTGTACAGTGACTATAATTATGACAATTACAGTATTTTCTGAGTGTTGGTCATTTCACACAGGACCGTGAACACCACAGACACTTATTTTTTCGTATCACGTATTTTAGTAATCATCATGAATTAGCTATCATTACGAACTCAAAATTCATCCAGTGAAAACCGTTTTGAAATTGGACATTGTGTTACCATGGAAACGGTACTCTACATTCTTTTAGCGCTCTGCTCCACCTAGTGGCCGGTGTCACGTTTCATAACACAAAATACTTTATATTTAAAACTTTTTTTCTGATCTTAACGAAACATATCATCGGAAAGGTCTGAGTCTCCAGGTTCCATATTTGGTCACTGTTTTGAGATAGAAGTGATTCTAAATTTGTTACAGGAGAGAATTTCAACGGGATGCGGATGACACCCGCTGGACATTTTTAGTGCAACGGGCTTCAATTTTTGCGATATCCACTTCAAATTTGGTACACAACTTGTTTAGACATAACATTTAGACTTTTTAGCAATTTTAGAGCAATTTTTCATAAAATACATATTCTATATAAAATAATAAATGTTTAGTACAGTACATTTGATTTACAGTAAATTTAAACTTCCATAACTTTTTCATTCTTTTATTGTTTTAAATGCATCAGGAATAATCTGAAAGTGTCTTCTTTAAAACAAGACCAACATTATGTCAATATTCCAAAGCACGGGGGTTAAATTTCTTTAAACGCTCAGAAGAACCCCAATGTTCAAGATCTGGTGACGGCCTTGATTTGACGTCAGATGTGGTCAGATTCGCTCTCGGTCAGCGTGAACCCGCTCTGTCCCGCGAGGCCCTAACAGGGATCATATGTGGAGTCAGCGTGTAGACAGAATCCGACCTCTGGCCGCGCAGAAAGACCCCGTCAGCAGCGGATCCCGGCCAGCCAAACAGCTAAAAGGCTGAGATTTGATTTGATGACTTTGCACCTCTACCTCCTCTTTGCACTTAATCTTTTTTTCTCCTCTGTTGTCTAACCTGTGGTGCCGAGGTGGTCGAAGACGAGCGTCTGCTGCAGGGTCCTAATCTAATATAATTATTGCTTCTCACCAAATCATCCCAGTGGATTCATCCGCAGTCTTTGGTTTCTCTGTGTAACGGCGGTAATGGTGAGCTGCTCGGACGAGGAGGCTACTGAGAAGAGACAGAATTGGTTTTGGATGTCCACATTATGTGTCCAGACTCCTTGCATAGAGACAAAACACATTGTTTTAAAACGGCTAGCACCATGCCAACATTGTGCGTCTTAATAGACATTTTTGAAAGGCTGTTGTTGAGAAACCTAATAGATAAATCAATATTCAGGCACCAATATCTTTGTTTTTGTGTTTCTCACAGATAATGCTTTCTGTGTGGTCACAGTATTAAACACGACAGATGCCCATTTTCATTATGAAAAAGTTATAAAGAATATTATTTTAAAAATGTTTAAAATCACTTACAATTATCACGAGATGAGAATAAAATGATTTTTAATGTGGCCTATTTAAGTTCGGGTATTTCACATGAAGATCGCCTCATGTAAGCGCCCTGAATTTAGTATTGTAACATCCAAAATAGGTAATAGTAGCTGTGTCCGAAACCGCTCCCTATCCACTATATAGTGCACTATATCGGGTGTCGGCCATTTTGTAGTGCTGTCTGAATTGCATTCGTTCACTACTTTTACCCACAATCCTCTCTGATTTTGAGTGTACATTCGATTCGTTACCCAAAATCCAACGCGATAAGACGATCGAGCGCGAAAGAAAAATAAATATGGCGGACGGCAATACGGGAAGTGGCAACTTCTACAAATATAAGTGTCATTTTTTATTAATTAGAACATCTTTGTAAAGATATTTTGAAGCGAAATGATACAGGTTTATATCATAATATATATACTGATTATCATATGATAATTTGGTGGATTTTTCTCATATGTTAGTGAACTGTGTATTTAACCGACGTCTTAGAATATGATGTATTGACGAATTTTAATTTGCTTTAGGGACGGATGAGGATGTTGTCTCAATAAACATGACAAATAAACAGTAATATACAATTCATGTCGCTAAACAGGACATATTACAGACCGGTATAGGAAATGTTCATGACGAACATTTGGCGCGTGTTATTAACATCAGCGTCTGAATTCACTCACTCATTCTCGTTCACTCTTTGCTGATATAGTGCGCTCAACTGTCATGCACTATATAGGGGTTAGTGAACGAGTGGACGGTTTCGGACACAGCTTATGATAATTAATTTCCATGATTATTGTAGGTAAACGGTGCTGCAACTCGTCGCTTTTGGTGAAACTCGCTCTTTGAATCCACAGTGTAATGATTCGATGAGGTTTTCGTGTGAGCGCTTGTGAAGGGCGTTACATATAACGAAAGGATGTGTTATCAACACGAGCAGCGTTTCGGTATTTATTGGAAATGAATTGATCTGATATTGCCGATCGCGTGCCGGAGTTACAGCAGTGTGTGAACGCAGCGCGCGCTCGGGAAATAACGGCGCGCTTTCTGAGGTAATGTCACGTGTTCTCTCACTGACGCTGTTGTAAGATGGCGACAGTATGCGGTAAATTAAATGCGGTAAAAACAAACAAACAACTGTTACTGAGCCTGTAACACATTGCAGTAAATATGAGTCAAATTAAATATTTATTAAATAATTAAATGGAGGTAGATAGGATGAAATGCTACCGTCACACACATACACACACCAATGGAATATTTCAGTATTCCCGCGTAATTTTAAAATAATCTTCTCTCACTTGCAGGATTTCTCTTATGACGTGTTTACTGGTGAGAAGTGGCAACCTGTCACTCACATCATATCCACCAATTCAACAATCCACTAACAGTTTTCACATGACGTCACATCCTTACAGGAATACCTGCCTGGAGGGCAAAACTAGGCTTTCCTCCATTACCCTCCAGTCATTCACATCAGGTACTAACAGAGTAAGACAGTGAAATAATAAGACCAAATTCAATACACTTCCATGATGACGCATGTACAGACGAGCAGATGAAGCTAAATTGTAAACACAATGTTCAGTTTCTCCATTTCCATTCATTCAGCGTGTTGCGCTCATCTCACCTGTGAAGAATGCATCATCAATAAGGTGTATAATGAATTTGTTCTTTTAATATTAGCGTTTTCGCACATGAAGTGTTTTTAAGTGTCACATGACTGAAAACTACGAATAGCAAACCACAATCGATTCCCCGATGGGCGAAATCAAGTCGTGCCCTACATTTGCTCTTGTTTGAGTCGCAGATTCACTCACAATTACGTCACAACAGGGAAGAAAAGTGTTCCATTTCACGTGAAAGTACAGTACTTTGCATTACTGGATGTTACTGTCGGTTGTTTAAAATTTCTGTCATAAAATAGTTGATGTATTAAATGTTCCACTGTATCTCTTTCAACGCTAAAATGACGCTTCACGCTGGAATCACGCTCTTTCTCTGTATGTGATTGGCCATCTCTTCTCATCGACTAAAAGTTTTTTATCATCCTAACAACATACAGCAAACCACAATTGATTCCCCAATGGGCAAAATCAAGCCCTGCCCTACATTTGTTCTTGTTTGCGAAGCAGTTTCGCTCAGAAATACGTCACAATAGAGAAGAAAAGACCATTTGACTTCCATTTAAGACTTCCATTTCACGTCAACTTCAATAAGACCTGTTGTTTATCAAATCTTCCCAAATGGATGCCATTGAGATGATGGGTGTCTGTACCAGGGCAGAATGTTTACAGAAAGGATAAACAGTGGCTGAGGCTATAATCTAGTGTCGAAAGAGTAGGACATGTGTGGATTACCGTCTCTCTATCCCTCTGTATCTCTCCTCCGCTCTCTCGGCACCTCATGACATTTCTAATTGAGTTAAATCTCATTATTCACGCCCGGCTTTGGGGCTGACACCGCATGCATCCGCATGTCCCAAAACAGAACTCCCTTCCTTGCCGCTGTGGTGAGCGCTCTGCCCGTCGCTGAAAGAGGAGAGGGATCGGTTTCTCCTCCGAGAGCGCTTCCTTCTCCCCTCAACATTCTGTCGAGAATGTGTCTGAACACACGCTAGAAACTCTCTAAATATGTGAATGTTTTCCAGAGAAATCTGTGAATGAAATGCCACCCCTGCACGGGAAAACGAGAGCCTTTGGGATGCACACGTGTTGCGTTTGTTGGCGTGGTTCTGTGTGAAGTTTTGGCAGTAGAGCGGACGAGATCCACAGCTGCAGCTCAAAACTCCCAGAACGGACTGCTGGAGAGCTGGAGCTTACAGTCAGGAAGCTGTAAGTTCTGCTTGAGATTTTCAGATGTTTTCATGGAGAATAATGAAAGAACCCACTTGCGTTTGCCGTGTTATTTTTTGGCATTGATGGTTCCATGAAGAAGCTTTAACATCCACTCCTCAAAAGATTCTTTTTAGTGGAAAATGGTAAAATGTACTTCAAATTAAGTTAAAATAAACCAACGGTTGGGTTTGTCAATATTCGACCCAACCATGGTAGTGTAACTTTCTCCCAATTGCGACTTTATTTCTCAGAAATGTCACTTTATATCTCATAATGTTGCTTCTTTGTTTAACTCTTTAAAACGTTAAAATCTGATGCTGCACAAAAACTAACAAACGCATCAAAGCCAATGTTGTTTCTAATCTTTGACACGTTTTTTCCCAAATCAGTGACATCATTTATGAATTTGGCAATTAAAGAGTTAAAATCCTGATTTTTTTTTTTAAATGTAGTAGTTTTGATCAGGACTGAGGTTGATTAATAGATTTAAGCAAAAAAATTTGAAAAAAATATTTATCTGATACATTTTTAAAGCAGTTAAAATCCTGGCTGTTCAGGATTTTAACAGGATTTTTCAGGATCAGCCACGAACATAACGAAAGGGTCGTGAATTTGCCCACAGAGTACTGTTGAGTTTTTGAACATTTTCAAAGCATTTTCCCAAAATATGTGTCAAAATAAGATTTGTCACCAAAAATCATTCCATTTGCTGAAACACGGAGAAAGTTACGGCCAAATTAAGACTCAAAAATTCCCCATAGTGGATGAAAACATCCCGAACAGCACAGAAGGGTTAAAGAAAAAATTTACACAAATTAGACTTTTTTTGACATTTGGTACAAATATAAGCTGTAAAATGAATGTGGATGACATAGTTGAGATAATTTGGTTTTGAATGAATGAGATGAGAGTTCATATTTAAATCTGTGATTGATTGATCGATTGATCGCAAAACTTCTGTCTCGACTTGTCGTGATTTTATGTCTCACATTTGCGACTTTCTATCTTTCTTGTGGCTTTACGTCGCACATTCTCCATTTCTTGTGAATGCAACTTTGAATCTCATAATGTGACTTTTAAAAACAAAAAAAAGTTATCTTACAAATACTTGTTTTATGTTTCACTCTGAGGCTGAAACAGGCTTCCACAGGGATTTCTTGGGTCTTTTTCTCTGGCGAAAAACACGAGCAAGATTTAATCTCTCTTTAATCTCATTGCTATCTAGGGGAAGCGTTTGAGAAAATAAAGAGATGTCATTTTTATTTTTCATTCCTGTGGGGTTCTGTATGAAAAAGGCACCAGTCAGGCACACGGACATTATTCCTCATTATGTACACTGTTTGAGTTAACCTCATGTGTGAACGACGGAGCCTCCCGTGTGCGAGGAAAGAGTGTTTTGTGCTGTCAGGATCCTCCAGCGCTGTTGGCTGAAGAGACGAGACCTGGCCCTTTGTAGGTCTGTGTGTGTGTAGTTTGTGTGCGCGGGGACGGGGGCGGAGGACTGCGGAGGCCCTGAAGAGGGTGCATAAGAAACTCTACAGCGCCGGCTCAGGGCAAAACTGTCAACCATGTGTATTTCACTGAGACGAAACACACATTCCTACAGCGGGGAACTTCATCGAGATCTGCTCCGTGTGTGAAAATGTCACTTCCTCAGAGTTAATGTTTCCTTAAGACAGGACGAAAGTTGCTTCGAATTTATTGCATTATTGTGCATGACGTAATCATGTTGGAAAGCTCACACGACGGATCGATCCAGTGTTTTCAAAGCGGACGTCAAAGATTGACTTTACAAAAAAAGGTTAAACAACAATGTCGGACCATTTTGAAGTTGGAGGAGAAAATGAGATGGAGTTTTTTCTCCTACCCGTGGTACGTCACGTGACCTTTCCAACGTGATGACGTCATGCGTGGCACATCAGAGCAGTGCAAGATGAGCATTTGTGGTTAAAAACTATTTATTTGTATAAAATGTGCGATGGTTTCTCTAGATCAGACTCTTATTCCTCGTCTGGATCATGTAGAGTCTTTGAAGCTGCACTGAAACTGACATTTGGACCCGTTGAACCCCATTGAAGTCCACTATATGGAGAAAAATCCTGAATGTTTTCCTCAAAAACCTTCGACTGAAGCAAGAAAGACACGAACATCTTGGATGACAGTAAATTATCAGGACATTTGAATTCTGAAGTGCACTAATCATCAAATACACACTAAAGTTCATATAAATACAGTCTGTGAACGTAAACAGAATCATGTGTATATTTTGCATAATAGGACCCCTTGGTTTTAAATGTATAAGTCATAAAACATTTAATAATATTACAACATGCTACAAAACACACCTCCATAATTGAAACAATCACATGAAAAGCTATGTTTCTCTCAGAGCTGAATCCGAGGTAAACATGTCATCTCTGCTGAAAAGCATGACTCTTTTAAATCTGTCATTTCTAGGTCTGAGTGGAGAGAAAGCCGCAGTCAGAAGTAGGCCAGGTTAGGTCGGGCTTTGTTTTATAATCTCACGCTGACCTCTTTACTCAGTACTCTCTCTCTCTCTCTCTCTCTCTCTCTCTCTCTCTCAATCTCTCCTTCCAACCCCCAACTCTCTCTTTCCTCTAATTCTCCTCTCCTCGTCCAGCGTCTCCCCCTCTCGCTCTCTAAAAGGCTGTTTTAAATGAGTTTTTGTGGGAAAAAAAGAGTGTTTTTCATACTAAACGCACAAAACCAGGCCTGCGTTTTCCTCAGGTCCTGCGACGGCTGCTGTCCCTGATAACTGAGATGCCGCACATTCACTGATCTCATGGAGAGTTGGTGTAGTAGATGCATGAAATCGTGAGTTGGATTGTCCGTTGATGCACAGCCCGTAACCTCTGGAAAAAATTATATTTGCTATTTTTATAGGTCTAGTCCGACATGAGCTATTTTATTGATGTCAGCGTACAGATTCTGTCTGTTGCAGGCCTTCAGTTTTTATGAGAGCCTCGAAACTGGCAAGTGGAAGTCGAGACGAGCCGACGGGAAGAGCCAACATGTCCAGGAGAAAACATTCATTCAACATTACATATGCATGTTTGACTTCCACTGACTTCTGCTCTTCTACTTTCACCTGTTCTGTCACGTAACTTTGTTAGTTTTTGCATATTCTTATGTAACTTTATTACTTTGAGTTTGATGAACTTAAAGCGGTTTTAGTTCATTTTCAGACGGACTTCACTGAGACAGAGACATCAGATCGCACTTTATTTTGTGAAAAGCATAACGTATACAAATAAAAGTAGACATTTAACAGTTTCGAATGATGTTTAACACTGGTATGTATGACCAAATTCACACTGAGGATTTTGAGTCTCTTTCACACTCTTTCACACATCAGTTTCTTCAAACCATTTTAGTAGTTCTATAGTTATTGAGAATTAGTTAAATTTGAATTCAAAGTGAATGAGTGGAATAAACTTAAAATCTTTGAGTTGAGTTTACTCTAACACTAAAATATCAGTGAATTTAGTTGAATGTAAATGAGTTTGCAGTACTCATACTTACTGGTTTAAAGTTACCGTATCGAGTAACTTATCGAGTTTTACAGAAATTATTTTTAGTTATTTTTAAGTATATAAATGCTGTTTTATTTATTTCATTTATATTTTGGTCATTTAAAAAAATCTATATTATATGGCTATGAAAAAAATGATTATAACCCTTGACAAAAGATACAATTAATTTTAATTAATTTTTTTGTGACAGTATTTTGCCATGCCATGTTTTTCAGCTAAATTGAAACTATTAATTAAACAAAAAACATAAACAATAGTTTTGAGCGACAGAACTTGTAATTACTAACTTGTAAAATATATAAAATAAAAAATACAAAACACAACTTTCCCCATTGTTTTTGTAAAAACTCTTATCCTGAGATCACAGTTTACAATTGTGATATCATTACAAAATATGACAATATCATAATTTTAGTTTAGGAGGACAGAATGTTTATAAAAGCTGTTTGAAAACAATTAGAGAAAACAAACATTGATGTAATTGAACTTTTGACTCAAAAACTCCCTGATTTATTTAGATTTATTATCTATTATGTGTATAATACAGTAGAAAATGACAGGGAGTGTGATTTATTTTCTTTGGAATTCATTTATTTTCTTTTATACAATAGTTCTTGATTAGCTGATAGTCACATGATAACGGCACTTTTCCGTTTGTATCACTCCGCTTGAAGTGACTGTCATGGCGGCCGAGTAAATCCATTGTGTTTTTTACAGATACTACCACGAACTGCAGTTTTAAGAGGTTTTTAGGCGAAAATGTATTTGTTTAGACCTGAAATATGTGACTCATATTTAAACATAGCGCTTATTTTACAATTTGTTTAGATGTTTTCCGAGATACGAGCCGCTCAGCGGTGGTTTAGTGCTCGAGTACCCGCTGAGAACAGCTTCATCTCGTGCTTTGGGGATTTGCCGCTGTTTCTTATAACATGAGATATAATTAATTTTGGGTACATAAAACGGTCAATCTTTGGTCGTATTAACTTATTACTTGTTTCAAAGCAAATCGAATTGAGCAATGTTAAATTTAATACTAATTTTATCCTTAACTCTGAATCGTACAATTGTGTTTATTTCCTATTGTCATTTATAATGGCTATTGTTGTTAATTTAAATATTGTTGTTCAATAACTATTATTTTAAATAAATAATATGACGTATTTGGTATTGAAGGTCCATTAGTGCGTAATATGGATTGAGTGAAAGTTACATTAATACACCGTTAGAGTCAGTCGCAAGAGACTTTTCATTTGAAAGGGACTTTTGTAAACAAAGGACGTTGTTTTAGTGCTGTTGTAAGTCTGACAAATACAACAATCGTTTCCTCAGTGGACATTCAAACAGATGTTTATAATTTATAAAATTTTACCGCTGTGAAGAATGTGTTATATCACACAGATAATGCTCTCTCTTTATTATTAGTTTTATAATTAGTAACGGAGACTCGGTTGACTTCAGATTTGAATCTGTGGCGGAAGGAAGTAGTTCTGCACGAAAGAGTGTTTTAAAGATACTCCGTTGTTATTTCTCATTTATTTGCACACTCGTGCCGTCCAGCTGTGGTATAACCGCAATATCACACTCGTAACTGTGTGCTATGGCCTTATATCAGCACTGTCTGATGACCTGCGGCCGCTCCACTGATGTACAGCCGCATCCCACGGCTATTCGTGTCACATTGCGTTCACACGAAGTTGTCTGTTCCAGCTCTGAAGGTCAGCAGAGATGCACTGATTCTCTCAGTCACTGTGATCCTCTGGAAATTCATTAATGCAAATACACAGAACTCACAAATAAGCTGATTGACATGCAAACAAGTCTATTCAATTAGCATGAAATCTGAATAAAAGCCGTTTCCGGGCTGATGAGAGACGCGGGTCTGTAATGGAGCATGACCTCAGGAGGAGCTGAAGAG
Source organism: Zacco platypus (assembly GCA_038088235.1). Lineage (NCBI taxonomy): Eukaryota > Metazoa > Chordata > Actinopteri > Cypriniformes > Xenocyprididae > Zacco > Zacco platypus. The sequence goes on along the minus strand of CM076080.1, from coordinate 34,002,718 downwards.
GGTCTTGCTCTAATGCTGTTTTTCTGGCATCTGGGCGGCAATTACAGCTGCGCCATTTAAATAAATCAATCTAAAGAGATCAACAGATCAACCTGCGTTTAGTGCTTAATTACTGCAGGATACAGGGCTCAGATCTGCAAATCAACCGGCTCGGCTCGCATCGTCCCGTCAGACAGAAACTGTAGGAATATAATTTAAAAAAATAATAAATGTAATTG
>CM076080.1:33962500-33992500 GCA_038088235.1 Zacco platypus | reverse complement strand
AAGGTTTGTGTGGAGGCGTTATTTTTGTAAAGAATTAATACTTTTATTATTTAGTAGATTGATCAAAAAATGACAGTAAAAACATTTATAAAGCTACAAAATATTTTTGCCAAATAAATGCTGTTTGAACCTTCCATTCATCACAGAATCATGAAAAAATTAAATTAAGCGCCAACTTTCAGCGTTGATAATAACAAGAAGCAAATCACTCCTGAAGGATCATGTGACACTGACAGCTCTTTTAAATTGCAATAATATTTCAATGTTTTTACTGTATTTTTAATCAAATACATGCAGGCTTGGTGAGAATAAGAAACACAAACAAACTGTTCCTTACATTAAAAACGGTGTGTGTTCCAGCCTCCTCCAGCAGGGGCGCTCCGTCCCGAGCTTTAACCCTTTGGAACACACGAGGAATGCTGGGAGAAAGAATGTGAACGCAGGGAACAGGGAGTGTGTTCCCTCATTCCCTCTGAGCTTCTGAGTTCTGCTGCGGTTCCTCTTCTGCTCGACCTGCCTTCACGCCGCGGGCTGAGAGACTCTTCCTCAGCGGTCAACAACGAACACGGTGTCAAAAATACAACTGCACCCCATTTAACTGCCTGTTCATGATCAGGAACAGAAGCCAAAGCCATTTCATCGGCGCTTATTTGACCTTTTTTAATGTGAAACATTCAGATTTAGCTTTTGTTTGTTCTGTGTTTCAGATGGTTGTGCTTCTGCTGCAGGTATTTGCTATTCTCACAGTGTCTCCCTCCATCTTTTTCCACCTTACCCTCCATCTCTCTCTCTCTCGCTCTCTCATCGGGAGACGCCTGTGGAATATAGTCATCAACATGAATTTTTTTCGGCTCTCTGAAAGCCTACAAACAAGTAGTCAGCTGTGCAGTGGCTCTGTCTTTCCCACAATAAAAGCAGCATGAAAACATCACCTCAGCGCTGGCATGCCACCCGTCAGAGTCTTAAAGAGACACTGAAGCAAGTAACTCATTTCTAACAGGTATATTTCATCCGACAGACGTACTGGTATTTAAGAGAAGAGCGAAACATGACTCAGCCGAGCCTCGTGACCCACAGGAGGAGACCGAGAGCTTGGAAGAACATTCTGGATAAACAGCACTTGTGTAATGGAGACGCTGTGGTTAGTTGTCCTACACTGGTGTCCTTGTTGACCTAGTCTCATCATGCGCCCTAAACACGCCGTAAATCACAACCTGACACACGCTTTTCAAAATACAAGTCACTTTTTGGAAGTTCAGAGACGATTACACGACGTGTGTGTGGATGAGAGGAAATGAATGAATACATTTCATGTAGTGATTATAAAATCTGCAGCATATTTTGTCTTATTCTCACTTTCAAAGTGATAATCGTCATAATGAGATTCATATATGATTAGAAATTGCTGCTATTATGAAGTGTAATATTGACTAAGTATGTTGTTAAAGCTTGATTAGACCTTAAGTTGAGGAGTAAAGACACAGAATGAACTCTGACAATCTAAACCCACTGCTTTCGCTTGATGAATTCGCATTTTTGCTCGAAACAGGATGTTTGTGATGGACGTATTAAATTCGCAATGAAATGTAAGCAGCGACGTATTGTGATGTACTTGCACATGTTTTTTTTTAAAAGATTAATTGTTGAGATTGAGATTAGCTGTGTCTCATTTCGAAGGCAGCGCCCCCTGGAGGTCACGGTTGTGAGCCGCATATTTAAAGAAGAAGAAAAAAGAAACAAGGATGAATCATTCACAATAAGATTTATAAAATGCACTCACAACTATTAATTTCATGACCACGATTTGCTACTTTCTTGATATCTGTGGATGGTATTGGGAGAGGGAAACTTTAAAGGTGACCTATCACACCCCTTTCACAAGTATATCAGTCTCTGGTGTCTCCAGTGAAGTTTCAGCTCAAAATCCCCCACAGATCATTTATTATCGCTTGTCAAATTTGGGTGTGAGCAAAAACACGCCATTTTTTCGTGTGTGTCCCTTTAAATGCAAATGAGCTGCTGCTCCAGAAGAGGGCGGAGCTTTAACAGCTCAACAACAACAAAGCTGGAGAATCTCACGCAGACAAAATGAGGAAAGTGTTCAAACTGATGGAGAGACTCAGGAAGAAGTTTCTGAACGGTTAGTGGATAAATTGATGTAGTTGCTGTGGAGTTGATCAACTCATCACTAGCATGTGTCGTCACGTTCATCTTTTTTCCTTGAATCGACCCTCGTTTGTGAAGCGGTCCGGCGTAAAATGACGGCATCAACAACACTCGACTACAACAACTCTTCCTCTTCTCTAAAGCAGCTCAACATGGCCCCGCCCCCTTTGATGAGTGTTCTCGGGGGTGGAGTTTATGTAAATTTTAGGGTTTGTGATGTCACTACCAGACAATTGTTGTAGTCCTTAAAAAGTAGAAGAAAATATCTCTCTCTTCATTGAACTTTGAGTGTCGTAACTTCACAGATGTTGTTTCTGCTCAAACAGCAACATTACACACTAACTGAAGTTAAAGTCAAATCATAATCAACCACCTCTTTAATTCCAGAAAGCATTTGATTGATCTTGCATACTGTAAGATTATGAATAATAATATTTTGCTTAATTTTCCTGGAATTAAAAATAATAACAAATGTGTATTTCCGATAACAGACACGCACTAAAAGAAACTCTAAATTTAAAATGTCTTTAAAATGAAGTCACAATGAATAAAAACACATATTTGATAAACTTGCTTCCCATGAGTGACCATAAGATCAACACTCGAGCTAAACGAATATATTTATTGCTGAAACACTCATAATCCAAATATCTAGTCATAGATCTGTGCGCGTGTTTTAAGTTTGACGTGCACAGCTCCAGACAATCCGCGCGGCCCCTTTAAGAAGCCCCTCCTTTCCCGCACAGCAGCGGGAGCGCGAGCGCAATCCTGGAACAGCGATTGAAAAAAAAAATCCACCAGTGGACTGTTTCAAGTTCCCCCAGTAGAAACTGTGCCTGATTTGTGGCCAATGCTGGAGATGTACGGAAAGGGAGGAAAACACTGAGCGGGTAGCTATGGAGATAGACCGTTTTCCTGGCCGCTTCCTTTGACAGGTGTTGAGTAGGTTAAAAGTCTTCAAACAGAGTCGCCATGTACGCCAAAGGGAAAGGAGCTGTGGTTCCGTCCGACAGTCAAGCCAGAGAGAAGTAAGTGAATTTGTGTCTGTCACACGCACCGAATCTGCGCGCGCTGATGCTCTCAACTAGTTAGTTTGCGAATTCCGCGCATTGTTCGCGTGCAGCTTTTTGTGTTCGTGCACGCTACTGTACTTACTGTACGCGAACTTTGTAGTGCATTCTGGGAGTGATCCCGGCGTGCAGATGCAGTTTGTGGAGGATTTAAACGCATGATGCTCGTGCACGAGATCCAGAAACTCGTGCAGTGAAACACATGAGTGTGTGTGACAAGTTCAAAACACACACACACACACTCACTGCTGTTTATTGACCAAAGCTGCACTTTAACTTTTAAAAAATGCCTATTTTATTAAACTGATTGTGAGTTTTTAAATATATATATATATATATAAGCTAGGCCTATATTATGTCCAAGTTATGATGATAATATGATGTGTACAGTGAGCAGTGCAGTGTTATTAATTGTGTACAGTCTCTCTCTCTCTGTGAAATGACTTAGAAATCCTCATCTGCTGGTTATGAATGGCTGGAAAGGTCATGGAAAAGTCATGGAAATTCACGCTCTCAAAATGCAAAAAACGCTCTTGTATGTAAATCCACAGATGACTGAAGGATCAAGAACCTCCTGCTCTTTTTTTTGTTCGGCTGGTGTGATAATCACAAACACGTCTACAGAAATGATGTTACACACATTAAATGTGTGAGTTTTGGAATAAAATGTGACATGCGAATGTTGCAACACTTAAAACATGAAACAACATGCGAATTCTGACCGATAAAATGTATAAAACATTCATTTTATTACATTGGGGAAAAGTTTACAAATGTGAAGTAATTAGTCTTTAATATGTCATCAATAGACTTTTACTGTAAATATAAGGATCGTTTCACTGAATGACGTTTTAGTGGTCGATCAGAAAAATGATCGTCAGTCGTTCAGTTGAAACGTTCGAGTCCGGTTGTGAAAACTCAATTTCTTTGCGTGTCCTGAAGTGGCTTGATGGAACGACGCTTCTGGAGAGTTTCTACACAACGTGTGATTGAAAACGACGGATCCAGTGAAAGTGCGTCGTCTCTGGCCAGGAGAGCAGATGGATCCTGGTTTTTGGTTTTTGTCAGAAAACTTTTTAGGAACTTGTCGTTTTCCCTCTGGTCTGGAGCGTGTGAATCACGGCTTTCTAACGGAGTCTTTGTAGGACGGTTATGTGTGATTCGTTCATGTCTAAAGATGGTTTTATCACAGAGCCTCGGGCGAGATGTCAGGTGTGCTCAAGGCATACATTTGGCAGATTTCTTTGATGTGAGGCGAGCGGGACGTGGGACCCGTTTATCTGTGGCGATTCATCACAGGAATTGTTCTTGGGAGCTGTCATGAGCTGATTTGTCCTCACCTTGATTCGTGTCTAACGGAAAATGAGCGAAACCCCTTTTGAGGGAATGTTTCACACCAAACTTCCGTATCCTCGAGTCATTCCTGGATATTAATACGGTGGTTTTATGTGGAATGCACAATGAGATGCTTGGAATAATTTCTGTAGTCCGTCAAGATCCAAAGAGTTGCTCCATGAAACTAGTCCTAGTTTCTTTGACTATTCTGTTTTCAGTTTAATTAGTTTTTATATTAGGATTATTATTTTAGCATTGCCAAAGTTAATGCACTACTAGTGTTAATTAAAATGATTTACTGTGTTAAATGTAGGCGATATATCGGCCGATATTTGTTAATTTTTAATGTTAAAAATTAATGTTTAATGTTGATATTAAAGCCGATAAATAATGTATGATTTCCTGTGTGATGATTATCAATGTTGAGAAGTTTTTTCCAGGATAATTTTGTTGAATAGAAAGTTCAAAAGAAAATAGAAATCTTTTGTAACATTATTAATTAAGGATGCGATGCACCGATATGAAGAATTATCGGTATCGGCCAAAAGTTTTATATTTGAAAGCCGATAACCGATATATTGGCTGATAAAACTAAATCAAAATTTTCTGTAATTTTTCAGAGCCTGATTACAAAAACAAAAGTCTCTCCATTAAAGTCATGTCCCAAACACACAATTATGATGTTCTCATTATAATATTATGTAGATTATATGACAGACTTGTGCTGTACGTTGTTCTTTAACTGTATTTTCCTTTATGAAGTGATTTTATTCATATTTTAATCATTTCAAATCCATAATGGTGGACAGTGATCATCTGAAGAGTCTCAGCTGAAGGAAATCAAACACTGTTTATCCACTTTAACCAAATTTTCTTATCGGGCCGATAACGATAACATTAAAAATGAACATATATCGGTTGATACCGATATGGTGTCCGATATATCGTGTTTTCCTATTATTAATGACTCTACTTTTGATCAGTTGAATGTGTTTGCTGAATAAGCAAGTCCTGACTGGAACTTCATAACACTGTTTCTGAAGTCGTATGGTAGTTTTGTGTGTGTATAATATAATTCATTAAACTCAAATCTTATATATGATGTCTGATCGCTCGACAGACAGGAAACCCGTGACTCTTGACGTTACTGACCTCCAGCCTGCGCTTTCATGGCCCTTTTTCCTCCTCTTAGAGGACTGAAAGCCCTGTGAAAGGAGTCTTTCGCACCTGGCGTTATATTGTAGGCCAAGCAATCTGACCTGTGTTTAATGTTCCCAGCGCTCCAGACTCCACACGGCGCTGCAGGGAGTCCTGCTGAGGCTGTTTTGCAGATGTACCATAGCAGTACAGTACCATCAGCTCTTTTTACCTCAAACCCACTTACACTTCAGCATCACTGGAGTTCGCTCTCGACCGGCAAGGCTTTGTCCCGCAGGGAGACTGTAGATCTGGAAAACAAGGGGACGGGGCTGAGAGATCGTGGGGTGTCCCTCTGGGCATTCCCTCCAGCAGAACTCTTGTCGGGCTTTTGAACAGGGCGTCTGAGCTTTAAGACGGCGTGCCGCGGCTCCTGAGGCCCGTGACGAGGTCTCTGCCACCGCCCCGTCTCCATGATGTGCCTCTTTAAACGTGCCGTCCTCCTGGAGAGATTCTGCTGATCACGTTTGCATACATTAACACCTGCTCTCCCTCATTTGAATATGAGAGCCTGGAATATAAAGACAGATGTGTTTTAGTGCACGATATATCGGCCACCATATCGGTATCGGCCGATATATGTTCATTTTTAATGTTCTCGATGATAAGAAAATTTGGTTAAAGTCAATAAATAGTGTTTGATTTCCTTCAGATGAGACTCTTCAGATGATCTCTGTCCACCATTATGGATTTGAAATGATTAAAATATGAATGAAATCACTTTATAAAGGAAAATACAGTTAAAGAACAACGTACAGCACAAGTCTGTCATATAATCTACATAATATTATAAGGAGAACATCATAATTGTGTGTTTGGGACATGACTTTAATGGAGAGACTTTTGTTTTTGTAATCAGACTCTCAAAAATTATATAACAGTTTGATTTAGATTTATCGGTCAATATATCGGTTATCGGCTTTCAAATGTATAGAATTATCGGTTATCGTATTGGCTAAAAATTTGAGACTTTTTTTGTAATCAGGCTCTGAAAAATTATATAAAAGTTTGATTTAGATTTATCAGCCAATATATCGGGTATCGGCTTTCAGATATAAAGAATTATCGGTTATTGGCTAAAATTTGAGACTTTTGTCTTTGTAATCAGGCTCTCTAAAACTATACAAATGTTTTTATTTAGATTAATCAGCCGATATATCGGTTATCAGCTTTCAGATATAAAGAATTATCGGTTGTTGGTATCGGACAACATTTTCATATCGGTTCATCCCCATTAAGTATTAAATAGAATCCATGTGTTGTTTGTTTTGGAGGTTCCTGCTAAAGCAAGTGTTACTGTTACTCGTTCCTTTCAAATGGAGATTTCATACTCAAAAAGTCACGTGACGTTTCTCACACGAAGCTCGAATTGTGTGGCGTGTTCAAAGTGACTTAAAGCGTTTTCAGAGCCGTAGATCGTTTGCTTCGTTCCAAAACAAGGACTTAATCGCATTTTCTTCTTGGTTTGATGTGCTTTCACAGGTCAGCATTTCAAAACGTACCAAAATGTGTTCATGCAGGTCACATGTGAGTGAATCTGTTGTTGGTCATTCATCAAGACGGATGTTTTTCATACAATGAAATTTGGCCTAGTATGGAGAAACGTAGTTTTCAGAATATCTTTTGCGTTCTGCTGAAGAAAGTTAAGGGTGTTCACACTTGTAGAAACAGGAATGCTTGAGTCGAATCATCCTGTTTTTGGTTTGTTTTCTTGTGTTTGGTACGTGTTGTGTTCATATTTCATTCAATGCGCGCCCGAGTTCATTTGAAAGAGGACCGAGAGCCATTTTTTCCTCTGTCCAGTTGTTGGGGCGTTCACTTCTTCAAATGAACCGCACTAACAGAGCAATCGCACCCAATCGAACCAAAAACCTGCCAAGTTTGAAAGTCAATGATGACTGAGATGAGTGAACTATCCTGTTAACTTGACCACATGACACCCCAACAACACATTCAGATCATATTAGCATTACAATGTAACATTCACAACACTTTAGGGATAGTTCACACAAAACGAGCACAAATGGAGTTCTGTTAAAAATATTGTGGCTCTTCCAAGCTTTATAGTGGGAGTGAATGGGACCCGAGATTTTGAAGCCAAAAAATGCTTCCATCATCATAAAAGTGATCCATACGACTCCAGAGGAATAATAAACACCTTCTGAAGAGAACTGATGGGTTTTCCTAAGAAAAATACCCATATTTAAAACTTTATACTTTTAAATAACAATGTTTGACCAGTTATTTAACTTGACCATTGTTTAAAAATGACTGTATTTCTTGCTTAAAATGAACCCTAAAATGTTAACATTTATTAATGAGTTCAATGAATAATAATTAAACATTTATACCATTGCTTATTAATAAACGTTCACCTTTTGATTATTATTGTTGCCTGTAGTAATTATGCGTCTGATTTATTTATTTTTTAAATTTCCATTCTATTTTGGGTTCATTCTAAATAAAGTTGGTCAAACATGTGACCCAATCGCTGGGTTTGTCCATTTTCAACCCAACTTGGGTTGTTTTTAACCCAGTATTTTTTCGCGCGTGTCTTTTGTCGGACCGTACGCACAGCGATATCAATCAGAGGAGTGTTCGAGGTTGTAGTGAGGAATGTTCTTGTTAGCTGTGATTAACTTCTCTAATGAACTTGATGTCATTTGTTTTGGCCGCATCCCAGCATCCCTTGCAGCGTCTGCTCTCTCAGCCGGGCCGGACGCTTCCTCCCGCCCGCACCTCAGGGTTGCGTCCCGTCAGCTGGAATTCCCTGTTCCTCTCCCTCAGACGGGACCTTCGGGATCCAGAGGTCCTGTTCCCGGCTCCCGCACTCCGTGTTCCCGCCGGCTCTACATAAGGTGCTCCTTGAAGGCGCGATTGAATGAACGGTGTTTAATAATGCATCAGGGCCAGGTGCCGGTACCAAAGCTCGCGCTGCCCCTCTTCACCCAGATCACATGGGCCTCCCTGACATGAAATTTTTATCAGCGCACTCCTGGGAATCCACATTTTGATCCGGATCGTCTCTCGAGCAGATGGCAGCCGCTACATGTTTTCCTGGAGCCCAGAGGTCGAAGCCTTCGGCGCTCCTGAGCGTACGCCGAGAGAAGACGAGAGCTGAACGACCAGCACAGAGGAACATTGTCTGGACTAAAAGTTCACTGTGTTTTACAAAATAACTCCAGTGTGACGAGAGTCTTGTAGTTTATTTCATAAGCAGTAAATATCTGGGTGTTATTATGATGCACAACTCTTGCACTTTCAGTTCATTTGAGTCATTTTCTGTGCTAGAATTACATCTGACAGGGTTTTGTTTGTTCCTGCAGTGAGTCTGCGGTCGAGATGCACAGGTCCATAAATTGGAACCGGACGGTTTTTGTTTCAAACACGCGATCGGCTTTTAGTTTTATTTTGGTTGATCTCTATTCTGGATTTGCACACAAACTACTTTGTATAAAAGCGCAGCGAAACCGCGGCCGTTTCATAAGCGCCATCTACTGTCAGAGAGTGAAATAGCATTTTCATTCCGTCCGTCTGCTGTGTCTGTTGTGTGCTGGTGTGATTTCTGTTGCTCCGTTTCACAAATCTAAAGTCAGACATTAAATCTTGAAATTATTCGATCTAATTTAAATACAAAAGGTGTGCCGCGTCTTTGATTGGATCATGATGTTGCCTCATTATTTGTGTTGTTCATGGCCTGTTATAGAGCAAACAAATTCATTTGCTTAAAAACAAACATATCGGTATCGAATCGGACATGAAAAACTAGTACGTTGAGCTGAGATGCCCTGTTTAATTTGACACAACACACGTGTTCAATTCCTCTGACTGTTTACATCACAAACACGTCTGAATCTGAGCGTTTCCTGTGGACGAGGCTGACGGGGCGTGACGTGACGCTATCGTCCGGACGGAACAGCCTTGTTTGCATTCGTGTGAAATTAAATATGGCACTTTTCCTGAGGAAGGTCTTCAGCGGAGCTCGACTGAGTGTCCGTTCAAACTCAGGCTTCAGATAAATACATAAATGTGCCATGATTCGAAAACTGAAAAGTTGAGTAGTTTAACGTAGACTTTCTGACTTAGTTTCTGTGTGTGATATGGCAAAAATATATTATTTTTCATTTCAGTTTGACTATTTTGCAGCCGTACAGACAAACTAATTTCCCTATTTTTAGCCTTACATTTTGGATGCCACCAAAATCACATTACTTTATCATCATTAAAAATAAGACCAAAGATGGAAATTACAAATAATAGGACAAATACAATATAAGATGCAAATGAAATAGTGTTTTTAATTCTGTCAGCTACAGTAGCTTAATAAAGAAATGTACAAATCAAATGTGTGAATTGAATATACACTGATTCTCACATTTACTGATTCAGTGGAGCCGTGAGCGTTTTTCCTTTATACTACATTTAGTTTGGCTCAGTAACTCGCCAAATAGTCTTAAAAACCAACAGGAAGAAGAGTCTTGATAAGATCGGGCATTGTGAAAGCTGATATGATGTTTTCGCCCGCACCTACTTCAGTTTGTTTTGCCCATCACATGACCTGAGAAGTGTTGCTTCATTTTAAAACCTCACAGAAGTGGATGGAGCTGACTTGCTAATTCAGCAGATCCTGTGAGGCAATAAAGCTTGAGCTGGACTTTGTCTGAACCTCTCATCCACAGTTTTATGGTGGTCGTTGACTGTCTCTCCGTTGGAGGCGTTGTGATTCCGCTCAGTCTCCCGCGCCGGAGCGCCGGATCTCCTCCCTGTCTTTCATATCCAGCTTTATCACCGTCATTGACGGGCTGATCAGAGACTCTCCTCAGAGATTTATGAGCTGCCGCCCGAACGCCTCCCGCTCACACAAACACTGGATTCTACTGCGGTTATTACTCTTATTGAGTTTCTGTATTTTCAGCTTTCATTTTCAGTTTTTACTCATTTTTATTATTATTATTTTTAATATTGCTTTATTTTTATTTCAGCTTTAGTTTTTATTCATTCCTGGTTTTTCTGCTTCAACTTTTGTTTTAGTTTAGGGATGCACTGATATTACAACTTTGGCGGATACCGATAACCGATAATTTGTTATAATTGAAAGCCGATAACTTGGCCGATAAATCTAAATCTAAATCAAAATTTTTATATAATTTTTCAGAGCCTGATTACAAAAACAAAAGTCTCATATTTTGGCCGATACCGAACCGATAATTCTATATATTTGAAAACCGATAACCGATATATTGGCGGATAAATCTAAATCACACTTTCATATAATTTTTGAGAGTCTGATTACAAAAACAAAAGTCTCTCCATTAAAGTCATGTCCCAAACACACAATTATGATGTTCTCATTATAATATTATGTAGATTATATGACAGACTTGTGCTGTACGTTGTTCTTTAACTGTATTTTCCTTTATAAAGTGATTTTATTCATATTTTAATCATTTCAATTCCATAATGGTGGACAGTGATCATCTGAAGAGTCTCAGCTGAAGGAAATCATACATTATTTATCGGTTTTAATATATCGGACTTGTCGGGCCGATAACGATAACATTAAAAATGAACATATATCGGCCGATACCGATATCATGCATCCGTATTAATTGGCAAGGTTAATTTTCATTTAAGTTTTCCATACAATATTTAAATTTCATTTTAGCTCGATTTCAATTAAAATATTAAAATATTTCCATTCCAGATAGGGTAACTCTGAACTGAATGATTCGAGCAGCTGTTCAATTCTTTTATAGCTTTTATTTAATCATTTTTATTCTCTACTTTTGTTATCTTTTTATTATTTTAATTCTTTTTCTATGTAAAGCACGTTAAATTACCATTGTGTATGAAATGTGCTTCATAAAGAATCTTGCCTTAATATTTTTTGTCAAAAATAATAACCCTGCATTAGATGAATTACAAGATATTCTTAAATATTGGTTAAATGTTGTGGTGCTCAATCTTTCTGTTCTCAGTCTCACTGTAACTATTTGTTAAAGTTGAAAAGGGACAAAAAATGTATATTCTTATATTATATTTTCTTCTGTGGAGCATAAAATATTGAGTTTTTCAGTTGTTTTTATCCGTACGATGAAAACCAATGTGGTTCAAAACACGCCGGAGACTCTGACTTTCATTGTATTTTGGGTGAACTGTCCCTTTAAGTGATCTTTTCTGTTTAAGCAGAGCTTAATTGTGCCCAAAATAATCAAATGCGACACGTCTCTGTGAGGGTCAGGTTCGGACGTCAACACATGAGAAGCCACTCTGATGTGAATGCCATCATCACCTGGAAATGAATGTTTTTGCACCAAATGCGCCACATCCAGGTGAAAACCCACCAAATTGTGGCCATCTCTCCATGTAATTTTGCCAGGAGTGCTATTTTCTCTCATGTCTGATGGAAGGGAAGAGGACGGATGGGAGCGGAGGGATGGTATGTTTCAGCCCTGCGGTTCACTGGGAGCTGGGTAATTGCTAGCCCGAGCGGCTAAACAACAGACATAATGGATACAGAAAATGACAAAAACACAAGAACCGCGATGGATCCGTCTGATTGCCGTGATAACTCCAGCCGCGCTCGCTTCGGCCGGTCCTTCGCTGCTTTCCACGCCGTAGAGAGCTGTGGAGATCGGTGCGCGGCCGCTGGGGCTGATGGGTGTTTTGTGTAATCAACAGTCTGGAGCCACTGATTTTCTTTCTGACAATTTTGAACAACATCCAAACTCCAGCAACGGCTCCGTTCCAATACCTCGCGAGCGCCCTACACAAGCAGCTCCCTTCTGAGGGGCCGTGCGCAGTGTGCTGAACAACAGACAAGCTGTTTTGTGTTTTTAACGTCTATGGGACGCTCTACATCGGCAGCAACACAAATAGCGATCTGTGTCAATATGTAATCCATTAGTATCGATCATTATTGAGTGAAATATAAGTTCATTTCTTCTCAGTGACTTATAAGTGAATAAACTCCTGCTTCTCTCTTTCTCTTCTAGATTAGCTTTATACGTGTACGAGTACTTGTTGCATGTTGGGGCCCAGAAATCAGCACAGACCTTCCTTTCCGAGGTAAGACGCTTTCTCACAGATTTCACGTGTGTGTGTGTGTGTGTGTGTACAATATATGTGTATTTTTCAGTCTGTACACTTTTGTTCCTAATGTGGTGAGATGGCATCACTCACAAAAGCATGTTTTCTATCAAGCTTGTTTTCTGTAATGCTATAAAAATCCAAATTGAATCCACTTGTTTGGTTTGTGAGTCTGCGCTGTAACGTTTTTCAGGATTTTAGAACTTTAGAATCCATTGAATTGTGTTTTTGTGTAAGTAAATATGTTAAAACACACATAAATAAGAAGATGGACTCATCAATGTGTTTGTTGATCCTAAACCTGCTCAATTGTTTGGTTTCGCCCATATGATCCCAACCGTGATCAGAGATATTAATTCCTCGTCATTAATGATCTGGTAACAGCTGTTTATGTTGGACTTTGGGGCTCATTGCTCCGTCAGCTCAGGCTGATGTTTCTCGGACGTTCTGCTGCACTTCTCAAAAGCACCGCAAGTTGGTCAGATGTTTATCGTGCCGTTTGGCAGCTCGACGAGGTGAAATGGACTGATAATGTGTTCTTAACCTTCAGACCTGCTTCGGTAATCCACTTTCAGCTGCAGTGAACAAACCTGTCCTCTCTATCCTCTTAGATTTCCTCCTCACCACATTTTCCTGTGTAATCATCCATATATAATTGTTATAATAGGCTAATTCTTTCCTCACACTTTCCACGGTCAGTTCAGGTCCCTCTCCTCACCTATTACAAAGGGGAGCGTTTCTTAAATACACTGAGATTATGGCCTTAATGAGAGTCGCCTGGTCACTTCCACACCGGCAGAAGGGCTGGAGAGTGAACGTGAGCCCCGAGGACGGATGAAGTGCAGGAAAAACAGAAGCCGTGATTCATTTTTGGGGTCATGGCTGTAAAATCTGCTGTAGGTCTCCACGGTGGAGGATTGACCGGGATAAAGCGGAGGGATGATGACGTGTTTGAGATGTGGGAACATCAACATTGTCAAACAGTCATGGTGCTCCCATCAGGATTTTTAGGGCCGATTAGGGGATGAATTATCGTCCAGTACGGATCAGCAATATGATAATAATCTTTATCAACAGAAAGTATCAAATGTAAAGCAACATTGCATAGTGTTCACTGTATAAATTAAATAAAGATTCATCCTAATGAATCTACTGAAGAGCAGTGAGTGATTTACTTAGAGACGCACAATATATCGGCCGATATCTGTTCATTTTTAATGTTCTCGTTATCGGCCCGATACGAAAATTTGGTTAAAGCTGATAAATAATGTACGATTTCCTTCAGATGATCCACCATTTATGGTTTTGAATTGCTTGAAATATGATTGAAATCACTTCAAAAAGGAAACGGTTATCGGTATCGACCAAAATTTGAGACTTTTGTCTTTGTAAAAAAGTTTATGAAAAATTTTGATTTAAATTTATCGGCCAATATATCGCTTTTCAAACATAAACTATTATGGGTTATTGGTATCGGCCAACATTTTGATATCGGTGCGTCCTCTTTTGATTCACATTAATGACAGGTTTATTAGGCTGCCGTCACTTTAAGAGCGAATGGACGGATCCAATATACTGATACGCTTGTGTTTATGTTCGCTTAAGACGCAACCAACGGTGTTTCAGCGAATACTCACCAAGCCGGGCATTTTGACGTGTTTCGTTTAGGTGTGAACCTGAAGCTCGAAGTTCACGTGTTCGACTCCTTCAGAAACTGTATTACTTTCTCGGCTCAGTGCAGTTTAAATAACGCTTTATTAATGAATGTATGTATTAGTCCAAAAAATAATGAAATTGTGCACTCAATGTTCTTATTCAGACCAAAATCGTTTCAGTGCATGAACGTACTCGTACGCCGGGGCTTCCTCGCAGGAGTCTGTGTAACGTGTGGAGCTCCGGTGTCAGAGAAGGATCGAGTGAGGAAAACAAGTGGAAAAAAGTGGGAAGATAAATGAGATCTGGATCGGGTTAGGGAACGTCTGACAGGGAAATGCTTTGTATGTTATCTACAATCTCAAAACCCCTCTCTTTCCTTTTCTCCTTTCTTTCCTCTCACTGCCGCTGTAGATCCGATGGGAGAAGAACATTACGCTAGGGGAGCCTCCTGGATTCCTCCATTCATGGTGGTGGTAAGTCTCAAATGTTTTCTTTATTTTGTGTGTAAGCTAGTGCTAATAAGTGAGTATTTCAGTATGGATTGATCGTTTTCTTTTATTATCAGTGCTCTGAAATCAGGCACAAGTTTTTTTCTTTCTCAGAAGTTTTGTTGAGTCTCAGCTCATCCGAACATATTTAGTAGTGCGTCACTGTTTCTGTTACTCCGAGTTAGTTTGAGCTAACCTGTCTCGTTACGGCTGGTTTAAGCAAAAACTGGGAGCTTGGATTTGTTGTCTGTCACCGCAGCTGCAGGGCTCAACCGCGAGGACCTGTTAACGTTTCCAACTTGTCAGTTAGGGACAGTTTTCTAGCTGGTTGACAGATGAGATTTTGTCGAAATTGCAGGATTGATTTGTGTTAAAGACCAAAAATGGGTTTAATTATAATTAAATTTAAATTTAATATAATTTTTAAAAGCATTTGTGTGTGTGTTGTGGTCTGGGCAAGACCCATCTTTAAGTGTTAGTTCACCCAAACAATGAAGTTTCAGTCATTAGTTCCTCTCCATCATGTGGTTCTACACCCGTAAGACCTTCATTCATCTTCAGAACACAAATGAAGATATTTTTGATGAAATCCGAGAGCTTTCTGTCCCTCCATAGAGATCCAACTCACCACTTTCAAGGTCCAGAAAAACATAATAACTTACGAAAATATAGAGTTCATCACGACGCGTGTGTTGACGCGAGAGCTCATTGTTTTGTTAACATGCTTTGGATAATATTATTTTGTAAATAAACTGGTAAATGATGATTTTTGCTCAAATGAAGCACTCATAAAGTCACATGGAGTACTTTAATGATGTCTTCACTATCTTTCTCGGGCTTGAAAGTGGAAGTTGCTCTCAGATTTCATTAAAAATACCTTCAATACGACCTGAGGGCGAGTGATCATTAATGACGAAATGTACATTTTTAGGTGAACTAACTCTTGAACCAATCCTTGTTCTTGAACCCTGACCTGGAAAGATGTCCTCAGCGTTGACTCATAGAGAGACACTATATCCATTACTAGAGCAATCTCACGAGTGTTTGCATTCACTTTCTCCGTATTGATTTATCCTAATCTAGGTTTGAGGTTAGCTGCGACACCAGCCGTCAAACGGTGTGTTTAACCTGCAGCGGTTTGACCCGTGGCAGTGGGTGTGTTATTGGGTCAGGCAGCCTTTAAGGAGGCCACGTCTGCCGGGCCCGGCTCTCCCACCCCGCTCCTTCAGACAAAAGGTCCAGATGGTGGAGCAAAGACGTGTCCCATCCCTCTTCTAAAGCCCCTCCATCAACCTTTGTCTCCTCTGCCGTCCTTTGTTCCTGTTAAAGACCCCAAACACAGATTAACTCTTTGCATACCGTTTCCCTTTGTGAGGAAGTGTCTGAATCCCCCGCTGGCCCAATTTGGATATATTCTCCTCCATTGGGGGCGGCCCAGGGACAAACCGAGGGCCGGCGGGGGGTCAAAACAGCTGACCGGAGTGAGATAACTGCAGATTTTAGGAAGGAGTCGTGAACCTCTCCTCCCGTGTGTAACTCTGTTGTGACGGCTCGCCAACTATCCCATAATTGTGTCTCTCGTATCGCTCGACATGATTCCGTTATTAGCCGTAAGCCGCGCGGATGTTCCGGTACCTGAGGTCAGCGGCCGGCCAGAGGGTCAGGATTATCTTTCTCAAATGCAAATGACACGCCGCTGTACTCCTTAGTAATACGCATTACTTACTGTAAAGTCCACATATACGTATGGATGTAGCCGTATTATCCCTGCTTTTGTCTCGCATTGTCTTCACCATTAGGATTTGCTTAATTGCCCCCGGAGAAGAGCTAGAATCTATTA
The DNA here is from genome assembly GCA_038088235.1 of Zacco platypus. NCBI lineage: Eukaryota > Metazoa > Chordata > Actinopteri > Cypriniformes > Xenocyprididae > Zacco > Zacco platypus. The sequence goes on along the minus strand of CM076080.1, from coordinate 33,975,659 downwards.
ACATGAGAATGTAGTTCCCTCCAATTAGCATCAGAGGCACGCGTGAAGCAGACTCGTTGTAATTACATTGTTTGGCTGGCGGAGGAGCGCCGTGACGTCATTCAGGCGAAGCTGCAGACATTAATCTTTTCCACGCAGGATATTCGCTTTCAGAAGGGCCGACCGTCTTCCCAAAGGAACGTGACCGCAGCGTTTTAGTGTTTTTATTCAGCTTTTATTCAGTCAAGATGCATTAAATTGATCCATTTAGTTGTTTTCACAAAAATATTAAAGCAGCACAACATTTTCCACATTCAATAACAATTATAAATGTTGCTTGAACAGCAAATCATCATATCAGAATGAAAATTCACCTAGTTTTTTTTTTTTTATCGGAGAGAACATGGACATGTTTGACTCGCAAGAGTTTTTGCATGATAATTTATGTTGCTTGAGAGGTTTCTGTTTCACTTCCTATCCGTCTCTTTTTCTCCCTCCATTTTCTCTTTCCATGTCTGTTTCTAGTTTCCTCTTCCCATTAATGCTCCCCACCCCCACATGCACAGGATCCCTCATTTTTATCCTCTCTCCCCTTTTCCTGTGTAACTCTTTCACTTGCTCTACAAGTGTTCAGGAATGTTCTTTATCCTGGTAAATATTTGCGGATAGTTTCCTGCATTAGCACGAAGGCGGTTGTATCAACAGGTTTCCCAATTCGTATAATATCTCAAAATATGACATATTCTTGATAAGTGTTATTTATTTACCGTGTGTTGGTGAGGGCGGCGGCGGCGCGTGCCGTGTGGCGCTGGTTAGTCTTTAGCCTCACCGCCGCTGGCCTTTTCTTCCCGGAGATTTTATAGTTTATCCATTAAATCGATATCTGAAGACCTGGAGTGATCTAATTTGGGCCAGTTAAACAGGTACTTAGTTTCAGTGCAGTAATTAAAATACCATTTGGACACAAACCCTGTTCCCCTCCAAACAGCCCTGCAGGACCCAAACGCTCTTAATTGAGGAAATCCCTGCCTTAATTGATCTGTAACCTGCTGCTTTCACCAAGTGTTCCAATCTCACGAATGCAGCTCAACTTTTATTGTTACCAGGCTGGATTTGCTGTGACACAACTTTCTTAATCATGAATCAAACTCAGATGAAGTCAAGGCAGTTTATTGCTCCAGTCTGTGACCAAATGGATGCATTGGTAACCTTTTTTCCTGCTGGTGGAGGTTAAAGGTCGCATGATTTCTGTTGCATTAGAGAAATTTCAAATGTAATTTCAAGTGGAATGAAACGGTGCTGCTGGTTTCAGAGCCGATCACATGACACTGTCACATGACACTGTCACTACACCGCAGTGAATTCATCGCTGTGAGAACGTTCAAATTCAGCGCTGATCAGATGAATCGTGGAAACCCTGAGAAACAAGTTATAGAAGGCTTTTCAATTCACAAATCACCAACATTCACCATGAATTTAATGCAATAACGTTAACTGTAACCATGGTATTGTGGCAGAAATTGTTGAATGATTTTACAGCATTCCTCTCAGGGTTCAGACAGGGAAATCACACTCTTTCCAGCTCTATAAAGCTCTAAATATCATCTAATTTAAAAAAAAAACCTGTGGAGCAGTATTTATTTGTGTAGTATTATGCGTGTATAAGCGGGTGTACAACACACACGGCACACAAACATGCCAAATAATAAAAATAAAAGGATTCCTCTCTGGAGCAATGCTCAGTCTTGTAAATAGCGAATCTGCCGTGGCACAAGCGCACCTGACTTTTAAAGGGAATGGGAGATGACACTCTGATTGGTTTATTTCACGTCACACCTAAAACACACCCATGACTCATCAAGAGATCGTTAAACTAGAGAAAGTGGATTCGGACACGCCCTAAATGCACTGTGCGCTTTAGACCGATAAAATAGGGCCCTTCGTGGCAAACAAACACTTTTATTTTAAAAATAGATACAAAATGACCACTACAACCAGTAGATGGCGGCAGAGGAGTCCTTATCCACTCCCTAATATATGAAAATGTCTCACAAAAAACGAAAATGTTTCTTCAAACTGTGACAGAATTACACAGAAAGCAAGTAAAGAGCGCTTTTATAATCACTGAAGCTGTCGGCAACGCTGCATTTAATGTACATTTTCCCTATAAAATGCAGGTTTTTGCACATTATTGTTGTTAATTTAATCTGCATCTCAATTCAAGCTCCAGTAAAGAATTTCCAGTGAACAAACGTGTTCTATTTTTAGTCTCTGCACTTGTTAACCAAAAACAATAGTATTCTTATGATTAAATTAACTTTTTGTTTAAAAATGAAGTGCTGCCGCAGCTCTCAGTGGAGCTCTGATCGGCTGCTTTTACAAGTTTTGTTTGTGTGTTTCAGCTGGTTTGACTTCATGTTGTGTCTAACTGTGTCATTCTCTCCTGTTTCCTGCTGCAGTGTATTCTGGGATTTGTACTGTGCCGCTCCAGACCGCCGTGAGACCTGTGAGCACTCCAGCGAGGCCAAGGCCTTCCACGACTACGTGAGTGACGGTCCTTTAGTCCTCTATGGGCGGTGTGGGCGGAGCCGAGCTCACTCTATTGTCCGTGTTTATTGATGTGATGGTGTTTAGTGAACGACACACGGCTGATTCGCTTCCCGAAGCGTCACATGATGCACAGAGGTTAAGCGAGCGGGATGGAGGGTTTCGTGTGCGTGTACACGAGCGATCGTGTTTCTTCCTGGTCGTCCTTTTTAAAACGGTGTAATTGTGTGTGTTGGGAACAAGTATGGGGTGTTTATTTTTCCGGCAACGGCCTTCATACAGCAGAACGGTGCGCCTTCTTTAATTTGCACAGACAGACATGTAATCTGATTAACATACTGAATGCTCTGCATTCACAGATGTAATATTTCAGTTACAGCGAACGGCGTAATGAAATGTCAGTTGTTGTCGCCGCGGGCGTGAGTCAGAAACGGCTTGACTGTAAACGCTTGGTTTACGGTGTGTTTGTTAAATTAAGGTTAGCGACTCAATGCAGTGACGGTGTCTTAAACCAAATTAAAGGAACTTATTGGGTTAAAGGCAGATTTTTAAATGACTTCATTGATAAACTAATACTAATGTTACACAATATTTCTTCAAAATCATATTGAGATTTGAGCCGATCAGTAATTCGATGCGAACAGTCAGTAGTTTTACTCTGGCTGTAAAAAACCAAACCAAGTATTTCAGTAAAATGTTTCTGGATTAAGTGATCCAAACACTCAATGATCTGAAATATAAACATGATTAAATATGCACAACATTCATTAGTTGTGTGAATATTCCATTTTTTCTAAACTTTTCCAAACTTTTCCTGAACTTTCATCTACTTAAAGGAATAGTTCAACTTAAATATGAATCATTTTAACCCTGTTGTGTTTTCAGTGGAATTTACATACTATTATAATATTAAAATAATATACTAATAATATATATGATTTAGTAATTTTTATTCTTTATTTTCAATATTTCTATTTTTAGTCATTTAGTACTTTAGCTTTTTTATTTCAGTTAGTTGCCAATGCAAAATTGTTAATATTAATATATTAAATATTAATTATATTTTAATATAGTACTATATTTTTAAAAAAATAAAGCCGAAATTGTATTTAAATGATTTTTTAATAGTTTTTAATTGTTAGTTAACAATGATAACACTGTAGAACACAAAAAGTGTTACAATAATTTTTACATATCTTTTTAATATAACAACAGTTCGTAAGTCATCATTATTGTCAAAGCATAAAACAATAAAAAAAATATATTTTATATATAAATATATATAATATAATAATTAATAATAATAATATATATATATATATATATATATATATATATATAATAAATTATATATAAAATATTAGTGCACAAATAGTCTTATGAAATGAAATAATGGCTTTTTATGATCAACAGACCTGAATTTGTCATTATTCACAGATTATCTTCATATTCTGTCAAAAATCTCTGAAATCAAACCTGTGCCGTAAATAAATGAATTTTAGTGCCTTTATCAAAGTTCTCAATATCATACGTCATGTAGAAGTTATCATGTGACTTCAGAACACTTGGAGCTCACGACTGTTTTCATGGTGTGTTTTATGTTTTTTGGAGATTGAGGTCACTATAAACTGTTGTGTTATGATCAGTGTGTGTGTGTGTGTGTGTGTGTGTGTGTAGAGCTGCAGTATCATGTGTGCCTGTCTTGGCAAGGTCTTTTCTGCTACTAGGGTGTCCTTGAGTTCAGTGATTTATCATGTTCTTATTCTGATCCCTTTGCTCCCTTGTTGGGTCACAGCTCTGTCGAGGCCTGTGTGTGTGTGTGTGTGTGTGTGTGTGTGTGTGTGTGTGTGTGTGTGTGCTCAGGTCTGCATTGCCCACTCTTTCCTAGCTGCTTCTGTGTTGAAATCACAACAGTCAGGAATCCTCTTGGTGTAAGATAATGGAATATAACGGTCTAATCCTCTAATCCTGGGAATGGTTGAGGGCTAATCCAGGGATCTTGTGGGATTGGTGTCTTGGCATTGGGGATGGAATTGTGGGACGCAACACCTCTGAATGCCAGAGTCGTCTGTATGTTCTTCGCTCTGAGTCGTAATGAGTATCCAAATACACCTCATGTTTTTCCTGCTCAAGATGTTTTTTTAAGTCAGTTTCAGTTTAAAGGGCAGTGTGTGCGCACCACCAGCCTGTGATCAAATCCTGCTCCTCTTATTTTAATCCCCATAAATCATAAGCAGTGTCTCTAGCAATGTCACGTCACAAATGCTTAGAGCTGTAAGCTCCGCCCTCTTATGGAAAGGGGGTGGGGAGCAGCAGCTCATTTGCATTTAAAGACACATGCATGAAAACAAGCGATAATCAATGATCTGTGGAGGATTTTGAGCTGAAACTTCACTGGAGACACCAGAGACTGATATTAATCCTGAGAAAGGGGCATAATGATTCATTTTTTAGTTGTTTTCTCATGTTGAAATCACATGACAGTCCGTGTTTTGGGTTAATATTGGTTCATTTTTAATGTTATCGGCCCGATAAAAAAATTTGCCAGATAAACAGTGTTTAATTTCCTTCAGCTGAGACTCTTCAGATGATCACTGTCCTCCATTATGGTTTTGAAATGACCTTATGGGGTAGTCGTGGCCTAGTGGTGAGGGAGTCGGGCTTGTAATCTGAAGGTTGCCGGTTCGATTCCCACGCCGGCAGGAATTGAAAGTGGGGATTGTGAATAAACAGCACTCTCTCCACTTTCGATACCATGACTAAAGTGTTCTTGAGCAAGACATCTAACCCCTAATTGCTCCCCTTGTAAGTCGCTTTGGATAAAAGCGTCTGCTAAATGATGAAAAGTAAAGTAATGATTAAAATATGATTGAAATCACTTTATAAATGAAAATACAGTTAAAGAACAACGTACAGCACAAGTCTGTCATATAATCGACATAATATTATAATGAGAACATCATAATTGTGTGTTTGGGACATGACTTTTGTTTTGGGTTTAGATTTATCTGCCAATATATCAGTTATCGGCTTTCAAATATATAGAATTATCGGTTATCATATCGGCCAAAATTTGAGACTTTTTTTGTAATCAGACTCTCAAAAATTATAAAAAAGTTTGATTTAGATTTATCCGCCAATATTTCAGTTATCAGCTTTCAAATATAAAGAATTATCGGTATCGGCCCATATTTTTCAGGTTCTCCTCAATATTTGCGGATCATGGGATATTTATTGCTCTAACATCAGGGCTTTTCTCACATCTCTTAACCCCGGGTTATCGTCGCCCTAACCCCAGTTTTTAATCTTGGGTAAAGGCATGTTTTGAAGCAGGGTTAGCTCTGTTTCTGACCCGGGGTTAAGAAGCTCTGGAGGAGGTTAGCACTGTATAGAGCTCTAGACGTGTTGAGGATCCAGTCCTGCCTGCAACATCCCGTCTTTCTCCCGTCTGTAGTCTGGAGCATTAGGTTTCCAATTAATCATTCTGATGGTTGCCGGCTGGTATGATGTCATCAGGAAGATTAGTGTTGTAAAATATGGAAATTGCGTACTGTATATAGATATTGTGTGTCTGCCTTTCTCTCCTTCCCATCCCCCTCATTCTCTCTCTCTCTCTGTCTCTCTCTCTCTCTGTCTCTCTCTCTCTCTCTCTCTCTCTCTCTGTCTCTCTCTCTCTCTCTCTCTCTCTCTCTCTCTCTCTCTGTCTCTCTCTCTCTCTCTCTCTCTCTCTCTGTCTCTCTCTCTCTCTCTCTCTCTCTCTCTCTCTCTCTGTCTCTCTCTGTCTCTCTCTCTCTCTCTCTCTCTCTCTCTCTCTCTGGGGAAGATTGATTGGGTAATCTTGCTGTTTCTCCCATGATGCCGTTGGCTGGCAGTGCGGGCAGAATGACGACACACAGGAATAACAGTAATGAAGGAACACACACACACACACACACACACACACACAGTAGGATGAGGAAGAAGTGATTTTCTCACCTGTCTCTTTTATTATTATTACTGCCGTGAGTAAAAGCGTTGAAGCCACTGTCTGTTTATGAGAGTTAATGTTTGATCCAGACTCCTGTCCAGAGGACTAGATTTTCTTGCAAACTTGCCAAATTCCGAATAAATTATAGAGCTGGATTTTTGGACCAATCAGCTTCGGCTGTGGGCGGAGCTCTGAAATTAACTTGGAAGAGGTGATGTCGCGTGTCGGGAATCTCTGATTGTTGGTGCATGTGATCTACAGGTCGGTTGTGATTGGACGAGATGGCACAGATTTCTTCACCACACACACTTGCTGCATCAGATTATTAGTGTGTGTGTGTGAGAGTGTGTGAGAGTGTGTGAGAGTGTGTGTGTGTGTGTGTGTGTCATGTCCAAACAACACTGAGAATGACCCGCACAGTTAATAAGTTCTGTCTGACTGTTTGAGGTTCGAATCTCAGTTTGATGAGTAGTTGTAAGTGTCTGCCCCCCCGCATCAGTTTTAATAAATCAGTCATAACACATTATTTGTGACTTGCTGGTTGATTGTAGTTTTGAATTTTCTGTTTGTCTATTTTTAGTTTTAGCTAGTGTTAGTTTTCTAATTTCAATTTATTTAGTTTTTAGTAATTTAATTTTAGTTAAATAAATGTAGTCCTGTGTTTTTGCATTATTTTATTTATTTATTTTTTGCATTAATTTTTTTATTTTAATTTATTTAATTTTTATTTTTTTTCCCAGTTACGTTCCAGTTTACGCTTTTATTTCGTTTAGCAAATCATTTATTTATTTTTTCCCTCTCATTTTTCATGGCAGGTATGGGGTGAGGGACTCTTATTCTAAAGTGCGTACGATTGGATAAAAATCGCTGTAGTCCAGCATGAGTCATCAACATTTCTGCTCTGTTTTCCTAGAAGAAAAAGATTGTACAAAGCAGTATATCTCTTAGTCCCATTTTTGGGGCATAGATTCCAAAATTACATTTCCATTTTAAATACTTGGGAGCACAGAATTAATTTGGTCTCTTTTTAAATGAGACACTTGGAAAGTTATGAAAGTTTATGTAAATGTTAAAATATAATTATATTTTATTTAAAAACATATTTTACTCTAAAAGTGAACAAGTTGTGTTCCAAATTTGAGGTCGATATCTCAAAAAATGAGCTTTCAGTAATATTTATTTGGGCGCAGTACCAAACGCTTCCACTAGATGACCTCCAGACTCCACTGCTGACCATATATGGACTCTTCAATTTCCATGTGTGGTTTGAGTGATCTGATCCATATACATACATCATTTTCACACTGCTTATGAAGTACACGTCCTATTCAGAAGCAGTGTGGTTTGATTTGATCTCCAACAAACGCTGGAAAGCACACAGATGTGTGTCGCAGCTCTCGGACAATCTCTTTATATTTAAATCATTTTTTCTCAAACAACAGAATGACGGTCATCTTTTGAACTCTTGGCTTGAAAGCAAACAGGTGTCATGATTTTTCATGTTTAGGTTTTGACTAAGATATTTTATGACCGTTTTAAACGTCCAACTTTTAAAAGTACAAGCTCTGAGTTTCTCCTCAGCCCGTCGCTGCTCTCCTCTCGTCACAAGTGTTCTCTCGGCGCGGTTGGCAGGCGGCGCTGGCAGTCACTCTTGGCGTGGCGTGCGTCTGGTGCCGTCGTAGCGTTGGCTGCTAGCAGCTTGTGAGGGTGGCGCCAGTACACCAGACTCAAGTACCAGCTGGACATCCAAACCCCTCCACCAGAAGAGGCTCGCTTCCTTCTTTTGTGTGTGTTTGTGCGTTCTGTACATGGACTCACGGGCGCGTTTGCATATGCCGCGTGTTTGGACACACGGTTTCCTCTACATCTGTGTTCAACACACTCCAGGCTCGCTCAGACGTTCGCCTCCGCTCGCTGGCTGTCCGGTTACGCCGTTACATTATAGCTGTTGACACAAGTCGCGTTCGTTAGCGCTCAACGAGGCACTAATTAATGGGACACACAGTGAGAGGAAATGAGAATGAGACTCTCAGCTGCTGTTTCTGTTTTCTTTCATCCAGCCGCATGATTGCAATCAAACCATCAGGGTTCAGATTAGTGGTCACCTGAAGTTATTACAACGCTGATGTTTTAATCGTTTAACTCAATGATGACGACGAATATTCATTAAATTCATAAAATTTGCTTTAACTGATGGCATTTTTTTAATATTGTCTTTTTGCACTGGCGATCTTCTAACATTGCACTCCGACTCACCGTATTTCTTTTCACGCTCGTTTTACGCGTGTTTTGGCGCCACCTGTTGTTAAGGGTGTATTATTGACGAATAAGACGAACCCTTTTCTCAGATGAGTTTCTAAGACAGCGTTCGGCGCAGACTCAAGTGTCTTGTATCGTTAGAATCCAAGACGGACAAAATGCCTAAAATTCGCTCGTCGTTTTTGGGTTTTTTTTTTTGGGATTTTAGCGAAAAACCTACTTTTGCGAGCTAGTCCTCGATTTTTGACCAAATCGGAACCAAAGCAGTGCAGCGAGATTCTCCAGAGTCTGATTGATTGTAAATAATTCTCAAAAAAAGTTGAAGGTTCCATTCGCGACCTTTGAAATGTTTGAAGTGGGCGGAGCCACTTTTACTAAAATAGCTGTAATTCGTGAACAGAATGAGACGTTTTCACCAAACTTGGTGCAACTTTGTAAGAGCTCATTCTGTGGTCGTGTGAAAAAGGACGTGGCAACTGTCCACTCGGTGGCGCTATAACAGGGGAAAAAACACGAAAACGGCCATAACTACTTCACAGTTAGCCTGATCGACTTGAAAATTGGCATGCCGTGTCTTTATCCGAGGGGCCACGACTGTGTTTGAGAACATTGACGTATCTCAAAAAACATGTCCGTCATCGGCCAATGAAGTTTGACCAGCTATCAGACAAGGTTTACAGAGGCCGATCGGAACGAAACTCGCTGTGCCGGTTTGACTCACGGCCCGAGAGGCCTGTGTGAAATTAGAAAGCAATCGACCACCTTCACGTTTTTCACGCGCATAAAGGATCGTGTATCGCGCGACACTTACCGCCACTGTCAATCGAATCATTCATTAAATATTGGAGATTAATTCAAAAACCTACTTTTGCGAACTAGTCCTCGGTTTTTGACCAAATCGGAACCAAAGCAGTGCAGCGAGATTCTCCAGAGTCTGATTGATTGTAAATAATTCTCAAAAAGTTGAAGGTTCCATTCGCGACCCCGAACGACCTTTAAAATGTTTGAAGTGGGCGGAGCCACTTTTACTAAAATCGCTGTAATTCGTGAACAGAATGAGACGTTTTCACCAAACTTGGTGCAACTTTGTAAGAGCTCATTCTGTGGTCGTGTGAAAAAGGACGTGGCAACTGTCCACTCGGTGGCGCTATAACAGGGGAAAAAACACGAAAACGGCCATAACTACTTCACAGTTAGCCTGATCGACTTGAAAATTGGCATGCCGTGTCTTTATCCGAGGGGCCACGACTGTCTACGAGAACATTGACGTATCTCAAAAAACATGTCCGTCATCGGCCAATGAAGTTTGACCAGCTATCAGACAAGGTTTACCGAGGCCGATCGGAACGAAACTCGCTGTGCCGGTTTGACTCACGGCCCGAGAGGCCCGTGTGAAATTAGAAAGCAATCGTCCACCTTCACGTTTTTCACGCGCATAAAGGATCGTGTATCGCGCGACACTTACCGCCACTGTCAATCAAATCATTCATTAAATATTGGAGATTATTTACTTTGGTAAACCTGTCTAATGTTTTTGGCTCAACCTTGATAACTGTTAAAAAGCTTTAAAAACGACATATTTCCTATAATAAATCGCCTGTATTTGCTGTAAATGGTGTTTCCCATCTATGATTGAGACGGTTACAGGCTCGCTAATTAAAACATTATACCTTTTCGCACATGTGCTCAGAGGCCTTGAAACACTTGAACCCCTGTAATTGCTGCTCGCAGCTATATTTATTTATTATTATTGTGCATTGACAAGGCGCTCTGTTTGTTATTGCCACTTAGTAGGAAATCAGGAGAGATTGTTTCATGGCCGAGAGTGCTTTTATATAATCAGTGTTGTAGTATTCAGAGATATTTCTCACTTTAATGACTATCTTCGCAGAGATCTTGCAGAAATGATGCTGATTCAGAGGCGTCTGCTGTAGATTGTGTGCGGTGTGTCATAAATAGGGTCTTCCATATATTTGCAGGCAGTGACGGTAATGCTCTTCGATTACCGTTGTCATTCCAGCGGCGTCTCGTGTCTCCCTGATGAACACACCTGCACCGTCACCTGTGTGTGTGTGTGTGTGTGTGTGTGTGTGTGTGTGTGTGTGTGAGTGACAGAGAGCCAGAGCAAAGCCTTCAGTCTCCCTCTGAATCAACATTTCAACTTTTTCAGTCCTGCCGAAGGAAAAAAGAGCTTTATCAGTACCTGCCCAGAGCAATTTAGCAGGCAGACAATGATTTAATGTTTTTAATAAGCCTGTGGAGCTGCCTCCCCTCTTTGTGACTTAAATTTCTCATTTATCAATCAAAAACGTAGACGCTAAAAGCACCATTACGCTTGAAGTATTTTAAGTCATACTAGGCTTAGTGTTCAATAATACTCCTGCTCCATTCATTGAGACGGACGGGGCTGAAGTCGGGCTGGAGTACGGCGAGACCCGCAGTAAGTCTCACTACACACTTCATTTACATTCTGGACCGCTGAAACCCCAGCACATCGCTCGCTCTTTCCTTGACCTCCTGTCCTTCTGCAGCGCGAGGAGTGGACGGAAGAATAGGAGAAGGGGAAGGAAAGAATGAAGGAAAAACACAGATTTAAGTTATTTTTTGGTTTTCTTGCCCAGTCACAACGCGATAAAAATCTCTTCCGAGTTTCTTTCCCAAACGCTCAGAACGAGGCCCCGCCTCCTGCGCGATCTGATTGGTCCAAAATCCCACCGCACACTAGCTTTCAAGAGTTTTTAGAAAGAAGTCTCTTGTGCTCACCAACACTGCATTTATTTGATCAAAAATACAGTAAAAATTATGAAATATTTTTACAATTTAAAATAACTGTTTTCTACGTGAATATATTTTAAAATATAATTTATATCCAGTGATCAAAGCTGAATTTTCAGCATCATTACTCCAGTCTTCAGTGTCACATGATCCTTCAGAAATCACTCTGATGTGATGATTTGATGCTCAACAAACATTTATGATTATTATCAGTGTTGAAAACAGTTGTGTGTGTTAATATTTCACACACAATAAGCATACAATTTTGTTCAGTATTCTTTGAGTAAACTGCAGGTGTAGGTTTGGTGTTGTCGTCAGAAACTTGTTGAGATATAGTGTATACTGCACCTTTTATTGTTAATATTATTTTAATTGTAGAATGTTAATTTACTAATTCTATTATTAGCCAATCAGCTCCCACTTCCCCTCCAGTCCAGTCCGCGGGAGCTCTCGGCCAGTTTTCAATCGATAAAGTGAATCTGCTGTAATGTGGAGCAGAACGCCGCCGACAATTAGGAGCATGTGACGCTGCAGCTCGTTTGAGTGACTGTCGCACACACTCGTGCTGTTGACCCGTTAATTAGTTAAACCTCATGTCTAAATTCTTATAGATTTTGCATTAGAGCAAATGAAGTGTTTGATTGTAATTTCAGTCGCGCTCGAGTCGTAGAAAGTTACAGTGCTCAGATCAGTGACCTGACACAGTCTGTCACTGCTGTCCGAAACGACCAGTAAAGGGCAAGTGTCACTGCCGGTTTGAGCGCGCCTGTGATTTTGGAGTTGATCAGTAGAGCGTTAATGATTTTGAGTTTCTCAGAGTTCAACTGAACCAGCTTTTCTTTCTTTAAGCAGCGACGCTCATGTGGGCGACATCTTTTCTATCACAAAAAGACCGTAAAAAGCCTGGCATGACATGGATTTCTTTTTTTAGTATTTTTATATGTCCCTTGAGGTTCACTTATAATGTTACGATTTTTGCCCCAAAAAAACAAAAATATATGTGGAAGAAAGGTTTATTTTCAAACCTGATTCTGAAATGATCAGTTTTTAAGGCGCGGCTCCTTTAAGGCGTGTCAGTAAACGCCCACTGTTATGATTGGATAACTTGGAATTGGAAACAGTATCATCGTCACTCGCTATTACCGTAAGTGTTTTGAAAACATTATCCATATAAAACCATCATTTACAGACGAAATGTTGTGAAATCGTTTACTTGCAGTTTGTGATTCAGATCCAATATTGGCAGCTTCATCTTTCAACAAAAGTTTCTTTGCGAACTCTCCATTACAGTCTGCAGTCAGACGCTCCGAACAAACATATAATCCTCCGACTCGAGTCTCTAAAGTGAACGATCTTCGACAGACTCGAGCGTGTGGAGTATGTCAGAAACTGAACATATCTGTATACTGTAAAGTTCGCAAAGCCCCGCCCCCTTTAGTTACTGTTGCTATGCTGTTCTCATGCCACACATCATGTTCTCACGCAGTGAAAAATACATCGCGGAGTAAAGAGGACACTGACAACATATGTAATGTTTTAAAGCAGTTGAATCAATCAATAGCGTGTAGTGTGTGTTTAATGTGTGGTGACAGATCGCTGTAGCTCCTCGTGAAGCGATCATCTCTTCATACT
>CM076080.1:33890000-33957500 GCA_038088235.1 Zacco platypus | reverse complement strand
ACCCGTCTCCATGGCAACAGCTTCTGCAAGCTGCTGACACCCATCCCCTATTGGCGGGGGGGGGGTGTTCAGAAGGGGGAGGGGGAGCCGTGGAGGGAAGGGAGCAGCAACACTCTTCCTTCTCTCGGGAGTCGCGGCCTGTGCGTTCACTCAGAATTAGCATAGAGGAGGAGGGGGGAGGGGAGCTTGGAATTTTCTGCGGTGTGTGTGTGTGTGTGTGTGTCGGTGGGTACGACTCTCCCCAGGGTCTTAAAGTCTCTGATTCTAGGTCAGTCTGTTGCCTGGAGGTTTGCACTGTCATTGTTCATATTATATTGTTTATTATTTTTAAGTCACCGTGACTATTTTAAAAATATACAATGGTAAGCATTTTTTCTGCCAAATGTTGTTATTGTTATGATTTAAACTAGGGAGAGACAGATTATAGAGCTATAATATAATATAATATAATATAATATAATAAAGTGCTGTCAAACGATTAAGCACTATTAATCCCCTCCAACATAAAAGTGTTATATGTATACTATATATATTTATTATGTATATATATATATAAATACACGTTTTTTTATACATGTATATAAGAAATATTTACTTGTATATTTATATAGTTATATTTATATATGATTTATATTATATATAAATATAAATACACAGTACACATATTATGTAAAACTTTTACGTCGAGGCGCAGAAGCTGCAAGATTATTTTTTACAGCAATATATAGATAATATAATAAACACTTTTCTACTTCTTTGGTTTTATTTTGTTGTTAATATGACTATTATTTATTATTATTATTATGATGTAAAATATTCATAATACATATATGTCAAAGTATAAAACATAATTAATAATAGTTTCTGATGAGATCAACTACAGCCGTTCAGAAACTCTTTCAGTCTCCACTGACGTTTAAAAGCAATTAACTAAATATCAGAATTGATATTTGAAAAATCGATCATGATTGTAAAGGTGATCGGATCGTTATATGGCAGTAACCATGGTTACCATGACAAAATTTAGAAAGCCAAATTTTCCCGCTTGCCATTAAGATGTTTCACGAAACGGGAAATGTTTTTCTGTGTGTGTAGAAAATGATCTGTAGCTCCGGGCGTCGAGCGACCGTTCTCCAGCGTGTCGACGCAGACGCGATTACAAATGACATGAAGTTCTCTTCAACGTTCTCCATGTGTGCTTGAGCTTCACCAAACCAGATCCAGAAGTTGGGTGGGAGGGAGGGAGGGGTTAAACATCTGAAGGAAAACAGAGCCGCTCTGAATGTATAGTTAATGTCTAACACTCCCTACAACACACTCCTGCCTCGCGTTGCGTAACGCCGTCTCACGCGCCGGAGCAGAGCGAGAGCGAGGGATGAAATTCCATGACATTGAGGGAGTGATGAAGCCGTGTGTGTGTGTGTGTGTGTGTGAGTGTGTGTGTGAGTGTGTGTGTGTGTGTGTGTGTGTGTGAGTGTGTGTGTGTGAGTGTGTGAGTGTGTGTGAGTGTGTGTGTGTGTGTGTGTGAGTGTGTGTGTGTGTGTGTGTGTGTGTGTGAGTGTGTGTGTGAGTGTGTGTGTGTGTGTGAGTGTGAGTGTGTGTGAGTGTGTGAGTGTGTGTGTGAGTGTGAGTGTGTGTGTGAGTGTGTGTGAGTGTGTGTGTGTGTGTGTGAGTGTGTGTGTGTGTGAGTGTGTGTGAGTGTGTGTGAGTGTGTGAGTGTGTGTGTGTGTGTGAGTGTGTGTGTGTGTGTGAGTGTGTGAGTGTGTGTGTGTGTGTGTGTGTGCGTGTGTGTGTGTGTGCGTGTGTGTGAGTGTGAGTGTGTGTGTGTGTGAGTGTGTGTGTGTGAGTGTGTGAGTGTGTGTGTGTGTGTGTGTGTGTGTGTGTGTGTGGCGTGGCCTGCAGGGATATTTTGAGGTGTGTTGTTATTTATTCATGGAGACGCTGGAGCAGGTCGCCCCGATGACATGCAAGCGCCTGTTCTCCGAGAGGAAGCCCTGACGGCTTCATCCGCAGCCTCTCGCCAGGACAAACAACATTTAAATGCCAGGCGGCGCTTCTTAAAGCATTAGTGCGAGGAAATTACGGGATTGCTCACCCTCGTGTCGCTCCAAACCTGAATGGGGTTTTTCTTCTTCTATGAAACACTGAAGATTTAATCGTAATTGATTTTTTGATTTCGATTTTGGCTTCCAACGATTATGAAAACAATATAATCGAAGTAAAACGATTATTGTGCCAATGCCATGTTCTCTCCGGCGCATTTTCACCTTCATTCCATCCGTAAAGCCCGAATTTAACTTCTAAATCCTGTGGATAAGGGAGTGTAAACTGCGTGATATTGAACGGAGTGATTAAAGCGGACACCGCTGGCGTTCTGGACAGTGTTCCTGAGGGTTACGTCTTAAAGAATCAGGATATTGGATCCGTGCAGCTCTTAAAGTGACAGCAGCCTAATAAACCTTCTGCTGTCTGTCATTAACGATCCCTCACAGATCTTCACTGAATACTTTAAGTCGCTTTAATAATGGGTTTATTTTATATTTAATGTGTACAGTAAGACTGTTATTTTACATATTTTTGTTGTAGACGATAACACGTTTGAAGATCATCTTCCTGAAAAACTTTCATTTCAGTTGTGTTTATTTGTACTGTATTTCTGACTGTTCTCTTGTCTTGCGTCATTATTTTAAGGTCCTTTTTCTTACATTAATTAACCTAGTACTGGTTTTTGTGGAAGTATCAATAATTGTGAAATATTTAAAATGACTTTTATCATATCACTCATCAATAATCGCGATATCAGTATTGAAAGAAGATCAGAGAGCCGCACCGGTTCAGAACAACAAGTTTATTTAGCAATACAATTGATTTATGTTAAAAAACATGGTCATTTCATTTATTGACAGATGAAATATGAAATTGCATCTCCATAAGGCAGGGGATTGTGTTCGCCGCACACACAGCGCCCCCTCTTGCTGTTGGCGCTGTATTACATGGAGGCGGTTTAATAGACCGGCGGTGCGGTCAGTGAGGCTTGAGATGTTTGTGTCCGCTGCCCTGTCAGCCCGTCCTCTGGCTTTACACTGGATTAAGAGATGTTGTGGCCGGTTGTTTATCTGACCCGTGAGCTCACACCCTGCTGAGGACTTCACTGCAGCGCTCGCTCGGGAGACTCCACACCAACACCAGCCGCTCAAAACGTATGCTTGTCCAAATGATTTTGGTCATGGAGAGGGCAGTGACGGAGTTCAGCAGGCTCAAGTGTCGGGTTTATGAGCGCCATATTTTGTTCTTTTTCTGTCCCGCTCACAGTGACGGTCATACCGTGGTTCAGTACGGCATCGGGTGTGACCGCACCAACATTTCAATCCCTGTGATACCACTGAAAACATGAATTTATTTCATTAGGAAAGTTATAAACATTAAAAGATCCAGTCAAAACAGTGACAAGTATTTCTCAGTTCATTGTTTTTTTGGCTCTGTTGTTGCATTAAAAATTGCATGAGCAGATTTATAGCAAAATGCACAAATCCAACAAATAAGATGAATCTTATTTTATGTCAATTTTGTAGTTTGTTTTCCATTTAATTAATTTTTTTAAACAAAATTTCATCTACTTGGTAATAAAGCATGGCTCTTATTTATAATTAAGTTATTAAAGGAGACCTATAATTTCACGTGATGTAATATAAGCCTCAAATACAAGTAATATAACGTGTGAGCAAAAACATGCCGTCCCTTTAAATGCAAATGAGCTGCTGCTCCAGAAGAGGGCGGAGCTTCAACAGCTCAACAACAACAAAGCTGGAGAATCTCACGCTGACAAAATGAGGAAAGTGTTCAAACTGATGGAGAGACTCAGGAAGAAGTTTCTGAACGGTTAGTGGATAAATTGGTGTTGATCAACTCGTCACTAGCATGTGTCGTCACGTTCATCTTTTGGACGCCCACTGTAGATCGCGTACCTGTTAGCCAAACAGAGACACACACACCAGACTAACATTTATGATTGATATCAAATGCTGTGACTGGTCTAATATTTTTTCTAAAATATCGCTTGTACAGAAACGCTCCTTTTTTGGCGATCGAGCTTGTCAACTTTCAGCTTAACGACTCTAAATAGTGTTCAGAGCTCGTCAGAACAGCTCGAACTTTAATCATGGCGTTAGAACTGGTACACCGTTATCGCTTGCGAAAACAAAATGGCCGTGCATGTAAACGTGCCGATTAAGGGGCGGTAATATTATAAGAGCGAAATCTGAGCGGCTCGTTTTTTTCACATGCTTGCCAAAACAAAAGTTCTGGAGGTTGGTTGATGCACCGGGACCCGATTATAGCACTTTTTTCATGTACCCTTTAAGTTGTCAATGCTGGCAAATGACCATGGTATAATCGGGATAATCCACAGCCAGATGTGCAGAAACAACATCTGTGAAGTTACGACACTCAAAGTTCAATGAAAAGAGAGAGATTTTCTTTTACAGAAATCACTTTTAAACGGCTGGTAGAGACTACAACGAGCTTCTTCCTGGGTTAGTGACATCACAAACCCTAAAATTTACATAAACCCCGCCCCCGAGAACACTCATCAAAGGGGGCGGGGCCATGTTGTGCTGCTTTAGAGAAGAGGAAGAGTTGTTGTAGTCGAGTGTTGTTGATGCCGTCATTTTACGCCGGACTGCTTTTACCCCCAGAAGATCATTTAAAGTCATTATTGTGTTAAATGAGAAAAGCATCAAATAGACATTACAAAATGTAGCTTTAGAAAGAAATGTTATATTTGATTCAACATAGTATTTATTAAACAAACTTTAAGACTTGATGAGGGTGAGTAAATGATGACAATTTTCATTTATAGATGAACTATATCTTGAATGCAACTACATCAATTTATCCACTAACCGTTCAGAAACGTCTAAAAGTTGGAACTTCTTCCTGAGTCTCTCCATCAGTTTGAACACTTTCCTCATTTTGTCTGCGTGAGATTCTCCAGCTTTGTTGTTGTTGAGCTGTTGATTGTGTGTTAAACTCAAGGATGTGGACTGAGGCAGTGTTACTGCACATGATAGGCTTGTTTCAGTCCTGTCTCGAGTCTTTTATCTGGGCCTGTAACTCTCCCCGCATCCACGAGTTTAAAAGTGCACTGCCTTATTTTGCATTGCGGATTTTCCGCGGGCCAAAAGGTGCGCTCTGAGGTGCCATCGACCCCCTCTTACCCGGGTCACAGAGGAACCGGACACTGTGAGCGCAAACCCCAGCGCTGTTCTCCGTCCCTCTCCTGTTTCTCTTCTGCATAACTGCTTCCCTCCCTCCCTCCCTCCCTCTCAGTGCCTAATTAATGGCATTAATTATCTCCAATTAGCAGTGTGGTCTTGGCAGCCGTTTCTGTCCCCTCATTTCTTTTGTTTCACAGAGGTCTGTGACATAGTATTCTCCCTGTGGGGCTGTCACCGGCCTAATGAAAGGCTACAAGGCCTGGCTTTCACCTCTCTCTCTCTCTCTCTCTTGTTCTGTTGGAGCACTTCAGCACGTTAGCCTCATTAGCAGTAGTTCACAGCGCCGGAGTGAAGTTTTCCGAGATGGGATCTGCGGTGTGTTTTCCCGTACAGGTGTTTGTCGGCGTGTGTTATCTGTGGACGGTGATGGCGAGCGGGTCAGCGCTTTAAAACCGTTTCCAGGCCTCAGCTCTGAACTGAACATAATTCCCAGATGAATATGATTCCGCTTCGGCTCGTCCAGTTCTCAGAAGTTAGCGACTGTTTTGCAGAAGATCGGATGCGTGTGCGTCCATCCAATTGTATTGACGAGCGTGGATGAGAATGGTGTCTCGCTTTGCTTTAAGAGATTTCTAGGATGTCCACAAGCCGTGGGAATTTTCTGGCTAGTTGTTGTTAGTGTAAGTGGGCGTTTTTTCCTTTCTTTTTTCCTGGGTTTTACCATGGAAACACATTGCCAACTTTAACTTTAAATGGGATAAAAGGCTAAAATTACGAACTGTGATATATGGTCCGTTCTCTACCGTTTCTTCAGACTTGAGTTTAATTCAGTTTAGTGCCTCTCATAAATTAAACCCGTCCTCTTGTTTTCAGGCTATTTGTCTTTTTTGGCTAATTTTCTTCTAAGTATAAACCGGCTACATTTCAGAATTCACAGACAACCTATAGAAACTGTTTTTTGAGCTTCTGGTTCCGGAGCAGCTTTAGCTAGTGGACTCGACTTTCACTTCACTTTCCTTCACAGCTTCTTACACACGCACGTCTCCCATTCGTTTAACGACACATCTGTCCTCAGCTTGATTATGCATGCAGGTCTCTCCAGCTAATCTTTATAGACTCAACTCCAGCTGCACAAGAGAGATGGGAACGTGAATGTGAGAAAAGCAAGGATACGGAAGCCACCGGAGAGAACGCCATCAGGAGAGAGTTGGAGAGGAGGAGAAGGTTAAGGACGCCGGACTGAGCTGAAGGGTCTGATCCTCGCCTCCCACTTTGCTCTTTGCCTGCTGAATCATTTTTAATAACCTGCACAGCTGCTCGGAGGTCCGTCCTCAAAGGAGAGTGTGTTTACAGGAGCCGGGCATTCGGGGATGCCACAGGTCTCGCTACTTGGCCCGATAACATTTCGATGTTTAAAGTTTTAATTGACTGAATTTCAGCTTGAAATGTAAATTGATGAGAGAAGCAGCACTTGGTTGGTGTTTCATCAAAGCTTCTTGAGAACTGTGTGTTTGTGAGTGGGAGTGTGCTGTGGAGGAACTGATTTGCAAAGATATAATACCAAAAATCGAGATTCAAATGAATAAATAAACTATAATGTTATAAAAAACTGGTATTACCTTTTTATTTTTTTATTTTTGGAAAAAATGCTACAGCAACTCCATCATTTCTGGACAGTACCATGGGTTCCTTGATTATGATTTGACTTCAGTTAGTGTGTAATGTTGCTGTTTGAGCAGAAACAACATCTGTGAAGTTACGACACTCAAAGTTCAATGAATTTTCTTTTACAGAAATTGTGTTTAAACGGACTACAATGAGGTTCTTCCTGGGTTAGTGACATCACAAACCCCCAAATTTTCATAAACCCCGCCCCCGAGAACACTCAACAAAGGGGGCGGGGCCATGTCGTGCTGCTTTAGAGAAGAGGAAGAGTTGTTGTAGTCGAGTGTTGTTGACGCCGGACTGCTTCACAAACGAGGGTGGATTCAAGGAGAAAAGATGAACGTGACGACACATGCTACTGATGAGTTGATCAACTCCACAGCAACTACATCAATTTATCCACTAACCGTTCAGAAACTTCTTCCTGAGTCTCTCCATCAGTTTGAACACTTTCCTCATTTTGTCTGCGTGAGATTTCTGGAAAGGGGGCAGGGAGCAGCAGCTCATTTGCATTTAAAGGGACACACACACAAAAACGGTGTGTACGTCCACTTTAAACAAATGCCCAGTAATTGTTTATTGTTTTGCACCCTGCTAAGGTGAGGTATCTGAATACGGCTGTCAGACCGCGGTAAACTCGCAGTCAGATCCACGTGTGTCTGTTTTCTCCAGCTCTGTGAACGGGGTGTCGAGTGTAAGTTTTGCGTCTGGTGTTGAGATGTAAACCCCAAGTGTTTATGCGAGCACGCTCGAGTGTTTGTTTACTTGTGCGGCGGGTATTGAGTACCGTGCCGAAGCGTAACACCCGAGAGAGCGCGTGTGTGTGTGTATGTTTATGTTTACATGAGTACTGTGATTTAGCGGCTGCTGTAGAGGTGTGTACACTGAAACGAGCTGCTGTTTAATGGCTTGATGAGATGATGGCAGTAATCAGCCAGCGCTGAAAAGCTCGGTCCCTCCCTTCTCACATGCACACATGCACATGTTCTCCCTACTGGTGGATGATTGACGGCCTGAGGGTTTTAATGGCACTGTAGAGGGAGAGCTGAGGTCGGAGTTGTCATGGCAACAAGACGAAGGAGGCCTCTTTCTCCCCCTCTTCCTCACTCTCTCTTTATGCACCTGAACAGAGCCGCATCTTACTCGCAGGACTGGGTTTACTCTCACACACACACACACACACTGCAGTTCTGGTGTCCCTCCCCGCTGTCCGCAGTATACACAGTGCTTTGTGTGTGTTTAAGCGTGTGTGTGAAGCCGTATCTGGCCACCGCAGTCTCTCTCTCTCTCCTCGTAAAAGAGCTGGAGCCCGAGCGCTAATACTCTCTGGTCGCCCTGGGTTACGGTTCACCACACGCCCCCTGCACTGCTGTGTTAGCTGGGATTGGTTGGGTTGGTGTGTGTGTGTGTGAGTGTGTGTGTGTGTGTGTGTGTGTGTGTGTGTGTGTGTGTGTGTGTGTGTGGCTCCGGGGTGATGCTGTATAACAGCTCTATAAGAGCCACAGATCTCAGCGGATCAGGGAACCAGACCCTGTTCAGACACTCGCCTCCCTTGAGTATTGGATCGGTACCAGCCGCCAGTGTGTGTGTGTGTGTGTGTGTGTGTGTGTGTGTGTGTGTGTGTGTGTGAGTGTGTGAGTGTGTGAGTGTGTGTGAGTGTGTGAGTGTTTACAGGGTTGAGCAAACTCAGTCTCAGTCCTTCTTCCTGCCTCATGAGTGTGTTTACGTCATAGCTTAAAAACGGGGGAAAAAATCAATCAGTTCACTCCGAGCAGAACGTTTGTGTTCATGCTTTCCTTCTGTAACGTCACTGCTCTGAAAACGGGTTGATTAGGGAAAAATATTAATTAATAACTTTTATGTGGAGCTTGAAGAAACCTCGTAACTCCTCAGACGGTCAGTAAACCTCATACAGAAGCTCCAGAAGCTCGTCTGCACTGCAATTATTCTGTAATTGAAGACGGGCCGTTGAATTACTTGAACAATAATCCTCATCTGCTCATTCTGCGGTTATCACACCTCAAAACACTGTTCAGATGTTGTACTTCGAGACATTTGTCATGTTTTTGTCCTTAAAACTCTCATTTCTTACGCATCTCATCCCACGCCTCTGTTACTAATTCCAAAACGACATTTTAGAGCTAATAATATAGACTTGATAGCAGAATAATGCAGTTATTAAAGGGTTAATTCACCCTAAAATGAACTTTCTGTCATGAATTCCACACCTTCATCTTCAGACACAAATGAAGATGTTTTTGATGAGGTTTATGACTCGTTCATAGATCAATATAATCAACACTTTCAAGGTCCAGAAAGGAAGTAAAGACATGGTGAAAATGTAATGTTTATAACTTAATGTTATAAAATGACGAGAATACTTTTTGTGCGCCAAAAAATCCCCCAAAATAAAGACTTTTCAACAATTTCTAGTGATGGACGATTTCAAAACACTGATTCATGAAGCTTTACGAATCTTTTGTTTCGAATCTTTTGGTTCTGATCGTGAATCATGTGAACTACTGAAATTTTGAATCACTTCTGACGCAACGAAGCGTCGTTTACTGAAATCACGTGAGTTTGGCGCTCCGAATCACTGATTCGAAACAAAAGATTCGTAAAGCTTCATGAATCAGTGTTTTGAAATCACTAGATATTGTTGAAAAGTCATTATTTTGTTTTTTTTGGCGCACACACAGTATTCTCGTCACTTTATAACATTAATGTTGACTCACTGTAGTCACATGACCTGTTTTAAATATGTTTTAGTGAAAGTGTTCATTATTTTGCTGTCAATAGAGACTCACTGAACCATCGGATTTCATCAAAAATATCTTCATTTGTGTTCTGAAGATGATGAAGGTCTTACGGGTGAAGAACCACATGAGGAATTAATGACTGAATTTACATTTTTCAGTGAACTAAGATTTTTGAGTAGTGATGCAACCAAATCAGCAAATTATTTCATTCAGTTTTGAATTAATGAATTGAAAAAGACAGTTTGAACTAATTGACAGAAATGAATCAGTCTCGCCAAATCCAGTGACTCTTTCTGAAGTTCAAATGAACTCCGTCATGCTGGTGAGAATCAAGACATTGTGAACTTAATGACACGCTCTTTATAAAACTTAACGGCCTAATAAAAAGCACATTAAAATCATAATTTAAATGTAACTTTTTTTTATTTTTACATCGCCAGCTGCATAATTATTTTAAATATTGGATGTACTGCAGGCACTCAGATGTTTAATTTTTGAATCATATTTTTGTATCAATTCATTTAATTCGACAATTAAAATGATTTGAAGTTCTTCATAGAAATGAATCGAACTCAACAACTTTAAAAGCATTTTTGCCACTGAAGTGCTAAAAAATTCTGGGTTAAAAATCTCAAGTTGGGTTAAATATGGACAAACTGAGCGATTGGGTAGTTTTGACCCAATGGTTGGGTTACATGTCTGCCCATCCTGCTGGGTAGTTTTATTTAACTCTACTCTTCTTTAAATCCAAAATAGGTCGGAATTTAACATTTATTAACGAGTTTAATGAATAATAATCAATAAACATTTATTCACAAGCAATTTAATAAATGTTCACCTTTTGATTTAGTGTGTCTGATTTTTAATCTCCAACATATCTCTGTTCATTTTAAATCAGACATATAGTCATTTTTAAACAACCGCTGGGTTAATACAACCCAACCATTGGGTTAATCCACATTTAACCCAACTTTTGCTGTTTTAACCCAGCATTGTTTAGAATTTATTTGCGAGATGCATGAGAGGAGACAGTAAAGCACATTAAAGTCATGATGTGGTGTAATGTTCTCAGCAGTGTTTAACATATCGTCCGTGTGTGATGGTGGAGAATATGGGAGGAATCGTGCTGGATAAGCTTCGCCCACCGACCCTACGGCCTCTGCGTGTGTGTGTGTGTGTGTGTGTGTGTGACTGTGTGTGTGTGTGTGTGTGTGTGTGTGTGTGTGTGTGCTCCAGTATTATGTGTGTGAGTGTGTGTGTGTGTGTGTGTGAGTGTGTGTGTGTGCTGCAGTATTATGTGTGTGTGTGTGTGTGTGTGCGTGCGTGTGTGTGTGTGTGTGTGAGTGTGTGTGTGTGCTGCAGTATTATGTGTGTGTGTGTGTGTGTGTGCGTGCGTGTGTGTGTGTGTGTGTGAGTGTGTGTGTGCGTGTGTGTGTGTGTGTGCGTGCGTGTGTGCGTGTGTGTGTGTGCGTGTGTGCGTGTGTGTGTGTGACTGTGTGTGTGTGTGTGTGTGTGTGTGTGTGTGTGTGTGTGTGCTGCAGTATTATGTGTGTGAGTGTGTGTGTGTGTGTGTGTGAGTGTGTGTGTGTGCTGCAGTATTATGTGTGTGTGTGTGTGTGTGTGTGTGCGTGCGTGTGTGTGTGTGTGTGTGAGTGTGTGTGTGCGTGTGTGCGTGTGTGTGTGTGTGTGCGTGCGTGCGTGCGTGTGTGCGTGTGTGTGTGTGCGTGTGTGCGTGTGTGTGTGTGTGTGTGTGTGTGTGTGTGAGTGTGTGCGTGTGTGTGTGCGTGTGTGTGTGCGTGTGTGTGTGTGTGTGAGTGTGTGCGTGTGTGTGTGCGTGTGTGTGTGTGTGTGTGTGTGTGTGCGTCAGTATTATGTGTGTGAGGTCAGGGGTGGCGTGGCTGTTTGTACGACGGCTGTAGAGAGGTTTGAGTTACAGCAGGGGGAAGGGAGTGTGTGAGCCGGCTGCCAGCTCTCGCTCTGTAATCCTCCCTCTCTTTCTCTTTCCTACTTTCTCCTTTATCTTCCCCCATTCACTCCTTGTTTAGTCTCCTTTTCTCTGGTTCTTGCTCACACACACACACACACACACACACACGAGCCCCAGCCGCACGGGCTGTAGAGGTTAGAGAGGGAGCGGGGCCGGCGGAGGAAAGGGGCCCGGCTCTCGGAGCTCAGGAGATTCCACTCCAGGCTCCTCTCGCTGCGTTTGCTTGTTTTATGCCTCTTTTACGAGGGGAAGTATGTACACAGACACACAAGAGCCGTGCTGTAGTGCTGCCGTGTTTTCTGATGCTAATAAGCGCCGTGTTTTCGAGCGAGGGTTTAGCGAGAGCGATGGTGTATTAACTCCTCACTGATCCTCGCTCTACAGTCGCTGAACAGCTAAAAGATTTGTTTGCGGTAATTAGACAAACTCCAACAGCAGATTCTGCTCATAATGTCGGTGTTGTTTTGTAAGAAGAGTTTTGTAAAAAGCTTGTTTTGATGGCTTGGGTGAATAATGCATTTATTTGATATAAAAAATCACACGATCCTTCAGAAATCATTCTAGAATGCTGATTTGCTGCTCAGGAAACATTTATTCTTATTATCAATGTTAAAAGCCGTGAGTTTTTTTTCACAATAACAGCCTTTATTTGACATATAATCTTTTGGAACATTATGAATGTCTTTACTGTCACTCGAATTCATTTAATGGATTACAGCTGAATGAAACTATTCATTTATTTAAAGAAATATTACAATACATTAGCATTAACAAATATTTTTTTGTAAATATTATTTAAATAAGGACATTTTTATATGATCAAAATGTTGTAAAAAAAAACACAATTTCTGTAATGTTATTTACTAATTTTGTTTTGTTTAAAACATTTTGAATGGAAAATGGGGAGAAACGTATTATTCATAACCCATAACTGAAGCGACCCCGATAACGTGATATTCAGCTCATTTTACCACCAAAAACACAGATCTTACTCCACAGGATGTGATTGGGCTAGTTTTGAGTAGCATTTTTTTCATGTAATTTTGATTAAAAGAAGACTTATTATCTATATAAATTGTGAAATGAATATTTCTAACCAACATATGATGGAGGGCATGTACAGAGCCAGACATCAAAGTAGCATTAGTGTAATATTATATTCCAATCATCATTTTTCACTCTTGAAACACACTTCGGGAAGGGGACGCCATTTTTAGGGGCGTTCCAAATGAAAGTGAACAACTGAATCCTCTACGAAGGGCTCTTCCACCAGAGAACATGCCATGTATATGTGTTGGTGCTGCCCACGAGGCTATTGTCGCCACCTCAAGAACTTAGATGAATCGTTTATGGTCACGTGACCCAGAGTGGGAAGTCCTCGCAATTGTTTTTAAATGTTGGGAGAGTTGAGTTCCTTCCGGAGATCTCTTCGGAGCGAGTAGCGCATAGGCATTGGAGTTTTTCCGTATATCTCTAAACCAGTAATTCTCAAAATGTGGTCCGCCATCGCCCCCTAGTGGTGCGCGAAAAGATGACCTAAACTAGGCCAGCTCTTAACCCACACCGGATCACGGGCGGTGTGTGTGGGGGTGGGTGGGGGGGTGGGGGGGGTGACGTCAGTGTGTTTTAATAACGAAAAAATGGATCATATCATTGCATTTGTGTTTGAATAATTAGTTTTTGACGTGAAAAAGTTGCATATTAAACTTAAATTTAGTTTATCCTTCCTATTTTTTGGGGGCGTGTTAGAGTGGGTGGTGGTCCTCAGAAAAAGATTGGAAGATAAAGTGATCCTTGGGCTGAAAAAGTTTGAGAAACACTGATCTTGTTCCCTCTGTCTGTTTCCCAGAGTGCAGCAGCAGCTCCCAGCCCTGTAATGGGCAACATGCCGCCCAACGATGGCATGCCCGGCGGACCCATGCCCCCCGGTTTCTTTCAGGTAAGCACAGCTGGTTTCATTCTCTTCCTCGCCCACTTTTCCATTCATCACCCTGTCACGCCTGCGCTTCATCCGTCCATCCATTCATTCATCCTCTCTGTCTGTGAGCGTGGGCGGCTCGACAGCAGCCTGGAGCTCTGCTATCGGATCGTTCCGAACTTTAGTTTTTTCCACACTGGAAAAAAAGTCCCTTCCCATCCAGCGGCAGGTTTAGAGAGTGTTGCTGTACTGCTCTGAGATCCGGAGTCAGTGGGAGCAGCTCCTGACTGAGGATCAGTTAACTGAGAGACAGTCTGAACGGGATGCCCCTTTTCCTGTCCTGCTAAGATCTTCCCTTCTCTTTCTTCATCATCCCTCCATCCATCTGCTTGCAGCTTTATTCTCTCCTCACTGCAGGCCGTTGCTCACGCAGGTGTTTTTCTTCAGCGCACAGTTACAGTTTCCTCTCTCTGATCAATACTTTGAGCTCTGAATGAATTCAGATCAGTGATGCTGTACGACAACTTTGAGGTTCTGAAGAAAACACGAGCGGTGTTCATCTGTGACAAACGGCTCTGTGAAACACTGCTGCCGTGATGCTGTCGGGGTTTCTGAGGAGTTGGGAATGTTTTGAACCGTTGTTAGGTGGGTACTTGCTGGCACAAGTCAAAAAATCCCAAGTCTTTATGATTTTCTGTTTCCTAGATATAATCCCTCTGTTTTTTTTTATTGTCAGCCTGAAGAAAAGCCTCGATGTGAGTTAGTAGTACAAGCCGTGCAGAAGATTGTAATTGTTAGTGGAGATGCCGTGTTTCCCACAGGATTTTGAGACCTCGTCCCTCCGCAAGAATATTTTGTGCATTTTAAAGTTAAAGTTGATGAATTGTACTGGAACTTTTAAAGGGGACTCGACCCTCTTTTTCCTGCCTCACTCTCTCACTCTTCATTCACACTGCTCGTTTAGGAAGCCAAACAATCAGAATACAATAATAATAATTAGGGGTGCACAGATATGAACATTTCAGCAGATACTGATAATTCTTTATATTTCAAAGCTGATGACCGATATCTTGGCCGTTAAATCTAAATCCAAATTTTTAGAGCTTGATTACAAAAACAAAAGTCTCTAATTTGACTGATACCGATAACTGATACTTCTTTATATTTGAAAGCCGATAACCGATATCTAATTCAAAACCATAATGGTGGACAGTGATCATCTGAAGTGTCTCAGCTGAAGGAAATCATACATTATTTATCAGCGTTAATATATCGGCCAACTTTTCTTTTCCGGCTGATTACTTTAAAAATGAAAATATATCAGTTGATACCAATATGGTGGCCGATGTATCGTGCATTTCGATGTATGGATATTTTTACGCAAAATGCAGTGGAGCTTTTATTCTGCCTGAAAATCCAGTCGAGCTTTTATTTTGATGGAAAATCCAGTGGAGCTTTTATTTTGACGCAAAATGCAGTGGAGCTTTTATTCTGACGCAAAATGCAGTGGCGCTTTTATTCTGCCTGAAAATCCAGTCGAGCTTTTATTTTGATGGAAAATGCAGTGGAGCTTTTATTGTGAAGGAAAATCCAGTCAAGCTTTTATTTTGACGGAAAATGCAGTGGAGCTTTTATTTTGACGCAAAATGCAGTGGAGCTTTTATTCTGACGCAAAATGCAGTGGAGCTTTTATTCTGCCTGAAAATCCAGTCGAGCTTTTATTTTGATGGAAAATGCAGTGGAGCTTTTATTGTGAAGGAAAATCCAGTCGAGCTTTTATTTTGATGGAAAATCCAGTGGAGCTTTTATTTTGACGCAAAATGCAGTGGAGCTTTTATTCTGACGCAAAATGCAGTGGAGCTTTTATTCTGCCTGAAAATCCAGTCGAGCTTTTATTTTGATGGAAAATGCAGTGGAGCTTTTATTGTGAAGGAAAATCCAGTCAAGCTTTTATTTTGACGGAAAATCCAGTGGAGCTTTTATTTTGACGGAAAATGCAGTGGAGCTTTTATTCTGACGCAAAATGCAGTGGAGCTTTTATTCTGCCTGAAAATCCAGTGGAGCTTTTATTTTGATGGAAAATGCAGTGGAGCTTTTATTTTGATGCAAAATGCAGTGGAGCTTTTATTCTGCCGCAAAATGCAGTGGAGCTTTAATTTTGGCAGAAAACACTGGAGGTGGAGCTGATTGCGTGAGGAAAGTGGCCGCTTGTTTTGAAATGCGCAGTGAGAACAGACTTTAATTAAGTCACAGTGTTTTGCTGTTTGATTGGAGGATAAAGTCGCAGTGTGTTTTGGGTTTCAGTTCGTTTATCACATACTTTGCCAAAGCAGTGGCGCAAAACACAATGTCAAAGACCTTTTCATGTGAGGAGTTCATTATGAAACTATAGCGGGACATGATATATCAGTACGGTGTTATTGACCAATAAAGCGTTTTTAACGGATTGGCTGATTTTGGATGTTTTTTTTTGTTAAATAATTGTTATTAAAACATCAGATTAAATTGAAATAATTACAGGTTTTGTATATTTATTTATTTATGCATTCTCATTTTCTTTATTTTGCACATTTTAGATTACCTTTGGCATCAAGTTATATTTAAAATCACTAATATTTGAATCTTAAGCCAATCTGAAAATGAACTGTACATTATAATGTTAAATTCACCTGTAGACGCTGAAGTGACTCATTTGAACATGGCTTCATGCTGAACCGCTCAGATGTCGAGCGCTGATGTGCTGCTAGTTATGAAATACTGAAAATGCACTTAATTTGCATCAGAATTTCCTGTGCTCGTCCTGAGGAATGTGGACGCATTTTGTCAAAGAGCTTTTTCCTGTTTATTCTCGTCTGTTTACGACACGTACATGCACGGACACACGGAGCCTCGTAATCAAACATGCTTGTACACATCCACAGCCCTTCCCATGATGCAGTGGGGCTGCTGGAGCGTTCGCTCCGTGATGGACAGGTCTGGCATTTGGCAGTGCTGGTGATAAGGCAGAGTGGAGGGAGGAGCGGTCTGAATCTGTGCTGTACGGTTGGAGGAGGAGCGAGAGGTGCGGAGGAGATGTTTGGAGAGGAGAGGAGCTATTTATATCAGATCAGAGCTGAGGGAGTGAGAGGAGAGGTGTGAGTGTGTGTGTGTGAGTGTGTGTGTGTGTGTGTGTGAGTGTGTGTGTGTGTGTGTGTCTGAGTGAGTGTGTGTGAGTGAGTGTGTGAGTGTGTGAGTGTGAGTGAGTCTGTTTGTGAGTGTGTGAGTGTGTATGAGTGTGTGAGTGTTTGTGAATGTATGTGTGTGTGTGTGTGTGTGTGAGTGAGTGTGTGTGAGTGAGTGTGTGAGTGTGTGAGTGTGAGTGTGTGTGTGTGGGTATTCCCTACATTACGGGGACCAAATGTCCCCACAGTTACAGTAATACTAGTAAATGTTGATCTTGTGGGACATTTTGTTGGTCCCCATGAGGAAACAAGCTTATAAATCATACAGAATGATCTTTTTTGAAAATGTAAAATAGCAGAACATTTTGTGTGATGGGTAGGTTTAAGGGTGGGGGGTGGGGGGGCAGAATGTACAGTTTGTACAGTAGAAAAACCATTACACCTATGGAATGACCCCATAAACCATGAAAACACTGTGTGTGTGTGTGTGTGTGTGTGTGAGAGTGAGTGTGTGTGTGTATGTGAGTCTGTTTGTGAGTGTGTGAGTGAGTGTGTGTGTGTGTGTGTGTGTGTGTGTGTGTGTGTGTGTGTGTGTGTGTGTGTGTGTGTGTGTGTGTGTGTGTGTGTGTGTGTGCTCCTCAGATGTTTCTAAAGGGTTTGGGTTCATTCATCTGTTTATTAGGCATAATATATATGTTATGTTATTTTTATCATAGTAGAGATTATTGTTTTGTGAAGCAGATAATGATACAGTAGCAGTGATTATCATATATGGCATCATCTGTTGATAAAATAAAATAGTGCTGCATTCTGGGATTTTATGTTTCTAGTCAATTTAGGCATTTAAACAATATAATGAACAATTTAAATCACTTTTACCAAAACGTACCATAGTACTACTGTTTTTTTTATGTTTACTGTAGTAATGCGATATTATTTTTTAGTTAAATATATTGTAATACCTTGAATCATTTAATAACATTATGAACAATGAAGTCTAAAAGACTTGAAATCTTTAAATTCTCCTATAAGTTAAAAAAAAAAAAAGATATATATACAATAAAAATAAAGGTAATTCTGAGAAAAAAAAATGAATTGTCATATAAACTTGCAATTGCTAGAAAAAAAGCCAATATTGCGAGATATAAACTAAGATATATAAATATAGAGAAATATAAATTCTGAGAAAAAAGTCAGAATTGCGATTTATGAAGTTTATATTGAATTGCTTGATAAAAACTTGCAGTTGTGACATAAAAATTCGCAATTACCAATTTAATTTTTTCATTTAGTGTCGGAAACGAAAAGCTTTTGCACTGTATTTTTGATCAAATAAATGCAGTCTTGGTGAATATTATATTTCTATAGAAAATAAACTCAAACCTTTTGAATTTTATGGAATGGATTTTTTCTCTATAAAATTTAGGTTACGCCATTCGCACAACAACTTAAAGTTGCGTATTATAATGAATCCTCTTAAATGTTTCTAATGGACTGGTTTGTGTTCAGGTGTGATTGAGATTGTCCAGTTCTGATCACACTGATTATGATGACAGAAAAACGGCACCTGCTTCAGAGAGAGGGACGTCACCTGACCCTCGAGTGTTCCTGTGGTGTCGGCGGTCGTGGAGCGGCTCTCACGCCAGAGCCCGCAGCGGTCCGCTCTCACAGCGAGTTCAGAGACGGGTCACCGCTAAATCTCCCAAAAACCAGCTCAAAAACTCCTGATGCGTATATCGGCGCACATCCGTCACGCACGCTTCTGGAAAACCAGCCCTTGTTTCAGTCCTTTCATCAGTCGCAAATGAATGCGGCTCCTCGTCTTCAGCCTTTTGGACTCGATAGAAACGATAGAAATGATGAAGAATGAAACGTGTGACCAGCAGCATTTAGTTTTTTTGCAGTGATGTGACAGAAGAACCATGTTGGGTTCCTCAAAGAAGTTCTTAAGAGAACCACTTTATAATTCCATGGATGTTAAAGCTTCTTCGTGGAACCATTGATGCCAATGAAGAACATTAATATTTCAAGAGAACAGTTTAATAATCGATAAAGAACCTTTTGAGGAATGGAAAGTTTCCGTAGGTTCTTCGTGGATGCCAGTAAAGAACCTTTATGTTTAAATGCTCTTATAAGTGTGAAAAGAAGTTAAAATGATTTTGAACTTTTTGAGCGATGGAAATGTTCCCTGGATGTCAATAAAGTGTAAGTGTGAGGAGCATTTTAATCATCTGAAGAACCTTTTTTCCCACTGTAAAGAACATTTTCCCGTTTGGAGCAGTGGGACGGTGGATGTCACAGAAGAAGCTGTGGTTTTGAGGGTGTAGATGGCTGCGTTCGGCGTGGTTGTGTGTGTTGGTGCGGGTCAGTGTTGTGCTGGTCATCAGATGGTGTTGGATGGATGGTTTCCTCGGCCGCTCTGAAGCAGCAGGAGGGCTTGTCTGAGGTCTGAGCGCTGGACAGAGGTCAAGAGGCGGTAATCGCTGTGGGTCACAAACACGGACTCTCCCTCAAAGTGTTTTCCTTCCTTCGTTTTGTCACTGAACTTGAGCCGATCTGGTGACATCAGTATAGAAATGAACGCATGCATTCATATATAAGACGTTCAGTGCTCAGACATGTGAATGTTGTGTTTCTGTCAGAGATGCGAGAGGTTCTCTTTGTTAACACTGCCCCCGAGTGGAGCAGAAGAGCTGTTGCAGCCGTCAGGAACACTGTCAGACTAACTGCCCCTTCAGGGCTGAGAATGGAGATTGAAGGGCTCTCTGTTGATAGCCATGCTAGTAAGTGGCAGATTATTATCTTCTCAAAGGTGTCGGAAGTGATTTTTATGTATTGCCGTTTTGAGATCCTTCCCCAATGAGGCAGAACTGCAGAGCGGCCATGATTGGCTGAGCGCTCCTAATGCAGGAGCACAGGACCCATAATGCCATATGTTTCTCATTCAGGCTTGTTGTGCAGCGGGAGAGAGGAATAGAAGCTAATCTCCTTTGTTTTGTGTTGGTTATTAGTCACGACGTCTCATGTTCCTTCCAGAACCATTTTGGGCTGGAGCTCAATGGGCTGTTGATCATTAATGAACACTAATGGATGATCTGAGCAGTGGTTATGTGCAGTGAGGGGTTCGTGGAGATACTTCTGTATGTACATGAACTGCTTCTCTATAAACTATTGTATTTTCTGAAAAATATATGTATGTGGTGTTTGCAAAACTGCTTTAAGGTGTTGCTGTGTGTTTGTTTATTAGTATTGGTTAATGTTATATATGCAATTGTGCATGCTAATTTCCCCATATTTTATGTTTTATTAATCTTTTAATATCACTGTTGAATGTGAGCTCTAGAAAATCTCAAAATGAATATATTTCACGTTATAATTTTGTTTCTATTAGGGATGCACGATATGAAAATTTTGGCCGATACGATAACCGATAATTATCATCATACTTAAAAACCGATAACCAATATATTGGCCGAAAAGTTTACGATAATTCTTTATATTTGAAAGCCGATAACCGATATTTGGCCGATAAATCGAAATCACACTTTTTACAAGAACAAAAGTCTCATATTTTGGCCGATACTGAACTGATATATTTGAAAACCGAATACCGATATAGTGGCCGATAAATCTAAATCAAATTGTTATATAATTTTTGAGAGCCTGATTACAAAAACAAAAGTCTCATATTTTGTCTGATACCGAACCGATAATTCTATATATTTGGAAACCGATAACTGATATATTGGACGATAAATCTAAATCAAACTGTTATATAATTTTTGAGAGTCTGATTACAAAAAAAGTCTCAAATTTTGGCCGATATGATAACCGATAATTCTTATATTTGAAAGCCGATAACTGATATATTGGCAGATAAATCTAAACCAAAAACAAAAGTCATGTCCCAAACACACAATTATGATGTTCTCATTATAATATTATGTCGATTATATGACAGACTTGTGCTGTACGTTGTTCTTTAACTGTATTTTCCTTTATAAAGTGATTTCAATCATATTTTAATCATTTCGAATTCCATAATGGTGGACAGTGATCATCTGAAGAGTCTCAGCTGAAGGAAATCAAACACTATTTATCGACTTTAACAAAATTTTCTCATCGGGCCGATAACGATAACATTAAAAATGAACACACATCAGCCGATACCGATATGGTGGCCGATATATCGTGCATCCCTAACTTTTTATTTTGTTTGTTTTAACATATTCCATTTTTAATTTTTATTAATATTTTAATTTTGACGTACAATGTTTTTTTTTATATCGGCCATCATACGGAAATATTTATCCACGTATCTCCGTTTTGTTATCGGTTTATTTGGATCTTCTCCATTAAGTCAACATGAGCTGGATCTTCACTGTCCCTCAATGCCTTGATTTGTCGTTGAGCTTGTATGGTGTTGAAATATGAATTTGAAGACTCCCTCATCACTTAAACATCTGAAACAGATTTTCCCTCAAAATGATGAAGCGGGTCTATAAAGTCCTGCCATGTTCTTGTCGAGAACTTTCTCAGCTAGTCGTTTGATTCCCATAAACTGCCATTTTTCATTGAACCCCCACCCTCGCTCCGGGTGTCCCGGCCGTGTTTAGCAGTGTTTAGTGTGTTTGTGCCAGAGCTCCGGCAGCAGAGGCCTCACTGGAAGGCCGTCTGAGCATCTCTCATCTCCCTCTTCTCTCTTAAAGGGGCCTCCCGGCTCGCAGCCGTCACCACACGCACAGCCTCCCCCACACAATACCAGCAACCCCATGATGGGACCACACGGCCAGGTAAGACACACACACACACACCGTGTCCTTGCTCGCACCCTCGACACACACGAGAACTGCTGGCGACGCTGGCATCCGCTCAGTTGGGCACGACGAACGGTGTAAATTACATGGTTATTTATAATTCCCAACATTCACAGAAACAGTGAGTTTTACTCGGCTGTCCCGTGTGTGGACTTCAGTCAGGGTTGACGCCATTTTTAAAGGGACAGTTCACTCGAAAATAAAGCAGTATGACTTTCTTACTGTCTCACAAAAGTGGACATTTTGAAAACTTTTCCGGGAAATGTTCTCATACAACTAGAAAGAACAAACAAACACCATAAAAGTATGTACAATTGATTCGTTTAAGAAAAAAGACGAGACAATGAAGTTATATTTACTTCTATATTCACTATTCTTGATATCTAGTGTGGTTCATGTGATCAAATGAATCTGATTCAAATCTGTCTGAATGATTCGTTCATGAACTGGACTGGATGAATCAAAAGATACTTTTGAATCGTTTGTAACGTTCTGTATGTCTTTAACTGTTACTTTTCCTGTGGGAAGGAGCGTCAGAATATCTTCTCTTGTGTTTCACAGGAATAGAACGTCGTACAGGTTTGGAACGACGTGAGAGTGAGCGAGTGATGACACAACTGTCGTTTATGGATTAAATATTTAGATTTTTTACAACTGAACGCAAGGCTGTGAAGAGAGTTCAGTAATAAGTTCTATTTTTAGTTCGATTTCCAAAAAAATCTGTTGTGAAAATCACATTAAGACATCCCTAAAGTCAGAACTAAAAAAGTAATATATTTTATTTGCAGGATTAACCGTGTTATATTAATATGTGATGCATATCATTTATAATTATTTAATAAAAGAGAAATGGAAGTAAATTAAAGCGATCGTGTTGTTATATGAATGTCTGTTTGCTTTTGCAGTGTTGAATTTTGCAGCCAATCACAGCCATTTCCGTTGAAAATAATGACCAATCAGAGATGTCTAAGTTAGCGGTGGTGTAAGAGTTTTCACTGTATTGATTGACAGCTGTAGTGAATACACTTTATTGTACAGTGCCGTAGTTACACGTCACTGCATGTACTTACTGTACTAACAAAAGTGAATTCTGCATAATTACAAGTAACTAACCGTAACTGTGACTCTATAGTCAGTACATGTAGTTAATTAATAGTTCTCAGTACTTATTTGAGTAATTACAGTGTAAAATAAAGTGTCACCAAAAATACACGTACTTACTTTAGGGTTAAGATTGAGGATTAGTTACATGTAATTATAGTTTTTACTATAGTAACACATGTAACAATGATAGTGTTACCAAGTTTTCAACCAAATTTGTGATTTGATGATCTCTAAAATAAATCCAGAAGCAAAACGTGTACGAGTGTAAATGAGATGATGAGTTATTAACCTAAAAGTGTTTGTTTTTCACCACGCTAGTTTTCCTACGTTTAGTTTGACTAACAGCGACAGTCTTGGTTGTTTTGATCATCACTTTAAAAAATAACATTTGAGATGTGTAATATTGGCCTTTTGTTGAGTTTCTGTTTCTGTGTCCTGGGAGTATCCCGTGTTCCTCCCGGCCCTCCACAGCGTCCACTCCCTGCGAACAGGATGAATAATTCAGTCTCCTCCTTGTTCTGGAGATGGCCTCACCCCAGCCCCCATCAAGAGCATTAATATTGTAGAGCCTCACAAACACACACTCTTATCCCACTCCTTTCTTCTCTCAGCCTCATATTAGAGCGCTACGGTTGTACGACATCTTCCTACACTGGTGAAATCTCTGATTATCTGCACACACACACACACACACACACACACGCACACACACACACACACACACACACACACACACACACACACACACACTTCAGCAGAGCTCTGAAAGTTGGCGCGAGTCTCTCGGGAGCTTCCCACAGGCCTCGACCACAGAAGGCTTCGGGTTTCGTCTCTAATGGTTTGTCTGTCCGGACGCAGGCACGACACCGCCCTCGTTCGGGTTGTTGTGGTCACTTTCACTGGAGAAGTGCGAGTGTGAGTGTGCCGGAGCGGTCTCTGTGCTGACGGACAGAAGGAGAGATGTCAGATGTACATATTTGATGTCATCTTGCGTTGCTTCTGCTCTCCGTGCATCTGTCTGTCCATCCCATCTGCTCTAGCCTGCTGCACTCATTCATTCTGGTCTGTACGATGCTCTCGCTTTCTTCTGAAACGGGGCGGCGTGTTGCTAATCTCTTCTTTTTCTTCTTCTTCTAGCCTTTTATGTCTCCACGGTACCCTGGTGGACCTCGGCCGTCTCTTCGCATGCCAAATCAGGTGCGGAACATCGACACACCGCCTGCCGGTCATTTACACACATCACGACACAATCAGTCAGGATAGTGGTGGTGAAAGAGTTAATCAACAAAATATTCCATGAAAGTTTTGTGAAAATTATATTTTGGTTGGTGGCTGGAGAAAAGTGATGGGAATTTCTGTATGTGTGGATGGAAGTTTGTGTGATCCAGTAACTAAAACTATTAAACTGCTTTCATTAATTGAAATAATTTTATTTTAACCCTTTGGACATTAATACATTTTAAATAATAGAAGAAACTAAAACCTTCACAACTAACTCAAATAAAACAAGGGAATGAATATATGAATAAATCTAAATAGAAATATAAAAAAAATAACAATAACAAAAATGCAATTGCCAAAACTTACAATTTTTAATATTTAATAATAAATAAAAATATCAATGTTAGTTAAATAAAAAAATAATAATTAAAATATGTAATTATATTAATACTTAATAACTAATTAAAAATATGAGTAAACACTATAAAAGTATATACACATTACTAAAATGATACAAATAGATTTTTCTGGATTCTGTTTATGTTAATTTTATTCATTATGCATTTAAATGAGTTCTTACACTCTAAACAATGTTGGGTTGAAAACAGACAAACCCAGCGTTAGGGTTAATGTTTGTTTAACTCAACTATTGATTAATAATGACTTTATTTATTACTTAAAATAAAACTAACGTATGTTGGATATTAACATTTATTAATAAGTTTAATGAATAATGAAATATTTATTAAATTTCTTATGAATAATTGTTTACCTTTTGATTATTGTTGTTGTCTCTAGTGATTATGTGTCTGATTTTAATTTCCAACATATTTTGGGTTCATTTTAATCCAGACAGTCATTTTTAAACAATAGTTGGGTTAAATAAAACTACCCAGCAGGTCAAACATTTAACCCAACCACTGAGTTGGTCAAATTTCAACCCAACATGGGTTGTTTTTAACCCAGCATTTTTAGAGTGTAATGTAAAATAATCTTCCTAACAATACTTGTGTATGTCCTCCTCAGCCTCCCGTAGGAGTTCCAGGATCACAACCACTCCTGCCAAACAGTTTGGACCCAACCAGACCACAAGGTAACATCCTGGCCCAACACTTCACATTTACAACGCCATATTATCACCGGTGTGACGACTCTAAATCTACATCAATGTTTTCCAGGACATCCTAACATGGGCGGTCCGATGAGGATGAATCCTCCCAGAGGGATGGGTGGCATGGGTCCTCAGGTAGGCTCGTTTCCTGCTCAGACTCTTTACTCACCTGTGCAGGAAGCAGTTCTCCTTGCTTCCCTCTCTCTGTCCTTCTCGTTCTTGGCAAGCGAGGTGCTGCACAAATCGGCAGCTGGTGCAGCATCTGTTCGACAAATTGGGTAGAGCGCAGAACAAAGGCTCGGGTTAGAGCGACGCCGCCTCGGGCCTGAAAGACTCAGTCACACTTTGCCCTCCACCCACGGGCAGCCAGACAGGTGGGCCGCCGTCTGCCTCCGCGGAACTTCGTTAGCATAGTGTCAGTCGCGTCCCGACCCGTTCGGGTGGATCCGCACCGCGCCGGACGACGGTGGATGAAGGGCACTAATCCAGGCTTCAGCCCCGGAGCCAAAGAAATCACACATTTTGAACTTGTACTCTGAATCGAAAAAGACGGTGTACCAAAACAATGCCAAAACAACACAGTATTATGTATTTATTTATTTGAATCAATTTATTTGGAATTATTCTTATATATGCAATTAAATTATTTAAATGTATTTATTTATTATTTTATATATTTCGTATGATTAATTATAGTTTAGTATAGTAAAATTAAATACTATTTAATAACTATTTGTGTGTATGTATAGGAATAATTACTTACAAATAAATGTATTAAAATAAATAAACGCATGTATTCATTTTAAAAATTAGGTATAATTTAAGTATTAAGTTTTATAATCGTGTATATATATATATTTAATAATAAAAAAAATACATTTATTTAATGCATTTATTTTTAAAATTAAAATGAGTTATAATTTATATATATATATTTATTTATAATAAATGTATTTGTATACCTTTTTATGATTGTAAAAATAATTATAATTGTGTATGTATAAGAATTATATACAAAAAATGTTTTGTACATTCTAATTAATAAAATAAAATACAATTTTAAAAATAATTGTTAAAAAGAATAATTATTTGTGTGTGTATATAAGCATAATTACATGTAAAAATGTAAGTAAATACATAAATGTATTTTAAAATTAAGTATAAATACATTTATTTACTTATTTTAATCCATTTATTTGTATGTAATTATTTACATTATTTATTAAAATGTATTAATTTTTAAATGCAGTAACACTGGTGAGGGTTAACACTGGATTCCAGTCCAGCCAGATTTAATGGTTCTATATAAATGATTGTGTTTGTTTTCTCTGCCCATTGTAGAACTACGGTGGTATGAGGCCTCCTCCCAACTCTCTCGGCGGTCCAGGCATGCCCGGAATGAACATGTGAGTTCGATGCCATGCGAAGTGACAGAACTTAATTTATGAATTACAACCCCCCATATTGGCTGTGCACAATTGTGGAGTTGGCGGGTGTTAATTTCAAACCCTGTTTGTTAACCTTCTGTTTTCCGTCTTTTCTCAGGGGTCCGGGAGGACGTGGCCCCTGGCCAAACCCCAACGCTAACTCGGTAAGTTCATACATGCGCTGTTGTCTGCAAGAAACATGTGGCTGCAGACGTACACGTGACATGCTTTATCAATGGTACTTATTATATACCACAGATTATTATATCCAGATATCGCAGTATTATCATTAAGTGGTGTAGTTTAATGTTTTATTCTCATCAAAACAAACTGTATTCATATTCTTTTGCTTGGATTGACAGATAGCATACTCCTCCTCGTCTCCAGGGAACTACGTGGTGAGTCAATGTGAAATCAAAATGTACTTTTTTTATATATAAATTGTCTTACTGCGTAAAAAAAGAAACAACTTGAAACAACATGATGTAGGCCATGCAGTCAACAGTTAATATTTACAAATAGCTAAATGGCTGTTGAAGCGTCACTTCAGGCGGTTCTTGTAGTTAATGCAGCATTTCCAAAATATTGCCAATAGTTAATGCAATAAAGCAGTTTTATTAATGCATGAGGGGTTAATGCCTAGAGGCCGACCAACTGATTGGTTTTGCCGATTAATCAGCACCAATAAACGAATACTAGAACAATTGGTTATCAGCAAAAATCCATACCGATGGTTTTTCTGGGTTGGGTCCGTTGCTGGTCACTTGAATGCATTAGTTATACTGTGAAGTTACATATTTAAAGCTAGTGACGTCCATCTGTGACATTAACTCTTTACAGTAAGAGTCCATCTGTGACATTAACTCTTTACTGTAAGAGTCCATCCGTGACATTAACTCTTTACAGTAAGAGTCCATCTGTGACATTAACTCTTTACTGTAAGAGTCCATCCGTGACATTAACTCTTTACAGTAAGAGTCCATCTGTGACATTAACTCTTTACAGTAAGAGTCCATCTGTGACATTAACTCTTTACAGTAAGAGTCCATCTGTGACATTAACTCTTTACAGTAAGAGTCCATCCGTGACATTAACTCTTTACAGTAAGAGTCCATCTGTGACATTAACTCTTTACTGTAAGAGTCCATCTGTGACATTAACTCTTTACAGTGAGAGTCCATCTGTGACATTAACTCTTTACAGTAAGAGTCCATCTGTGACATTAACTCTTTACTGTAAGAGTCCATCCGTGACATTAACTCTTTACAGTGAGAGTCCATCTGTGACATTAACTCTTTACAGTAAGAGTCCATCTGTAACATTAACTCTTTACAGTAAGAGTCCATCTGTGACATTAACTCTTTACAGTAAGAGTCCATCTGCGACATTAACTCTTTACAGTAAGAGTCCATCTGTAACATTAACTCTTTACAGTAAGAGTCCATCTGTAACATTAACTCTTTACAGTAAGAGTCCATATGCGACATTAACTCTTTACAGTAAGAGTACAGTTGTAACATTAACTCTTTACAGTAAGAGTACAGTTGTAACATTAACTCTTTACAGTAAGAGTCCATCTGTGACATTAACTCTTTACAGTAAGAGTCCATCCGTGACATTAACTCTTTACAGTAAGAGTCCATCCGTGACATTAACTCTTTACAGTGAGAGTCCATCTGTGACATTAACTCTTTACTGTAAGAGTCCATCTGTAACATTAACTCTTTACAGTAAGAGTCCATCTGTGACATTAACTCTTTACAGTAAGAGTCCATCTGCGACATTAACTCTTTACAGTAAGAGTCCATCTGTAACATTAACTCTTTACAGTAAGAGTCCATCTGTAACATTAACTCTTTACAGTAAGAGTCCATCTGCGACATTAACTCTTTACAGTAAGAGTACAGTTGTAACATTAACTCTTTACAGTAAGAGTACAGTTGTA
The DNA here is from genome assembly GCA_038088235.1 of Zacco platypus. Lineage (NCBI taxonomy): Eukaryota > Metazoa > Chordata > Actinopteri > Cypriniformes > Xenocyprididae > Zacco > Zacco platypus. The sequence goes on along the minus strand of CM076080.1, from coordinate 33,929,169 downwards.
ACATTAACTCTTTACAGTAAGAGTCCATCTGTGACATTAACTCTTTACAGTAAGAGTACAGTTGTAACATTAACTCTTTACAGTAAGAGTACATCTGTAACATTAACTCTTTACAGTAAGAGTCCATCCGTGACATTAACTCTTTACAGTAAGAGTCCATCTGTGACATTAACTCTTTACTGTAAGAGTCCATCCGTGACATTAACTCTTTACAGTGAGAGTCCATCTGTGACATTAACTCTTTACAGTGAGAGTCCATCTGTGACATTAACTCTTTACAGTGAGAGTCCATCTGTGACATTAACTCTTTACAGTAAGAGTCCATCTGTAACATTAACTCTTTACAGTAAGAGTACAGTTGTAACATTAACTCTTTACAGTAAGAGTACAGTTGTAACATTAACTCTTTACAGTAAGAGTCCATCTGTGACATTAACTCTTTACAGTAAGAGTACAGTTGTAACATTAACTCTTTACAGTAAGAGTCCATCTGTAACATTAACTCTTTACAGTAAGAGTCCATCCGTGACATTAACTCTTTACAGTAAGAGTCCATCTGTGACATTAACTCTTTACTGTAAGAGTCCATCCGTGACATTAACTCTTTACAGTGAGAGTCCATCTGTGACATTAACTCTTTACAGTGAGAGTCCATCTGTGACATTAACTCTTTACAGTGAGAGTCCATCTGTGACATTAACTCTTTACAGTGAGAGTCCATCTGTGACATTAACTCTTTACAGTAAGAGTACAGTTGTAACATTAACTCTTTACAGTAAGAGTACAGTTGTAAAATTAACTAAGGTTAATAAAAGTATTGTTCATTGTTAATTTAAAAAAATAATAAATAAATTTTTACATTTTCTCTTAACATTAGTTAATGCACTATGAACTCAATGAGTGATCAGCGTATATTTAATATATTAATATTTATATTTAAAAAGTACAGTGCATTTTCACGGTCCAATACGTTTTTTTTAGTTTTTGTTTTAAAGTTCAGCACTATTTTACGCATGTTTGTTTTCATTCAGTATCCATTTTAAAAACTATTGGATTAATCTGTTCAGCGCGGACCAACCTAGTTATCATGACCGGTGAGATCCTATCGGTCGACTTCTAGTTATGACAGCAAATGTAAAAATGTGTGTTCCAGCAGTGATTCAGGAGGAAAATAGTCTCCTAGAACTAAAGTTCGTGTTGCAGAGATTCTCTTGGTTTCCTCTCTCTGTCTTCAGTTCAAAGGAAAACTGCAAAATGAAGCTCTTCCCTTTGGAAGCTAAAAGCATAACTAAGCACATATTAAAGTTTCTAAATGTATTGATTTTACTTGAGCAATTACTATCCCGCTTCGCTTTGCCCTTAGCATTGCCTTTCTCAAAAGTAAAATATCTGCACATTAGTCAAAGCGGCGTAATGGCTCCCCCGTGCCGAGCGTGTCTTTGTTTAAAAACGGCTGCTCTGGTAGTTCTGGTTCTGTCACGCTCATGTTTGTGTGTTTCCTCCCTCAGGGTCCTCCAGGAGGAGGCGGTCCACCAGGAACTCCCATAATGCCAAGCCCAGGAGGTACAGTAGATCCGTTCCTCATGCATGTCGTTCACGCTCTCGCTCTCACCTCGTCTATACTCGGCTCTGCCGCAAACGCTTCGTGTCTCTCCAGGAAGAAAGATGTTCAGCACTTCACAAACACCCAGTTTAACACCCCCCCCTCCCTCATTACCCAGCCGCCAATATCACTGCAAGGTTACCTGCACTTCCTCTGGCAGGAAAACACCAACATGACAACATCAGCTCAAGTGTGATTGTGTGTGTGATGCTGAAGCACAGATGACGGTGTCTCTCTCTCTCTCTCTCTCTCTGTCTCTCTCTCTCTCTCTCTGTCTCTCTCTGTGTCTCTCTCTCTCTCTCTCTCTCTCTCTCTCTCTCTCTCTCTCTCTCTCTGTCTCTCTCTCTCTCTCTCTGTCTCTCTCTCTCTGTCTCTCTCTCTCTCTCTCTGTCTCTCTCTCTCTCTCTCTCTCTCTCTGTCTCTCTCTCTCTCTCTCTGTCTCTCTCTCTCTCTCTGTCTCTCTCTCTCTCTCCTCTGTCTCTCTCTCTCTCTCTCTCTCTGTCTCTCTCTCTCTCTCTCTCTCTCTCTCTCTCTCTCTCTCTCTCTGTCTCTCTGTCTCTCTGTCTCTCTCTCTCTCTCTCTCTGTCTCTCTCTCTGTCTCTCTCTCTCTCTCTCTGTCTCTCTCTGTGTCTCTCTCTGTGTCTCTCTCTCTCTCTCTCTCTCTCTCTCTCTCTCTCTCTCTCTCTCTCTCTGTCTCTCTCTCTCTCTCTCTGTCTCTCTCTCTCTCTCTCTGTCTCTCTCTCTCTCTCTCTGTCTCTCTCTCTCTCTCTCTCTCTCTCTCTGTCTCCTCTCTCTCTCTCTCTGTCTCTCTCTCTCTCTCTCTCTCTCTCTGTCTCTCTCTCTCTCTCTCTCTCTCTCTGTCTCTCTCTGTGTCTCTCTCTGTGTCTCTCTCTCTCTCTCTCTCTCTCTCTCTCTCTCTCTCTCTGTCTCTCTCTCTCTCTCTCTGTCTCTCTCTCTCTCTCTCTGTCTCTCTCTCTCTCTCTCTGTCTCTCTCTCTCTCTCTCTCTCTCTCTCTCTCTCTGTCTCTCTCTCTCTCTCTCTCTGTCTCTCTCTCTCTCTCTCTCTCTCTCTCTCTCTCTCTCTCTCTCTGTCTCTCTCTCTCTCTCTCTCTGTCTCTCTCTCTCTCTCTCTCTCTCTCTCTCTCTCTCTGTCTCTCTCTCTCTCTCTCTCTCTCTCTCTCTCTCTGTCTCTCTCTCTCTCTCTCTCTCTCTCTCTCTCTCTCTCTCTCTCTCATAAATCACCAGAGCGACACGTTTATTACGGTGATTAATCGTGTTCTGTATTGATCTGAATAAACTGAAAAGGTTTCCCGCTCTCTTCTCTTCCAGACTCCACAAACTCCAGTGAAAATATCTACACAATGATGAACCCCATCGGACCGGGAGGAAACAGACCCAATGTAAGTATCACCGCAGGGTCACATGATCCTCCAGACAGGAAGCCGATGACTAAATTCAAAGTCAGAAAAGCGTCAACACGCTTTAAATGACAGATTTATGGTGATTTATGAAATGAAAAGTGTTTTCAGAAGCTGAAATCATTGATCTGGAGCTGAACTGCGGCGCTCGCTCTCATTCACAAGAAAGTTATTGTTTTTCATGAGATTTTACTTCATACTTCACCTTGACTAAATGTATTTTTAAACCAAGTGATTTTATAATATTTAATATTTATTCAAAAGCGACAATATGAGACAGAAAATGCTCCTCTGCCGCCATCTGATGCTTATAATTAATGTCTTTTTATTTTGTGTTTTCTGTCAAATGTTGGATTTCTCAGAAGGATGAACTAATAATGTTTGAGGACATCAATCAAAAAATCATCATGCAAAATGGGGATTAAAATATAAATAAAACATTAAAAATGGTTTTGTTTTCCGAAAATGCCCAAGCTAGATTAACAGAACCCAGGAAGTAGCCGTGCATATGGTCAATTTCTTTTATAATTTTCCAAACACGTAAAATGTTCAGGCTCAACATGAGTAACGCTCTCTAAAACAGCTAAACTTGATCCAAACATTTACAAAAAAGGCCTAAAACTGTTGAGGAGGGTAGAAGAAAATGAAGCCTCTTAAATCTTTCTTTGGGAAAAGATTCGTTGGAAACTCTGCCATCTTGTGCAGCTCAAATTATAGCAGTGAATGTATATAGTTTTCTGATCATATATATATAATTAGACTATAAATGTTTGTAAATGGACTTGAATTTCCATAAACCCGTAGAGTCGTTGTCTGGAGATACTCTCAGTTTAATGCCTTCTTGCTAATCAAAGCATTCATTTCTAAAATCTAATCCTGTCCGGAGAGTCCGAATCCTCAGCTACACGTTCCGATTCCCAAACATTTAACGTCTGACGGCGTTCGGGAATACTTGATTCTGATTGGTCAGTCGTGGCATTCATCAGCGGTTAAAGATCGGTGTATCATCACGACGTCTCGTTCTTCTTGCACAATAGTACAGTTTGAGCTGAAATGAATATTTAATGTTATTTACGGCCGTCATGTAATGAGCTTCATCGCGTCAGTCGCTCATCATGAATCCCTGCGGTGAGATTTAAAACCGCTCTGGGTTTATTTGTAATCATGAGCTCCTGTCTCGTTTTAATCCTGAATGTCACATTATGGTCAGTGTTTTCATAAAAATGCTTTCAGGGAAATCAAAGAAGTGCTCAGATGAAACGTGTCGTTGGATGTGAATGTGTTTGTGTTCCTCAGTTCCCCATGGGTCCCGGTCCAGACGGCCCGATGGGCGGCATGGGTGGCATGGAGCCGCATCATATGAACGGGTCGTTAGGTAAGCGTGACGATCTCTAAACCTGATTCCGCGAGATTAATAACCGCAGTAATGATATAACAGAGCGGCGAGTGAGAAGTGACGTTCAGTGTCTGTCTGTGTGTTTCAGGTTCTGGTGACATGGACGGGTTGCCAAAGGTGAGGAATGTTTCGGTTTGTGAGTCAGTACTCTTTCTCCTCATCTCGTGTCTTCATCAAACTCCTCTTTTGCCGCAGAACTCCCCCAACAACATGGCGGGCATGAACAACCCGCCGGGAACACCGCGGGACGACGGAGAGATGGGAGGCAACTTCCTCAACCCATTCCAAAGTGAAAGTGTGAGTAGATTCAGACCCAAACCCGGAGCCCCGCCCCCTCACCCGCCGGTCCAGACGCTCGGGGTCGGTCAGATGTGCTGAGAGACAAAGATTATACACTGATAATAACCATAAATGTGTCAAATCATCAAATCAGGGTGATTTCTGAAGGATCATGTGACTCTGGAGTAATTCAGCTGTGATCACTGGATATAAATCACAAACTCTCTTCTGCTCACTGCGTTTATTTGACCAAAAATACAGTAAAAATAGTGAAATATTTACTATATATTAAATTGAAATAATTTTTTTACTGTATTTTTGCTCATATAAACGCAGTGAGCAGAAGAGAGTTTGAGGATAAGTGTGGAAAAATATTTGTTTCCAGAATATTGAAATATAAATTTAAGAACTTTTAAAATAAATATATAAATGTTTTTTTAATGGGAAAAGTTTAGTGATTGTCAAACACAAAACTGTTTATTTATCATAAACAAGTGTTTTTGAGCTTCACTAAACGAATGTGTAAACCATCATCTGAATCCGACGGTACTGTACTAAAGCATATTTACAGTGTCAGACTGATGTCTCAGGTCATAAAGCGCTTTTTTGTTAGCACACTTCAATAAAACCAACAAAAAAACAGAGAAAATAAAAGTATTTATAGATGACTGTACTGTATAACAAGTTCAATCTGGTCTGAAATTCTGGAAAAGTGTAATTTTATAAAGGAACGTGTGTAGGAACCTGATGAGAGAAATCTGACCGACCCCGAACGTTTGAACGTTAGTGTAGCTCCGCCCAGCAGACACTCAGAAGGCCCCGCCCACTGACCATGTGACTCAGAACAAATAAAAGAAAGCGATGGGAAGCGGGACGGATCAGAGTGAGTGCTGGAAATGGCTCGTTTTGCCGTAAATGACCAGCAGTTTCCTGGACGGCCCTTTCTGTCCTCCGGCTCCTGCTCTGTCGACAGAATCATGCGTTCTCTTGCTGTATTTCGGCTCGCTGATGTCGTAACCATCTTGTATTTTGCTCCGTGTGGAGTTGTCCTGATCTCATCCCCTCTTCCCTCTCTCTCTCTCCAGTATTCACCCAACATGACGATGAGTGTGTGATTTCTTCGTGTTTTATCATTTTATTTGGGGTTTTCTTCTTTTGTTTTCGTTTTCAAACCCCCTCCGTTCCTTCTCGACCCCGTCCCCTCGTCACGTCGACCCCCGGCACCCTGGCTTCTTCTGCACAGCCTTCTGGGATGCCCCACGAGCAGAGGACTCACATGAAAGTGGCCCATCCCAGCTTGTGCAAAATGGCCAGCGGCAACAGGAAGCAGCCCCAGAGCCACAGGAAGAGCTTGTTGACTGAATCTCCCTGCCTCCCGGACTTCCTCTCTGGTTCAGGACACTAGCGAGGCTGAAGTCAGGTGTGTGTGTGTGTGTGTGTGTGTGTGTGTGTGTGAGGAGCGTCACGGGCTGCTCACGTCTTGATCTTTACGAACTCACTCCACTTTTTTTGGTTCTTTTTTTTAAATCTTGAATGGATGCAGTCGTTTTTACAGTGGAAAATATCTGCACCGTTTTCCTCCATTTTATCGTGTAAATGCAAGAGGGAACTCGATGGGTTCGCCGACGAGCGTTTTCATTATTCTGTGTATGTATTGTATTATTATCAATTGTTGATTTTATTTTTATTAATATTGTAATGATGGTCATTGATTAGTTTTGTTTTTTTTTAAAGGGGCACATTGTATGTAAATGTAAACCATGAATTTGACAGAAAAGCACACATCCATAATGCACAGTAACGTGCCGTGACTTTTGCAATAAGTCCACTCCACGTTTTGTGTTTGCTGTGAAATCTTACCTCCCGCAGATCCAGAAGGTAGCCGAACCTTTTCTTCTACGTCTCTAGTGTACAGGTTTCACGTCCCTGTTGAGTGAACGACCGAACCAGCAGCGACTTTGACCTCTCAGACCAGCCACGTCTGTGGAGAGGAAGTGATGTCATACCAGAGCCGCAAACATGCAGTGATACTAGTAACCGGTGACTCAAACACGACACCGTGATTCACCACTTATTTATTTGTTGTTTTTGTTGATTTACGGCGCACACGTCTCGCATGCGACCCGTCGGGACATATTGTACACATGTAAATATGCCAGTCGAAGATACCTCCTGAAGATTTGTATTGTTCTGTCCCTCGCCGGAGACCCACGTGCTTTCTTTTTTTGCATGAATCTGAACAGGTCACGTGACATAATGAGGTTCCTGTTGGCTCGGTGCTCGTCATACTGGATCGTTTTTCAGCTGTGGAACAAAATCCTCCTCCTCAAACACATTTTGTTAATTATGTGTTCCTTTATTTCACACGCGTCCTGAAAAGTGAAGCCAAAGCGTTTCATCGCCCCCTGCTGGCTGTCCGGTCATAAACCCGCCCTCTCCGTGTAATCAAAAGGGATACAAGCCAAACTAAAATATCCAATTACACTTCAAGTAGTTTTTTTAGAGATGCACCGATGTGAACATTTTGGCCAATGCCGATAATTCTTTTTATATTTGAAAGCCGATAACCGATATATTGACCGATAAATCTGAATCAAAATCAAAATTTTTAAATAATTTTTGAGAGTCTGATTACAAAAATAAAAGTCTCAAATTTTGTCCAATAAGATAACAATAATTCTTTATATTTGAAAGCCGATAACCGATATATTTACCGATAAATCTGAATCAAATTTTTAAATCATTTTTTTGAGAGCCTAATTAAAAAAAAGTCTCATTTTATCCGATACGATAACCGATAATTCTTTTTTTTTGAAAGCCGATAACCGTTATATTGACCGATAAATCAAAATCAAAATCAAAATTTTTAAGTCATTTTTGAGAGTCTGATTACAAAAATAAAAGTCTCAAATTTTGTCCAATAAGATAACAATAATTCTTTATACTTGAAAGCCGATAACCGATATATTGACCGATAAATCTGAATCAAAAATTTTTAAATCATTTTTGCGAGTCTGATTACAAAAAAAGTCTAATTTTATCCGATACAATAACCGATAATTCTTTATATTTGAAAGCCGATAACCGATATATTGACCGATAAATCTAAATCAAAATTTTTAAATCATTTTTGAGAGCCTGATTACAAAAAAAGTCTCATTTTATCCAATACAATAACTGATAATTCTTTATATTTGAAAGCTAATAACCGATATATTGGCGGATAAATTAATAGTAATTTTTGTATAATATTTGAGAGCAAATCTGCTTTAATATATCGACCAAATTTTCTTATCAGAGCGATAACAACAATAATATTAAAAACGAACATATATCGGCCGATATGGTTTCTATCATTTTAAGTAGTATGCATTGACATCATGATTGACAGCTGCTCAGACTCCGCCTCCAAATTATGGAATTGGCGCTAAATATCGGCAGCCATTTCTGGGCTATTTGGCTTCATTTTTCTACAGTGTAAGGACGTTGAGACACGTCGTCCACCATTTATTTCTTGGATCTGTGATTACAGCTAATGTGATCTGCAAAAGCATGAGATGTCAGCCACATCCAGACCTTTCTGAGCTAAAATGAAGGGTCAGTAATACGACGTCCAGGGACTACTGAATAAGGGATATTTGAGCTAAATGTGCCCGACGGCCTGTTTGTTTGTTTGTCTCGTTCTGTTTTGTGTCCTTTAAACAAAATGTGTTTTTGGACATCAGTGAAGTGGTTATTAGGGGGTCAGACGGAAGCGGTAAATGCTGATGACGTACACACACATTAATCTCCTGTAAGTTCTCCGCAGCTCCACCACACCGAGAAACACATTTATACAGCGTTTATCTTATTTTATTACTTTCTTTGTTTGTAAATACTGTAAAGTGCATTTTGATATCATCGACATGTTTTTGATATTTCAGTCACTACCAATGAATACTACGAGATCCTGGGGGTAGAAAAAAAAAGAAATGTAAAGAGTCGCCATTCTCTGTCCTTGACTCTGTACAGATGTACTAAATCATGCAAATGTAAAGATTTTGTCAGCCTCTACTTAGTAAGCGAGCGCTCGTGTTTTAGGAGAACAGTACCATAGACGCTCACGAGCGCTCTCTCTCTCTCTCTCTCTCTCTCTCTCTCTCTCGGACGTGTCCTCACTTTGCACTTTCCAGACAGCAACCCACCTTTTAACACACGGCCTCTATGGACATACATGAACACGGGAAGTCGTCTCTTTATGTGCAAAAGGGACCATGCATTGCAAACTTTACTATGAAGGATTTTTATCTATTTAAATTTTAAAAAACGAACAAAAAAAGAGTGAGGATTTAAAAAAAAAAGTACTAAAACGGAGGGAAGTGTCCTTCCCGTTCTCTAGTGTTTTCTAGGTTGCAGTCTCTCTTCTCCTCGGCCAGTCCTCTGTATGTAAACCACTCACGTCTCTGTGATTCTCTTGTGACGCTGTACGATACTGTAACATTAGCGAGGAGACGAGGGCCGAGAGCAGTATTGAGTATAAAGCAGTCTGTCTCCTGGGTTTGCTTTGTATTTCATGTTTAGGGTAGTTTGGACTCTTTCTGTCTCGTGTAGTAAATTAAGATGTTCTTTGTATGTTTCTTTATATTGTAAAGTTACTTTTAGATTTAAAAGTTGCTTATTAAAAAAAAAAAAAGGATGGAAAAAGTGCTTCAATAATGTATTTTTTTGTTCTCTCTCTCTTTGATTTCTTTCTTTTTTTTTTTCATGGAATTGTTGCTTATTTTTTTTGCTTGTCCCTTCGTTGTAGATACAAATTTAAGACTAATAAAATAACATAACCCCTTTTACCAAGACTTCCTGCTCTCCCAGCTCTTAATTTATTAAAACTATTTATTTTGAAATGTGTGTTGTTTTTATGTTCTGTTCACTGCACCTGCTTCAATACACACTGCCATTCAGAAGGCTCACAAAAATACAGTAAAATAGTACTATTGTGAAAATATATATTTGAAATTTTCAGCATCATTACTCCAGTCTTAAGTGAAATCATTCTGATATGATGATTTGATGATCTAGAAACATTTCTGATTATAATAATCAATGTTGAAAACAATTGTGCTGCTTCAGATTTTGTAGAAATTGTGATTTTTGTTTTCAGGACTTTTATAACAATATAAATATTTTTATTATTAATTTTGAGATATATGTGTATGTCTGTCCCTGAAGATTTTATGCATTGTTACGATGTAAATTTCAAAATATAGCTGCACGCAGCGATGACGGGTCCAAACTTCCGCGCCACCCTCACCCCAGTGGCTTGAGGAAACCTGTGCATGGCGGGCAACATACAACCTTAATTTAATTTAAATCAAACAATGATTTTACATGATATGAGACTCTTCCTGTTTACATTTTTTCTCATTGCTTGTTGTTCACAATTTACTGTCTTTGTTTAATGTTGACCAAGTTCGGTGGTGTTTGCATGAATCTCCTACAAGGAGTACTCACAAACTCAGAGCCTGATTATTCAGAAAAATCCTCTTTCAAAGCAAAATATCTGACTTACTGTTGGTCAGAGCTAATGATTGCAAATTAGAAAGTTGTCCGGCTCGATGGTGACTAAGTAAGACTAACTTCCCAAGTTTTGTCAAAAGGTGGCGCTATAAAGAGCCTCTTCTCTGACCATTTCTAAGGTTTTGCCCATGTCTACTGCCCATCAACGTTGATGTGTGTGTTGAGTTTCTTGTAATTTGAAGCATGCCAAGAGCCTCAAAAACACCCAAGAATATTATAAAAGTTTGAAGTGTTGCCATGACAACAGTATTCAAGATATCAAGAATCCTTTCACAGACTGAAGCAAAATGGGTAAAAATAAGGGCGATTTCAAAGCATTTTGAAAGTGCCACACTTCCTGCTTCCAGCTGGTGGCTCTATGACTTTGACTCACGATAGTCACATCCATGTGATCAGCTTCGAACGCACAGCTGAAGTTTCATTAAAATCAGTTAATGTATGCAGGAGTTATAACAGAATCATTGTCATGATGAGTTAGGTGTCTCTTCTGTCACAGGTTTGTAGTTTCATCCTCTTTCTCTACGGCACGAACATCAATCCCCGTGCAGGAAGGTCCTCTCTCTTAGCCGTTATAAATAAATCGCCACTGCTTTTCTCTTTGGGCAACGTGTGAATATTAATTAATACAGTGGAACACCGACCCTTGAGCTGCAATTAATTTGAGTTGAGCGGCGACCGCGAGAAGTCATACAAACAGCATTAATGCTATGAAGTCTCCAAGGTTGTGATGTCCCTGAGGTTTAGAAACAATTCAACTGCCGGCTTATACACGTGATTCTGATTGAACCGTCGCCTCCATGTAGATTTACCGGTGTCAGACATATGGGAAACACTGCAGTGGCTTACAATTCTTTATTAAAAGGCGCTTTGAATTGACTCCTCAGATGTCCGTGAGCTCTGAATCATGTTTAAAGTGGGCTACACAAGGTCACAATACTGGTTCACAACAATTTTAAATGAATTATAACCATTATCTCCTAAATTATCTTTTTTTACTAAAAGCTTCAGCCTTCAGGGAACATGAAAGAGGCCCTGACACTTTGAGCAGTTACTTAAAAAGATCATTATATTATCAGTTTGTTTGGATTTTCTTTTTAAATTACACGTATAGGCCTGTTCTAAAGCTTATTACAGTTCACCTGCATTAATTAAATATGAGCAGCATTGATATTATGGACCATGTCTTTGGTCTTTTTATTGCACATCCTTGGTGGAATAAGCTTATTCACAGAAAAAGATTCTATTGTGTAACATCAGATCGGAGGAAGAAGACGAGGTGAGGTGACATGGATCTAATAACAGCATATATAACTTTATCAAGCAAAACAAAACAGCCATATCCAACTCGGTAATCAATGTTTTTGTGTTACTCAGATCCTGGGTCAGACGTAACAACCCAGTGTTTGGGTAGTTTTTGTGTTACACAGCTCCTGGGTCAGACGTAACAACCCAGTGTTTGGGTAGTTTTTGTGTTACTCAGATCCTGGGTCAGACGTAACAACCCAGTGTTTGGGTAGTTTTTATGTTACACAGATCCTGGGTCAGACGTAACAACCCAGCGTTTGGGTAGTTTTTGTGTTACACAGATCCTGGGTCAGACGTAACAACCCAGTGTTTGGGTAGTTTTTGTGTTACACAGATCCTGGGTCAGACGTAACAACCCAGTGTTTGGGTAGTTTTTGTGTTACACAGATCCTGGGTCAGACGTAACAACCCAGTGTTTGGGTAGTTTTTGTGTTACACAGATCCTGGGTCAGACGTAACAACCCAGTGTTTGGGTAGTTTTTGTGTTACTCAGATCCTGGGTCAGACGTAACAACCGTCGTCTCCGGCACGAGATCCAGCGCCGTTACGGTAGAAACAGAACAACAGAGACTGTCCATTACACGTGAATTACATGAATAAGGTTTATTTTTTACTTCTAATATTTGTTAAACAAGCTTAAATGTATTAGAAACTGTATAAAATATGATTGAAAATAAAGGAATTATCATGCGAACTAATGGTTGTGTGGAGTATTAAAAAAGTTTAGAGGTTTTAAGGTAATGTTAGCTAATATTATATGAACAAAATTAATCAACCCATTATGCTGGTTTTAATAAACAACCCAATTTGCTGGGTAAAATTAACCCAACCAGCTTGGCCACATTTGGTTGTTTTTAACCCAGTGTGACGTCTGTTTGAGAGGACAGTGTTTGTAGTGTGCATTTCACGACCACTAAAAGGTATGATATATAGTATTAATGTAATCCGGACTACATCTATGCACAGTTATCTCTCAGAGTCCCAGTTCCCTCTCTCGATTACATGCACTTCAAGTGGAGACTGTAGTTTGTGGGACAGTGAATGTACAGGGATTTCTGTGTTCATCCTCCACACCACAGAGTGGCGCTGTGGCAGCGAGAGCGCGCGTGTTCGGGTTCAAAGGTTGTTTTGCTTCATCCTCGTGTCGTCGATGAAGCGGAGCTGCGAACTTCAACTCGGGAGCATCAAATAAACCGAGTAAGATCAAACTCTCTCTCTGATCTGTGAGCTATCATGAAGTTATTCTGTGGAGATTTACCTCATATCAGTTTTGTTGTGAATATACTCGAGTTTACGAGATTTAGTGATTTGGTCACTCTAGACGTCTGATCTGGGATCAGATCTTATATGACTCCACTGGACAGAACTCTGACTCTATAGTTCTTTATGTGTTAATGTCACGTGTCGAGTGTTTAGTGATGTATAGCGTGTTTATTTAGTCTCGTTTAATGTCAAGATCTGGAGTCAAAAAGCACAACTCCTGTGTTTGTTTGTTTGTGTTTGTAACAACAAGTTTCTGTGCTGAATTATCCTTGAGATAAGGGACAAAACATGTTATAGAAGTTAGTTTCATTATTTTTTAATAATACAGTATTTTTAAACTGATTTGTTCTCAGCTAATGAAGCACAGGTTCTTCTGAACATATTTTTATCTAAAAATGTACATTTATTCTCTTTGAACTGAATTTGTGTCACTCCGTCAGATGCATTTAAAAATCATGATATTTAATTTGATCCGTCCAACGACAGTCTAAAGTCTTCAATCATGTAATAATAATGTTCAGGAGCGGAGAGAAAAAATTAATTCTCTATTTTGTTTTTTTGAGTTGGGGTTGTTATGAACAATCCAGTTCCTCAATTCTGCAATTTTATAACCTCCTTTTTTCATTAAACATAACTAATGTTCTTGGGTAAATCAGACTTTATCTAATGTAGTTCAGCTGATGTTTTTATATTTAACACAATGAACTGACGAAAGAATAAGATATTTCTTTCAAAATGAAAAACACCTGACGATGTTAAATCCTGACGGTGTTGACGGACAGATCCTGACGGTGTTGACGGACAGATCCTGACGGAGTTGACGGACAGATCCTGACGGTGTTGACGGACAGATGCTGACGGTGTTGACGGACAGATCCTGACGGTGTTGACGGACAGATCCTGACGGTGTTGACGGACAGATCCTGACGGTGTTGACGGACAGATCCTGACGGTGTTGACGGACAGATCCTGACGGAGTTGACGGACAGATCCTGACGGTGTTGACGGACAGATGCTGACGGTGTTGACGGACAGATCCTGACGGAGTTGACGGACAGATCCTGACGGTGTTGACGGACAGATCCTGACGGAGTTGACGGACAGATCCTGACGGAGTTGACGGACAGATCCTGACGGTGTTGACGGACAGATCCTGACGGAGTTGACGGACAGATCCTGACGGAGTTGACGGACAGATCCTGACGGAGTTGACGGACAGATCCTGACGGAGTTGACGGACAGATCCTGACGGAGTTGACGGACAGATCCTGACGGTGTTGACGGACAGATCCTGACGGTGTTGACGGACAGATCCTGACGGAGTTGACGGACAGATCCTGACGGTGTTGACGGACAGATCCTGACGGAGTTGACGGACAGATCCTGACGGTGTTGACGGACAGATCCTGACGGAGTTGACGGACAGATCCTGACGGAGTTGACGGACAGATCCTGACGGAGTTGACGGACAGATCCTGACGGTGTTGACGGACAGATCCTGACGGTGTTGACGGACAGATCCTAACGGAGTTGACGGACAGATCCTGACGGAGTTGACGGACAGATCCTAACGGAGTTGACGGACAGATCCTGACGGAGTTGACGGACAGATCCTAACGGAGTTGACGGACAGATCCTGACGGAGTTGACGGACAGATCCTGACGGTGTTGACGGACAGATCCTGACGGAGTTGACGGACAGATCCTGACGGAGTTGACGGACAGATCCTGACGGTGTTGACGGACAGATCCTGACGGTGTTGACGGACAGATCCTGACGGAGTTGACGGACAGATCCTGACGGTGTTGACGGACAGATCCTGACGGAGTTGACGGACAGATCCTGACGGTGTTGACGGACAGATCCTGACGGAGTTGACGGACAGATCCTGACGGTGTTGACGGACAGATCCTGACGGAGTTGACGGACAGATCCTGACGGAGTTGACGGACAGATCCTGACGGAGTTGACGGACAGATCCTGACGGAGTTGACGGACAGATCCTGACGGAGTTGACGGACAGATCCTGACGGTGTTGACGGACAGATCCTGACGGAGTTGACGGACAGATCCTGACGGTGTTGACGGACAGATCCTGACGGAGTTGACGGACAGATCCTGTCGGAGTTGACGGACAGATCCTGACGGAGTTGACGGACAGATCCTGACGGAGTTGACGGACAGATCCTGACGGAGTTGACGGACAGATCCTGACGGTGTTGACGGACAGATCCTGACGGTGTTGACGGACAGATCCTGACGGAGTTGACGGACAGATCCTGACAGAGTTGACGGACAGATCCTGACGGTGTTGACGGACAGATCCTGACGGTGTTGACGGACAGATGCTGACGGTGTTGACGGACAGATCCTGACGGAGTTGACGGACAGATCCTGACGGAGTTGACGGACAGATCCTGACGGAGTTGACAAAGGTCCAACTGGGGCCAAATATTCAGTATATGTAAATGGAATCATGAAACAACTTTAGAAGAATTTTCCATATGCAAAAAAAAACTTAAGTCACATTATACAGACTTTGAGAGCACTTGTCAACGATCAGACATGAAACGTGACGGAGTTGACTGAATATCAGAAACTGAATATTTTTACACCTTAACCACGTGTTGTACAGTGGAGCAATTTAGTTTTCTTTCTCAGTTGTAGCTCTCTTAATAAACTTAAAAAATGGCAATTATTGCACAAGTATTTACAGAAACTATTACACCGGGATGACGGAGTCGACATGTTACAGCTGTGAAAGCAGAGACGTCAACATTGTTAAAATATAAAACCTCAGGACTATGTGAAAGTGCTCCTCAGTTATAGATGAAAAAATCCTGACAAAGTGAGGCCACAACTTTATGGAGAATAGAATTCAAAACTGATCTATGAATTTGAATTTGTTGCATTTTTAAACACTGTTACAGTGTGAGCACATGCCGAGGACAGGACGTGTTTTCCTAGTGTAGAGCATGTTTTTAGATAGTACTAACAAAATTATTTATTAATAAAAGCAACGAGTGTTCTGAGTATCCAGATTTCCTTTTATGAAGCGTATTTGTGACGTTTCCATGTACAAACAGACACTCGTGCACACACACGAACACAAAAATATTGTACATAAATCATAAACATATAGTATATTCATTCTCAGTCAGTTTTGGTTCAAATCCAAGAATAGCAGAAGGTTGAAGGATGAATCTGATAAGAATTGTTTTCCTGCAGTCATGTCGTACACGTGCATCAGCTGCCGTGTGCAGTTCTCTGACGGCGAGATCCAGCGGGCGCATTATAAAACGGACTGGCACCGCTACAACCTGAAGAGAAAGGTTGCAGACATGCCGCCGGTCACGGCGGAAAACTTCCAGGAGCGAGTGCTGGCGCAGCAGGCGGCGGCCGAGCAGCAGAGCCAGGGCGCCGGACACGGCTTGGCCTACTGCGCCACCTGCAACAAGAAGTTCTCCACGGACAACGCCTACACCAACCACATTCAGTCCAACAAGCACCTGCAGGCTGAGAAGAAAGCTCTGGCCGCCGCCCAGGAGACTGTCCAGCGAATGAACGAGAAGAATCTGGAGAAAGGGGCGGAGCTGGACAAAGATGCACAGAATGAGGCGCTTCAGAAAGCACTCAGGGAGCAACAGAGACACGCCCCTTCTGAAGCCACGCCCACAGAGAAACGGGTCCGACAGCGGCCGGGCAAACCGCCTCGCCTGCAGTGGTTCGAACAACAGGCCAAGAAACTCACAGATGAAGAGGGTGAAGAAGAGGAGGAGGAGGAGGAGGAAGGTCAGTATTAGGGATACACGATATATCGGCCACTATATGTTCATTTTTAATGTTATCGTTATCGGTACGAAAATGATAAGAAAGGAAAATTTGATAAGAGAATTTGTCCGATATATTAAAGCCGATAAATAATGTATGATTTCCTTCAGCTGAGACTCTTCAGATGATCACTGTCCACCATTATGGATTTGAAATGGTTAAAATATGATTAAAATCACTTTAAAAATTAAAATACAGTTAAAGAACAACGTACAGCACAAGTCTGTCATATAATCTACATAATATTTGACCAATATATCGGTTATAGGCTTTCAAATACAACAAATTATCGGCTATCGTATCAGCCAAAACGCGAGACTTTTGTTTTTGCAATCAGGCTCTCAAAAATTATATAACAGTTTGATTTAGATTTATCGGCCAATATATCGGTTATCGGTTTTCAAATATATAGAATTATCGGTTCGGTATCGGCCAAAATATGAGACTTTTGTTCTTGTGATCAGGCTCTCAAAAATTCTACAAAAATGTAGATTTTTTGGCCAATATATCAGTTATCGGTTTTCAAATATAAAGTTATCGGTATCAGACAAAATTTGAGACTTGTTCTTGTAATCAGGCTCTGAAAAATTATATAAAAATTTTGATCTAGATTTATCGGCCACTATATCGGTTATTGACTGTCAAATAATATAAATAATTATCGGTATTGAACTGAATTGAGTCACTTTAGATTGAGTTGGATAGTGACTCTGTTGTTTCTGTCGAGCTGATTATATCTGACTTGAATTCGTTTCATAATTGCCGAACTGCGACATTGACACTGAATCGAGGTTAATTTTACAGTATTAACACCGTTTAATAACGTGAAGCTGCTTTTATAAGCCTTTTATAAATAAATGTGGCTTTGCTTTGAAACTTCTAATCAAGTGTCTTTGTGTTTTCTTTGAAGAATGGGAGGATGTTGATGAGGATATGGGTGGTGATGATGATGATGATGATGATGATGAAGAGGAGGAGGAGATGGAGGAGGACTCCACGTCAGCGGCAGCTCTGGCCCCCGGCACCATCCCAGCGACAGACTGTCTGTTCTGCGGACATCACTCTCGCTCTCTCGCCCGAAACATGACACACATGACCAAAACACACAGCTTCTTCCTGCCAGACATCGAGTTCCTGGTGGACCTGAGAGGACTTGTTTCATACCTGGGTAAGCCGGAGAGAACTGGAGATGGTCTTTGTTCATGTTTCTTTGTTTCATGTTTTTGTTCATGTCTTTACTTCATTAATCTGTGTGTTTCTGTAGGAGAGAAGGTCGGTGTCGGTAAGGTGTGTTTATGGTGTAACGAGAAGGGCAAGTCCTTCTACTCTACAGAAGCTGTTCAGGCACACATGACCGACAAGAGTCACTGCAAACTCCTCACAGACGGAGACGCGGCGCTCGAGTTCGCAGACTTCTACGACTTCAGGTACACTGACGTTTGGTAATGTCCTCTGAAGACTAGAGATGACCGATATATCGGACACCATATCGGTATCGGCCGATATATGTTCGTTTTTAATGTTCTCGTTATCGACCCGATAAGAAAATTTGGTTAAAGCTGATAAATAGTGTTTGATTTCCTTCAGCTGAGACTCTTCAGATGATCACTGTCCACCATTATGGATTTGAATTGTTTGAAATATGATTGAAATCACTTTAAAAAGGAAAGTCTGTCATATAATCTACATAATATTATAATTGTGTGTTTGGGACATGACTTTAATGGAGAGACTTTTGTTTTTGTAATCAGACTCTGAAAAATTATATGAAAGTGTGATTTAGATTTATCGGCCAATATATCGGTTATCGGCTTTCAAATATTTAGAATTATCGGTTCGGTATCGGCCAAAATATGAGACTTTTGTTCTTGTAAAAAGTTTGATTTAGATTTATCAGCCAAATATCGGTTATCGGTTTTCAAATATAAAGAATTATCGTAATTTTTTTGGCCAATATATTTGTTATCGGCCTTATCAGGCTCTCAAAAATGATATAAAAATTTAGATTTATCGGCCAATATATCAGTTATCGGTTTTCAAATATTAAGAGTTATCGGTATCTGACAATTTTTGAGACTTGTTTTTATAATCAGGCTCTCAAAAAATGATAAAATTCTGATTTAGATTTTTCTAAGTATTGGTTATCAGCCAGAATTTTCACATCGGTGCATCACTAGATTTGTTAGGTTTGTCATTTGATATTATATGATTTCTAATCATCAATTAAAATGTTTAAAGGGTTCAAATAAAGTAATTATAAAATAAATTAATGCGAAATGACAGCGGACAATATCTTTACAGTATTTATTCTTGGTGTTAAATTCTATATATTCTAATACATTTCAAGTCGTATTAGTTTGCTTGCGGTCAGTGTTACTTTTATAGTTTTTAATCAACAACCAGTGGATTGAAGTCCCCAGTTTTCCCCATAATCCTTCACAAAAATAAAGTATCTGTTGCTCCTCCATCACATTGTGACTTTAAACAACAGTAAGTGTCACTGAGAAGACATTTTGGTATATCAATCAAACATCTTCTTAAACATCTGTGATTGGCCATTGACTTCAAGAATATTGTGTTTTTAATGATTATTGTCCTTCTGAATAAACAGGAGCAGTTATCCCGACGCTAAAGAGGGAGATGAGGTGGAGATGAAGGACGGTGACCTGCCCGATGAGAAGACTGTGGAGTTGGATGACGAGACTCTGGAGCTCACGCTGCCCTCAGGTACTGGATGACCGCTGGATTCATTTAAACAATGAGGAGATGCGTCATCAATCCTTCTTCCAAAATGTTCTGATTCACTGTTTTATCGGCTTTCAAATGTGAAGAATTATCGGTTATCGGCCGACTGTTTTTGCGTTGTGCTGCAGGTGCTAAGATCGGCCATCGCTCTCTGATGAGGTACTACAAGCAGCGGTTTGGCGTTCAGAGGGCGCTGGTTCCGGCACACAACCAGAAGGCCGTGGGTCGAGTCCTGAAGCAGTACAGAGCTCTGGGCTGGGCGGGAGACTTCGGTGAGTTCACGGTGGATGACGAGCGAGATGAATGTTCCAGACAGAGTTATCCAACATTTGGTTTTGTAAATGTGACTCTATTTCTGTTCTGAACATCTAAACGTGCCTCGTCCTGCAGGGAAGGGCTTCGTGAGCCAGCAGCAGAAGGACATGCAGTACGTACGGAGGATGAAGTCCAAATGGATGCTGAAGATGGGCATGAACAATAACACCACCAAACAGACCCATTTCAGAGCTCAGGTCATGTTCTAGACCAGCAGACGTCACCTTCTCACAGTAGATAACAGTGCTAGAGGATAAAATGAGAGTGTGTTGATGTGAACTGATGCTTATGTTAAATCAGATTGATGAATAAAGGTGAGACGAGGATCCAGATCATCCCGCATCAACGTTGTTTTGGTTTTGTAAATTATTCATAATCTTATTATTGCTTATAAAAGACAAAAATGTGTTGTATGAGCATCTTCTGAGTTCTAATACTGTATAAATGATCAATAAAATAATCAATGTCTATGTGGATGTTTGGGTATTTCTTTCAGAAAATAAGTATTGTATGAAATAGTTGAGTTTGAATATGGTGTAAATAATAAAAGGTACAAATAATACATGATTCCATCCTTTTATTTGGTTAATTGTACTCCTGGCCGGTGGACGGCGCTGTTTCCCGGTGAGATCCTGCAGGAACTCGCGAGGAAGTTCATCACAACATTCACACAGTTGAAGGCAAAATGTCAGAAGATTGAGTTTGTGAGAGAATGTGAAATCAGCTGAAACTCACTGCAGGTATTCTCTGAAACTACATGTTTAATATATAGCGAATGTTAATGAACTAAATGGTCAAATTGTGCAATTTAATGTAATTCGTGCACATATAAACAAAGGCAAATGTATTTTCAATTTGTAGTTGTTTGGGTCAATATGAGTTTGTACAACTAGAAGAGCAATCATCAAAAAATACTGTCGTGTTTTTGAACCATACTATAGTAAATTGTAGTAAACTGTATATATTATAGTATTTACAACACTTAACGTTAATGAATACTACAATAAACTGTAGTGAACTGATTTACTGTAATAAATACTGCACTTTTACTACAGTAAACTGTAATATACCATATAGTTGTTGAAAACTTACAGTATTTGTTTAAATATTACTACAGCTGTTGTATTACCACAATTAACACAAGTACTTTACTATAATATGATTTAAAAACACTATAAATTACTGTAGTATATTTTACATAAAATAAATAATGAAATGAAAACAAATTAAACTTTGTCCTATCTATCTATCTATCTATCTATCTATCTATCTATCTATCTATCTATCTATCTATCTATCTATCTATCTAATATATATACAAATATAGTATCATATCATAGAATATAATATAAAATGTTCATATAATGATAGTTTTGTTGGTGAATGGGTTTCCAGATTAAACTAATGTTTTGTGTTTTATAAATGCACAGATTTGTTGGTTAATTTCTGTCCATGTAGAGAGCTGATGTATATTTGTCTGTCCAGCACAGATATGGGGATCTTTCAGAGGTTCACCGGACGTCCTCTGAAGTCTCTCTGGCTGCGGTACGGCTCTGGTCTCGCCGCGGCGGGCCGGGTGACCTCTGACGGAGGTCTGTCCTCGAGTCAGCTGACTCGGCGCCGCTGCGTTCACAGCAGAGGGTTGGGAGCGAGCCCATCAGACCCGAGTGCCGCTCCGCCACGGCTGCCCTTCTCCAGGGTCACGCAGAGCGACCTGACCTTCTTCAGAACACTGCTGCCCGGAAGAACCATCACGGACCCGGACCTGCTGAAGTCCAGCAATGTGGACTGGCTTAAGACAGTGCAAGGTGAACTATCCGAATAGTTTAAAAGCTTTTTATCAATGTAAGTCGCATTTTAGTTCAAAAGTTTGTCCACATGATGTAAAATAAAACTTCCGTTGCTCCGAGGTCCAGAGCCCACAAATCTTAACATGTGAATTTGTCAGCAGCGTAAACGCAAAAGCGTTTATGTTTATATATGAGTCACATATTTGAGGTCTAACTACATTCTCGCCTAAAAAACAGTAAAACAGCAGTTTTATTTACTGTAACGCTCCTTTCACAAGATAATATCAGTCTCTGGTGTCTCCAGAAGTTTCTGCTCAGATCATTTATTATCGCTTGTCAAATTCGCCTCTATTTGGGTGTGAGCAAAAACACACCGTTTTTGTGTGTGTCCCTTTAAATGCAAATGAGCTGCTGCTCCAGAAGAGGGCGGAGCTTTAACAGCTCAACAACAACAAAGCTGGAGAATCTCACGCAGACAAAATTGTTCAAACCGTGGATATTTCATTCGGTGCTCGTTTTAAAAATATATCGATATATCGTTCACAATCGATATTCTGCCCAGCAATAATTAAACAAAAACAATCTGCAAGAGTTTAATACTAATAATTACATAATTAAGCATAACGTTTGAGGATTGTAATATGAATGTTTTTTCGGGAAGGTAACAGTGAAGTACTTCTGAGACCCAAAACAACAGAGGAGGTCTCTCAGATTCTCAGGTCAGATCTCCATCATCACATTGAGCTTTGGATTGTGTTTTTGTTTACGTGTCTTCAGTCACGTGATGTTTCCCGCAGGTACTGCAGCGAGCGTCATCTGGCCGTGTGTCCGCAGGGAGGGAACACGGGTCTGGTGGGAGGAAGCGTCCCTGTGTTTGATGAGATCATCCTCTCCACTTCTCTAATGAACCAAGTCATGACGTTTGACCACATCTCAGGTGTGCTAGATGCCATCATGACTTTACACGCAGCACCTGTGACAAAACCTCAACATTAATCTGGCTTCCAGGGATCCTCACTTGTCAGGCCGGCTGTGTGTTAGAGAACCTGTCTCACTATCTGGAGGACCGAGACTTCATCATGCCGCTGGATCTGGGGGCGAAGGGAAGCTGTCATATCGGAGGGAATGTGTCCACTAACGCAGGCGGGCTCAGACTGCTGCGCTACGGGTCGCTTCGAGGGACAGTTCTGGGCCTGGAAGTGGTGAGCACCTCCATCTCAACCAATTCAATGAAATCTCTTTTTATGTGATATCCAAAATGTCTTTAAGTTGTATTCTTACCCATCTTTCCTGTGCAGGTTTTGGCGGACGGCCGGGTTTTGAACTGCCTGGCCACACTTCGCAAGGACAACACTGGTTATGACCTCAAGCAGCTTTTCATTGGCTCTGAAGGGACATTAGGGGTCATCACTGCTGTCTCCATCCTGTGCCCCCGCAAGCCTACAGCCGTCAATGTAGCATTTTTAGGTAAAATGACACGTCAAATGTAAAGCATAAATTAAAGATGCTAAAGATATTACAGGCCATTGACACCGAGGATGATGAATATAACTATAAAGTTTTTAATAATCATTGTAATTCCCTGAGAATAGTGAAGTCCACAACACAACTATAACGAGAACACAGCTGATGAACAATAAACAAAGTTCATTTTGAAAGTAACGCATTACAATATAATTTGCGTTACTTTTTATAGAATGTAATGCATTGCATGACGTCACCTGAGCTGGGCTTGCATGTTTTGTTTTTTTAATAACAAAAAAGAACATTTTTGGTAAAACTAAACATTTTTTGGCGGATTTTAACCCTTGTGCATTGTTCAAATTCACGACCCTTTCGTTATGATTTTAACTGCTTTAAAAATGTATCGGATAAATATTTTTTTCAAATTTTTTTGCTTAAATCTATTAATCAACCTCAGTCCTGATCAAAACTACTAAATTTAAAAAAAAATTCAGGATTTTAACTCTTTAAAACGTTAAAATCTGATGCTGCACAAAAACTAACAACGCATCAAAGCCAATGTTGTTTCTAATCTTTGACACGTTTTTTCCCAAATCAGTGACATCATTTATGAATTTGGCAATTAAAGAGTTAAAATCCTGATTTTTTTTTTTTAAATGTAGTAGTTTTGAGCAAGACTGAGGTTGATTAATAGATTTAAGCAAAAAAAAATTTGAAAAAAATATTTATCTGATACATTTTTAAAGCAGTTAAAATCCTGGCTGTTTTCAGAACATAACGAAAGGGTAGTGAATTTGCCCACAGAGTACTGTTGAGTTTTTGAACATTTTCAAAGCATTTTCCCAAAATATGTGTCAAAATAAGATTTGTCACCAAAAATCATTCCATTTGCTGAAACACGGAGAAAGTTACGGCCAAATTAAGACTAAAAAATTCCCCATAGTGGATGAAAACATCCCGAACAGCACAGAAGGGTTAACAATCTAACCACATGGTGTGGCGTGTCCAAATCCACTTTTGCCAGTTCAACAACGGAAAAAATGGTCGGCGCACCAGACTCATGGTCCAGAAGTGTTGTACTCAGTGTCTTCATGAGTCATGGGTGTGTTTTGGGTCTCATCTCCCTTCTCCTTTAAAAGCTAGGAACACTCGCTGGCTTTTAAACGGCGGATTCGCTATTTGCCCGGTAGAATTTGCAAGACTGAACGCTTCTCCAGAGAGGCATCCTTTTATTTTTAATATTTGACATGTTTGTGTGCTGCTGCGCGTCCCTGTGGGTGTATTGGAGCATATTACTAACGCACCCTTCAAATAACAACAAAAATACTGCGCCGTTGACTTTAGTTTTTGTTGTTCAGTGGTGCAGTGTTTTCAGTTCCTCAAAATAGCAAAACGCCAATAATGAACGCCTCGTTTTCAGACCAGCGCGAACAGATGGGCGCAAGTGCATTTGATATTTAAACAACGTGAAAATGATAACTGCGTTGGGCTGAAACTAGCAAAAAACACTTGAGTCGCGTGCGCTGGGTGTATGAAAGAGCCCTACAAGTTAAATGAATAATCCTCAGGCTGAAGAAAATGCAATTTCACTCCTGTACAGTAGAGGGCGCCGCAGTAAGAACAAAAATGAAACACACGATGTACACATGAAAATGTAAGGGTGTCGTTTTCAGATTTATACACTCTGGGACCAAAAAATAGCGGTTTCCGGCTCCCAAAATGGACGAATTGCCAAATAAGATACAAAATTTTTACGTGTACAACTAAATGCGTCTTCGTGTGGACACGCTCTTAGTCTAGAACCGTCATGTTCACTCAATGAACAGTCAATACATTGTTACTTATTTGGAAAAGTAACTCGCACATTTTGTAAATTTAAAAGCGCTACTTTACTAGTAACTTAAGTAATCCGATTACATAACTCAGATTACTTATAATGCGTTACACAGAATCACATGAGTTTAAAGAGCTTGAGCAGTTAAAGCAGTTAAAGTGAACTTATAATAAACGAAACGCTATCGTACATTGGCGTGGACACTTCAGTTATCTTTATAGTTATCCCTGGTGTAAACTGGCCTTCACCGTGTGGCCACATCAGCTCACTGCAGTTCCTCGTGTGTCCTGCAGGGTGCGCCAGCTTTCAGCAGCTGCTGGAAACATTTCAGTGTTGTCGAGGGATGCTGGGAGAGATCCTGTCTGCGTTTGAGTTTTTAGATGCTTCCTGTATGAACCTTCTGGAGAAGCACCTGAAACTCACCAACCCCATCACAGGTAAACACTGGTGTCCTTAAAGCGTTGGGGACGATTGGTTTTAGTCGCGATGAAACGATGTAAACGTCTGTTTTGCAAAAGTAGTGATGGACCTTTTATTCTGTATTATTGTGAATTACATCCGAGTTAAGCGGATTATTGAACAAGAAAAAAATGTAGAGCGGGGAATTGGTTCAATCCATTGGTTGATCTGAATGTGAGCTCGCGGTTGATTGTAAGAAGGGGGCGGGGTTTAAGTGGACGAAATTATTGGAGAATTCTGCCATACGTCACCAGTACGAGTCGTCTGTCATTTCATCGGAAGATCGACAGATGAATCGTTCACAATAACATGCATTTAGTGCAAACAGATTAGATTTTTATTTTATGCTGACTTTGAAACGCTATTGTAATTGTCAAAATTTCCAAGGATCAGCATTCTCCCGGAAAAGTGATCAGGTAGACCAAACCGTAAGTCGTAGAGACTTGAAAGTTGGAGGGCTGGTAGTACTCACACTGTCTACAATGTCACCAAAGCTCACCCCAATCGGCCTGACGGGGGCGCTACAGCGGTCAAAAGTGTAAAAATGTTGAACTTTCGATTCTTGCCGCCAAAACGTTCGAAGTGGCCGAAGCCACTTTTACTAAAATGGCTATAACTCGTGAACAGAATGAGATATTTTCACCAAACTTGGCACAGATATGTAAGAACTCATTCTGTGGTCGTGTGAAAAAGGATGCGGCGACTGGCCACTTGGGGGTGCTATAACATGGAAAAAAACTTAAAAAATGGCTATAACTACGCCACCCTACGTCTGATTGACTTGAAAATGCATGCGGTGTCTTTGTCCAGTGTGCCAGGACTGCCTTTGAGGACATTCAAGTATCTCGAAAAACACGGCCGGCGGCGGCCAATAAAGATTGAGCAGCTATTAGACAAGATCAACGGAGGCCGAATGGAACGAAACTCGCTGGTTGTGTTTG
Source organism: Zacco platypus (assembly GCA_038088235.1). NCBI lineage: Eukaryota > Metazoa > Chordata > Actinopteri > Cypriniformes > Xenocyprididae > Zacco > Zacco platypus. The sequence goes on along the minus strand of CM076080.1, from coordinate 33,902,973 downwards.
ATTGATGGCTCTAGAGGCCACCGGGGGCGCTTTCCCGTTTGTCATTTGCGTAAAGGATTGTACATCACACTATTTTTCGCACACATCCACAATATTTATACCACGTTGTAGAACCGCTGGCAATCGAATCATTTGTTAAATATTAGAGATTGTTTAAAAAACTAGTCCTAAGTTTTTGGCTCGACCTCAATAACTGTTAAAAAGCTTTAAAAACTGCATATTTCCTATAGTAAATGGTCTTTTCCATCTATGATCGAGATGGTTACAGACTTGCTAAATAAAACATAATATCTTTTCTTACGCATATGCTTAAAAGCCTTAAAGTGCTTGAACCCCGATAACTGCTGCTCACAGCTATATTTCATTTTGGTTTTATTCGGACTCCATAATATGTTTTAAAGTCGAATGATATGTCTTGCAGAATGTCCCTTTTACATTGTCATCGAGACCGCTGGATCGAACTCAGCCCATGATGAAGAAAAACTGCACAACTTCCTTGAGGAGGTCATGACATCATCTCTGGTGACGGATGGGACAGTTGCGACCGAGGCGACCAAAATCAAGGCATCTGCTTACTTGTGTCATGTGGATCCATTGGCAGAATTCAGCATTCCTCTGTGTTTCTGAACTTGTTGTGCTAAAGGTCTCATGTCATTTACAGGCATTGTGGTCTTTGAGGGAGAGAGTCACTGAAGCTCTGACACATGAAGGCTACACCTACAAATATGACATCTCCCTCCCTGTGGAGAAGATCTACGATTTAGTTGAAGACATGAGGAGGCACCTTGGAGACATGGCCAAGAATGTTGTCGGTTATGGACATGTTGGTATGGTTATCTTTTTCTCTTTCAATAATTGCTGGACTGAGTCTGAAGCTTCCATTTAAGAGCATAAGAGACTTATTTTTGTTCCAGGTGATGGAAATCTTCATCTTAACATCACATCTCGCTCTAAAGACCCCGTTCTACTGGCTGCCATCGAGCCGTATGTGTACGAGTGGACTTCCCGATGGAAAGGCAGCGTCAGTGCAGAGCATGGCTTGGGTCTGAAGAAGAGAAACTACATTTACCACAGTAAATCCTCAGAGGCGGTCGCCCTCATGGGCAGCATTAAAGCCATGCTGGATCCTAAAGGCATTCTCAACCCTTACAAAACACTGCCAGACAACATACGCTAATAGTTTCACATTAAAACGTTTTTATTTTACCACAGTGTTATTGTAATACTCTTTCGTGTTGAATGGACCGTAATATATTAAAATCAAAGTATATGTTTTGTGCAGTGTTGTGTTTTAAAGGGATCACCCTTTATTATACCCCTTTTCACCAGATGTAATATCAGTCTCTGGTGTCTCCAGTGAAGTTTCAGCTCAGATCATTTATTATCGCTTGTCAAATTCGCCTCTATTTGGGTGTGAGCAAAAACACGCCGTTTTTGTGTGCGTCCCTTTAAATGCAAATGAGCTGCTGCTCCAGAAGAGGGCGGAGCTTTAACAGCTCAACAACAACAAAGCTGGAGAATCTCACGCAGACAAAATGAGGAAAGTGTTCAAACTGATGGAGAGACTCAGGAAGAAGTTCAACTTTTAGACGTTTCTGAACGGTTAGTGGATAAATTGATGTTGATCAACTCGTCACTAGCATGTGTCGTCATGTTCATCTTTTGAGCAAATCCAGCGTTCGTTGACCCTCAGTTCAGCGTAAAATTAGAAAATGGACACTCTTGTGTTCGTTGGTACATCCAATAACAGAACATTTGCAATGTTTTTTTTGTTTGGCGCAGACTATCTCCAGCTGCTACAGCGAGTAAACATAAATGGCGAGCTGCTACTCAGGGTAGTATCATCTTATGTAAGAGTAGAGGAAAAGCGTTGAGAGACTGTTTGAGATTAGAGGAGTGGGTGGATTTTTACCATTATATGTTGTTTACACACTTTGTGGACACACATCTGTGTTCAAACAAGGGAATTTTGCATAAGGAACCCTTTAAAACGACACTATAGCCCTCTAGCGGTTGAAGCATAGCGCTACAGTTACTCGCGGAGGAACATGTTTTGTAATTACGTTGTTTGTCCGTGGATGAATCTGACGTGAGGCGCGCCGCGGTGATCATGTGACTGCAGGTGATCTCCTCATCAGTTTAGACACTTCTACTACAACTATAACAACATCAAAACTCCCAGTAATGTGTCTTATAATCAGGTAGGTTGCTGTTTTGACTTGTTGAAATGATTTGTTTTAAAATAACGTTACAAAAGTTTGGCAATTACGCTGACGTTAGACGACGATCCATATCAATTAACTTGGCAAGGCTGTTTTTAACAAAAGTATAGCAAAGAAGCTTTGCAAACTGATTCATGCTTTAATAAGGGTAGACTTTTCCAGTTATATGGCAAACTCTTCGAGGTTGGACATGGGAATATCTCAAAGTAAATGTCTCACTTCAGTCCTCATTGAGTTCCAGTCACGATCACGTGTTTACCTCATGATGTCGTCATGACACAAAGAGCATATCGTGTTTTTTGTGTCAATTATGACAGAATAAAAATAACAAAAAATCGCGTTGAAAATAGCTGTCAAATAAAAGCAAAAACGAACATTACATGAACTTAAAGTCTAATGTAAACGTTCGTTTTCACGTTCATTGGAATCAGGACGCGCCGCCATCTTGGAAATGACGCTCGCTGAAGTCGTTTGATGAATCCCGAGTTCACATGCCAAATGTCCGACTTTGAGTGGCATTCCAGGCGTTATTTCCTTGAATGAGGTCGGAAAAATAAAAATTCGATCTATGGAACGCAGCATTATCTTTCCTTTTGTACTATGACGAATCCCGGGAATTCTGTCCAGACAACTGTAAAATGTAATTATTGACTAACAGGGTTAGAGTTAATTGGAGTAAGGCAAAAACATGATTTGCTACATGGTTTTATATTGTGCTTTCTCGTTATCTAAATTTTGTTCATTTTGAAAAAAGTTTCATAATACAGTCAATTTCTGAAGAAACAATGCTACCGAATGGGTTAGTTCACACAAAAATGAACTTTCAGTCATTAATTCCTCTTCCTCATGTCGTTCCACACCCGTAAGATCTTCGTTCATCTTCAGAACACAAATGAAGATATTTCTGATGAAATCCGAGAGTTCTCCGACGACTCCATAGACGGTGTTATTACCACTTTCAAGGTCCAGAAAGGTAGTAGAAATGTTCAGCCTTAATTTTATGAAGTGACAAGAATGACTTTATTCAACAATTTCCTCTCTTCCGTGTCAGTCTCCGATGCTTTTCACGTGGTAAAGAGCGCAGTGCGCGGAAACGGCGACGCAGACCGACACGGAAGAGAAGAAATTGTTGAATAAAGGCGGGAATTTTTTGCGCACAAAAGTATTGTGATCTCTTCATCACTTTAAGGTTGAACCGCCGCATCATGTGGACTATTTTAACGATGTCTTTAGTGATTTCTGGATCTTTTAAAGCGGTAGCTACATTACAGTCTATGGAGGATCAGAATCCTCTCGGATTTCATCAAAAATATCTTCATTTGTGTTCTGAAGATGAACGAAGGTGTGGAACGACATGAGGGAGAGGAACTCAAGACTGAAAGTTCATTTTTGGGATCCAAAGGTGTTTGTTGACTGGCATACGTTTTTTTGTTTTGCATATTTGTTTGATGGTGCAAAATTCACATTAAAGCTTCTGAGCAACACGTCCATTTATAAAAATATATCTGGAGACAAGAATGAAATCAGCACTGAATGTGTCAAATAAACGCCCAGCATGAGATTTTATTTTAAATCATGTAAATACACCAGATTTTGTCTTGCGTTCCTCACCAACAAAAAGTTGTTCAATCCATTTAGACAAAATAATATTATGGATAACAATGGCTGATGTTTCCCCCCCCCGTCACATACAAATGAATTCATAAACGATCCGTCCATTGTGCTGAACCGAAAACAAATTAATTCCTTTCCAGTTCTACAGGAACACGGCACATCTGGAAGCTTATTTCAGAGGGTCTGATCTGGCGTCCGTGGCTCTCGTTTTCTCCAGCCGCTCTACTGAAGCTCTGGTTATCAAAGCGCGGCTCCAGACCTCCTGTAAACATCAGCGCAGATCAGCAGGTCATTTCCCAGCAGAGTCAGACAATGGGGAACCTTTACTCTTCATTTAGCTGAATGTGTAACAACACAAGAGCTTGATAATGTGAAATTTGGATACAAAGAAAAAACATTCCACTGTTGTAACCAACGAAAAGAGCAGTTTGTGTTTAATTCATAACTGTCCTGCGTTTTATATTCCAGTAACATCATACAGATATGGGTTCTTCATCATAACATATTCACAGTTCATAATGCAACGATTCCTTTAGTCTAGTTCCTACGATCATTCCCCAGGAGAACACGTATGTAAACGTTCAGCCGTTTTCGGGAGAGCGAAAGTGACCAGTGTTGAGCGGTTCACGTGCACAAACTCTTCAAACACATCACACTCCATCCAATCCAAAAGCCACGTACACAAACCATCTCGACTTGGGATGCAACAATAGTGTTTTCCTTTGTAAACCTCACGAATCCTATATTAGTGCCGGCGCACTTTTAAATAGTCAAAAACGTTTGAGATTTAAAACTCATCCGCATACTCTCGGTTTATGGCGCGTGTTGAAAACCGTGATACAAAAGTGTCAAAAAGCGTGAGGATAAACGGTTTACGACTGCAGCTCTGTTAGTGTGTTGACCGTTTGTAGTGAATGATTCGGGCCTACTGGACAGCGGCTGATTGTCAGTGAGGAAACATCAAGTACGCATGCCGGTGAGGGCAAAGAGAAAGACAAACGGCTACAAAAAAGCACTATGATGTGCTACAATGGCTTTTTGTCAGGCAGGCATAGAGGCAACAGGTCAAAGGCCTTGAGTCAAAGGAAGCCCTCGTGAGATGAATCCGGTCATCATGGACTCGCCCGAATGTCATTCCAAACCTACACGACTCTCTCTGTCACTTTCAGGGATGTTGACGGTTCCTGGTCACGAAGTGATTTGGGTTTAAAATTAGGGATACTCAATATATCGGCCACCATATCGGTATCGACCGATATATAGTTTAGTGTTATCGTTATTGGTCCGATAAGAAAATTTGGCCGATATATATTAAAGCTGATAAATAGTGTATGATTTCCTTCAGATGATCACTGTCCACCATTATAGATTTGAATTGCTTGAAATATGATTGAAATCACTTCCAAAAACAAAAAAAAACATAAATACAGTGCAAGTCTGTCATATAGGCTACATAATATTATAATGAGAACGGACATGATTTAATGGCGAGACTTTTGTTTTTGTAATCGGGCTCTGAAAAATAGTACATTTTTAGATTTATCGGCCAATATATCAGTTATCGGCTTTCATATATAAAGAATTATCGGTTATCAGTATTGGCCAAAATTGATATAGAAATTTAGATTTATTGATCAATATATCAGTTATCGGCTTTCATATATAAAGAATTATCGGTTATCAGTATTGGCCAAAATTGATATAGAAATTTAGATTTATTGATCAATATATCAGTTATCGGCTTTCATATATAAAGAATTATCGGTTATCAGTATTGGCCAAAATTGATATAGAAATTTAGATTTATTGATCAATATATCAGTTATCGGCTTTCATATATAAAGAATTATCGGTTATCAGTATTGGCCAAAATTGATATAGAAATTTAGATTTATTGATCAATATATCAGTTATCGGCTTTCATATATAAAGAATTAGCGGTTATCAGTATTGGCCAAAATTGATATAGAAATTTAGATTTATTGATTAATATATCAGTTATCGGCTTTCATATATAAAGAATTATCGGTTATCAGTATTGGCCAAAATTGATATAGAAATTTAGATTTATTGATCAATATATCAGTTATCGGCTTTCATATATAAAGAATTATCGGTTATCAGTATTGGCCAAAATTGATATAGAAATTTTGATTTATTGATCAATATATCAGTTATCGGCTTTCATATATAAAGAATTATCGGTTATCAGTATTGGCCAAAATTGATATAGAAATTTAGATTTATTGATCAATATATCAGTTATCGGCTTTCATATATAAAGAATTAGCGGTTATCAGTATTGGCCAAAATTGATATAGAAATTTAGATTTATTGATCAATATATCAGTTATCGGCTTTCATATATAAAGAATTAGCGGTTATCAGTATTGGCCAAAATTGATATAGAAATTTAGATTTATTGATCAATATATCAGTTATCGGCTTTCATATATAAAGAATTATCGGTTGTCAGTATTGGCCAAAATTGATATAGAAATTTAGATTTATTGATCAATATATCGGTTATCGGCTTTCAAATATAAAGAATTATCAGTCAAAATTTGAGACTTGTTTTTGTAAACAGGCTGTCAAAAATAATAATTTTGTTTTAGATTTATCGGTCAATGTATCGGCTTTCAGATGTAAAGAATTATCGTATCGGCGAAATTTTCACATCGGTGCATCCCTACTTATGATTATATGAATCACAGATTTTTCATTTTTAGGTGAACTGTCCCTTTAAGCACTGCTCCATCACTAAACCAGCCTAATTCAAGACCGTTTTCTGTACATAGCGGAATTTTGTAACCAAAGAGCTTTATAACACAAGTCCACTGTAGCAAATTCAAAAACTGACCGACTTCTGCCTAAATTATCTACAAGAATTATTGGGACCTTTGAAAAGCTCAAAAACCACCATATTTCTAAAAGCGAGTGACGTTACAGCTATAAAGTTCGTCTGGTTGTCATAAGAATCATGCGCGCACACACACGCTATGGGTAGTGATTGCATTTCAGCACGTCCTCTTCGTTTTTCCCGAAAAGTACAAATCTTAAAAGTTTGCCAATGGTTAAATAGACAATGTGATGGTGTAAAAAAAAAAAATCCAAGATAGAGGGTTCAATTCAAGGCCTGTCAAATGGGAGTCCTACTGTGTTCAGTGGGAAAAAACATCCATAAAAGAGCAGAATTCTCTATAAAAAGTTTAGGCCAATGGACAGGAAGAACAAAGCGAATGAACAGCATGTGTTAGGGTCGGGATAGATGCCAGCGCCTGGATCCACGCGGGCTCTCTCTCCTCAGCAGTCGGCTTTGCCCTTCTCCAGCGAGCTGTGGATTTTATCCAGAGTCTTTTTGATGCGCAGGGCGGTGAGTCGAGCCGACGGGTTCTGGTACCAGCACTCTTTCATGAGCTTCACCAGAGCAGACAGGGTCTGAGATCACACACAAACACACACACGTTTGTTTTCAGATCACGGTGAGGATCTAATGCTTTGAGGAAAATGCCGACTTTCACCGAGCAGTGCTTACCGGATCTGAAAACCAGCGGTTGGGAATGAACGGCCGTTGCTGCTCCACACAAACCACTTTCCTCATGTCATCAAAGCTGGGGTCGTTCGGCACCAGGTCGTAGAAAGGTGGCTTATATTCCTCGACGATTCCTGCAGGATCGCAGGGGATGAGAAAAGTCAGAGAGCGTTCATTTGGACAACTGTCTGAACTTTACTGTCCTTACATAGAGAAAAACAGCTGACCGTTACTGATGGTTCTGCGAGCGATCTCCCACAGCACCAGACCGAAGGCCCAGATGTCCACCCTCTTATAGGCATCAAAACAGTCTGTCTGGATGGTCTCATCTAGAACCTCTGGTGCCATGTAGCGCTTGGTTCCCACTTTGGGATTATTTCCCACGTCCAGCTGATTGTCAGACTGAGTGTGTGTTACTGCCAGACCTAGAGAAGATGAAGAGCGGAGGAAGGACAGAAGTACACTTGTAAATCACCACAGTTCAAAAACAAAACAATTAAAGATATTAATACATTAATTCAGCAAAGACGCATTAAATTGATGAAAAGTGATTTTTACGTTGTTACGAAAGACTTCCATTTTGTATAAACAGTTCATTTGTAATATTACAGTTGCATTTTTGATCAAATACATACAACTTTGGTGACTGTAAGAAACTTGTCAAAGACATTATGAAATCTTATCAACCCCGAACATTTACTTTTTGCTTGTAAGAATGCAAACATATTCAGGAATCAAACCGGAAAACTGTTCATATATCTGTTGACAATAATATTATTTCGAGGCTCCCCTGCCCCTCACAACTTCTACCCCATGAAATATTTTAGAGCTAAAAGATGTGCATTTGTTATAAAAAAATAACCAAATAAGAAATCTCTCAGTTTATATTGTTTTTTAGCTTATTCTCATTCTTATTTTGAAGTCATCTTGGATATTTGTTGAAGCCGCTGGCTGAGAACCACTGCATTAAAACACAACCTTAACCTGAACAAATGTGACGTATTCAATCGAAATCGAAAATGTAGTTAACTAATGCTGTTAAAAAACAGTATTAATTATTTTATCAAAATTATTTGTATTTATTTAAATGTTAATTTTAAACAAAAAAAAGTTACAGTGTACCTTTAAGTTACACATTATATATTATTTAGGAACGCGCCAATATGGACATTTTGGCTGATACCGATAATTCTTCAAACCCAGGCTTGTTCAGTGAGTGGAGCAGTGCTTAAAGGGATATTCACCGAAAATTAAAAATCTGTTATTCGTATAATTGTAAGTAGAGATGAACTGATGTGAAAATTTTGCAGATACCAATAATTCTTTATATTTGAAAACCGATAACCAATATATTGGCCGATAAATCTAAATTGAACTTAATATAGTTTTGAGAGCCTGATTACAAAAACAAACATCTCAAATTTGGCCGATACAATATCCGATAATTCTTAATATTTGAAAGCCGATTACCGATATATTGACCGACAAATCTGAATCAATTTTTATATCATTTTTCAGTCTGATTACAAAAACAAAAGTCTCTCCATTAAAGTCATGTCCCAAACACACAATTATGATGTTCTCATTATAATATCATGTAGATTATATGACAGACTTGTGCTGTACGTTGTTCTTTAACTGTATTTTCCTTTTTGAAGTGATTTCAATCATATTTCAAGCAATTCAAATCCATAATGGTGGACAGTGATCATCTGAAGAGTCTCAGCTGAAGGAAATCAAACACTATTTATCGACTTTAAAATATCGGACAAAATTTATCGGGCCGATAACGATGAATTTTTTTCAACCTATATCACCGATATGGTGGCCGATATAATGTGCATCCCTGATATTAATGTTTTCATAAATGTCCACACAGCCTTGGTTAGGTCACATACTACAAGAAAATCATTACATTTTGCAGAAATATTCTTTTAAAAAACATCCTACACAAAAGGAACAATATTTATGATGTATTCAGGGTCAAACTTGATGTTAGAAATTACCCAGGTCAGCGATGCAGCACTGCAGATCTTTCTTCACCAGGATGTTCTTGCTCTTCAGGTCTCTGTGAGCGATGGCCGGTTTGCCTTCAGTGCCAAAAATCTCCGTGTGCAGGTGCACCAGCCCGTTGGCCACCGACGCCGCCATGTGCAGCCCATCTGCCATCTCCACGGCAACACGCTGCAGGTAGTCATAGAGAGAGCCGTTCTCGTGATAGTGTGTGATGAGCCACAGCTGAGTGCTGGAGTTTCGCGAGGTCATGTCAGAAGCCATGAATCCTGCAAAGAAAGTTTAAAATAACATGAGTTGGAGTGGGGGGAAACGATTCACAAACTTCAAAAATCAATTTTCTAAAGTGTTTAAGTAGCGCTTCGGTGATGAAGTGTAAAGTTATTGACACGTTAGAGTGTTATTAATCACAATAAGTCACGAATAATCCTGCTCTTTCACTGCTAATTGGCCAAATACACGCTCAATTACGTCAAAAGGCACATCTTGTAGAGAATTCATGTAAATCATTGCGTATCCGTACAGATAATTGGATGTGTAACAGTGTATTAGATCCGTGCGTTCATTCTTAAAGTGACAGTAGCCTCGTTAACTATTGCCGCGTTTCATTGTTACAAAAGAAAAATCACTCACTACTTTTGACTGACTCACTTTTATATCCTTAATATCATGATGAATTGCTTGTTGTTTTCCTCACTTGTAAGTCGCTTTGGATAAAAGCGTCTGCCAAATGAATATGAATCAATTTATATTTAATTCATACAGTGAATTTTTACATTTGATTATTCAATATCTATAGTATTTCTTACTACATGTTAAATAAACCTAGGCTACTGTAGCTGAAAACTTAATTTTTATTTCTATTGTATTTGTCCTATTGAGCAAGATTTTGTTTCTATTTCTTATATCAAAAATAAAATGGCATGCGTTGCTTTATTACAGAAGACTCAGTCATGTGTGTAATGATTCAGTCAGCTTAAATGGCATTTGTTTTATAATACTGGGACTAAAATAATCAGAAAAACAAATTTCAACGTTCACATTTAATTCAGTGCGATATTTTTCCCTTCAAGTCCTATTAAACAGTCTACCGCAGTCAAACAGGAAAAAGCAACACAAAACCGTAAACTAGAATCAAATCTATGCATTTATCGAATCGAAATTTGATTCGAGAAGATGCGATTCTCTCAGAAATAAATGTGTGCGACTCACCTAATATATTTTCATGTCGTAGTAGAACAGTGTTGTATATTTCTGTCTCTCTAAACCACGACTTCTCATCTCTGGAGGAGAAGATCTTCACGGCTACATTCTCTCCTTGCCACTGACCTCTCCACACTTCACCATACCGTCCCTTACCTGAGAACACACAAATCATATCACAGTCATAATCCATCGTAAAGGCCCCAAACACACAATGAGCACATCGTACGGTTTGTCTTACCGACACACTCCAGCAGACTGATCTGCCGTGCCACCGTCCTCTGCACCAGGAACGGCAGGCCTGATCCACTGCCTGATGTGCAGGAATGATCCATCAGGTCCTGGAAAACAACACAAGACTGATGAGTCTAAACCGCTGCAACATACGATTAGCACTGATACCATGTGCCGTTTATATCGTTTTAATATCTCAGAATTTGTCAGCAGGTTTATTAGGCTGCTGACGCGCGGATCCATTATACTGTTACACATGCGTCTTCTTTCTCAACTTTTTACATTCAACCTGCCAAAGTGGCTAATAGGAGAACTGCACCTGCGTCCGGGGGTGTTAATGTCAAGCCCTGTTTGTAACATACAATATAGATTTCAGAAAGAGTTGCAGAGTGTAATGTTGAAGTACCGCAAGTGTGCTGTCCCCGACATTAGATGCGATGAGCCCGTCGATGGCCCCCTGCTCGGTGTCGAACTCGTGCAGTCTCTCCAGTCGCCCGTGATGGAGTCGACGGCACACCAGCAGAGCCAGCACTGACAGCAATCCCAGAACCACGAACGGCCCCAGCACAAACAGAACCAGCATCTCCACACGGTAATGCACATCCTTTTCAGATTCTGGACCTTCTCAGAAACACAAATATATTCACCGTATATTAATGCTGCTAAGAATGAAGTAAATTGTGTTAAATGTAAAATCATACATAGATGTTTTCCATATAAAAGTTGCTGTCAAATAATTGTATTTTTATGGTCAGTGAAATTGTTCGCAGGTCAAAAGTTTGGACACATTATTTCTATTTTTAATATTTTTTTAAAGAAGTCTCTTCTGCTCATCAACCCTGCATTTATTTGATCAAAAATATAGAAAAATCAGTAATATTATTGCAATTTAAAATAATGGATTTTTATTTTAATATACTTTAAAATATAATTTATATCCAGTGATCAAAGCTGAATTTTCAGCATCATTACTTCCAGTCTTCAGTGTCACATGATCCTCCAGAAATCACTCTGATATGATGATTTATTATTAAATGTTGGAAACAGCTGATTAATTATTTTTATAACCTGTGACACTATTTTCACGTTTCATTGATAAATAAAAAGTTAACAAACAAACAGCATTTATTTAAAAAAAAAAAATCTTTTCTAACAATATTCACTACCGTTCAAAAGATCGAGGTCAATAATTTCTTCTTTTTTTGAAAGAAATTAATACTTTTCCTCAGCAAGGATTCGTTACATTGATAGAAAGTGATAATAAAGACTTATAATGTTAGTAAAGATTTATATTTTGAATAAACAATGTACTTTAACTTTTTATTCATTAAAGAATCCTGAAAAAAAGTATCCAAAACATTCTGAAGGATCATGTGACACTGAAGACTGGAGTAATGATGCTGAAAATTCAGCTTTAATCACAGGAATAAATGATATTTTAAAGTATATTAAAGTAAAAAGCCATTATTTTAAATTATAAAAATATTTCACAATATTACTAATTTTTCTGTATTTTTGATCAAATAAATGCAGGCTAGATGAGCATTTTATATATATATATATATTTTTTTTTTTTTATTTAAAAATATAATATATAACAGTTATATTTTAAAAGTATATAATAATATATAAAAGTTGTTAAATTATTAAAATGTCAATTAAAACTAACAAATAATATTATTTCTTATTTAAAATGGTTAAAATCTGAACTTTTAACCTTATCTGGGCAATAAAAACATTACTCTCCCCGTTTACAGTCAAAACTGGTATTCAAATACAGGTTACAGATCGTGTTTCTCTAGAATTCGCCTGACTTACTGGTCTGCAGTAGTCGAAGCAGGGTCTCTTTGGAGACGTTGGCGTTGCACATGTGTTGTGAGCAGCATTCTACGACGCGACTGGTGGTGTGTGTGGTGGAGCAGGTCATGTGCTTGCTCTCCTGTCCAACCAGGCAGCCGCGTTTGAACGTCGTCACATCGTTGGTGATGATAACGGAGGTGTAACACTGGTCTCCGGTGCACTGCTGCTCATTGCAGTCACTGCCTACACACATGCAGCCAATGGAGACATCTGGAGAGAGACGGAGAGAGGGAGTTCAGTCATAAATGAAGGAGCCAGTCGAGCCGTTTGTCAGTTGTCACCAACTCTGAGAACA
>CM076080.1:33877500-33885000 GCA_038088235.1 Zacco platypus | reverse complement strand
CTTTATTCGTTACATCAAAACAGTATTTTGATTATGTAATGTGTGTTACTTGTAATGCTTTATTCGTTACATCAAAACAGTATTTTGATTATGTAATGTGTGTTACTTGTAATGCTTTATTTGTTACATCAAAACAGTATTTTGATTATGTAATGTGTGTTACTTGTAATGCTTTATTCGTTACATCAAAAAGTATTTTGATTATGTAATGTACTTTACTAGTAATGATTTACTCGTTACATCAAAAAGTATTTTGATTATGTAATGTGTGTTACTTGTAATGCTTTATTTGTTACATCAAAACAGTATTTTGATTATGTAATGTGTGTTACTTGTAATGCTTTATTCGTTACATCAAAAAGTAATCTGATTACGTAATGTACTTTACTAGTAATGATTTACTCGTTACATCAAAAAGTATTTTGATTATGTAATGTGTGTTACTTGTAATGCTTTATTCGTTACATCAAAAAGTAATCTGATTACGTAATGTACTTTACTAGTAATGATTTACTCGTTACATCAAAAAGTATTTTGATTATGTAATGTGTGTTACTTGTAATGCTTTACTCGTTACATCAAAACAGTATTTTGATTATGTAATGTGTGTTACTTGTAATGCTTTACTCGTTACATCAAAAAGTAATCTGATTACGTAATGCATGTTACTTGTAATGCTTTACTCGTTACATCAAAACAGTATTTTGATTATGTAATGTGTGTTACTTGTAATGCTTTATTCGTTACATCAAAAAGTATTTTGATTATGTAATGTGTGTTACTTGTAATGCTTTATTCGTTACATCAAAAAGTATTTTGATTATGTAATGTGTGTTACTTGTAATGCTTTATTCGTTACATCAAAAAGTAATCTGAATACGTAATGCATGTTACTTGTAATGCTTTATTCGTTACATCAAAAAGTATTTTGATTATGTAATGTGTGTTACTTGTAATGCTTTATTTGTTACATCAAAACAGTATTTTGATTATGTAATGTGTGTTACTTGTAATGCTTTATTCGTTACATCAAAAAGTAATCTGATTACGTAATGTACTTTACTAGTAATGATTTACTCGTTACATCAAAAAGTATTTTGATTATGTAATGTGTGTTACTTGTAATGCTTTATTCGTTACATCAAAAAGTATTTTGATTACGTAATGCATGTTACTTGTAATGCTTTACTCGTTACATCAAAACAGTATTTTGATTATGTAATGTGTGTTACTTGTAATGCTTTATTCGTTACATCAAAAAGTAATCTGATTATGTAATGTGTGTTACTTGTAATGCTTTATTCGTTACATCAAAAAGTAATCTGATTACGTAATGTGTGTTACTTGTAATGCTTTACTTGTTACATCAAAAAAGTATTTTGATTACGTAATGTGTGTTACTTGTAATGCTTTATTCGTTACATCAAAAAGTAATCTGATTACGTAATGTGTGTTACTTGTAATGCTTTACTCATTACATTAAAAAGTAATCTGATTATGTAATTACTTGTAATGCTTCACTTGTTAAATCAAAAACGTTCTCTGATTACGTAATGCATGTTACCTGTAATGCTTTGTTACAAAAGAAAGTAATCCGATAACGTAATGCACGTTACTTCTAATGCTTTACTAGTTACATCAAAAAGTAATCTGATAACATAATTTGCGTTACTTGTAATGCTTTCCTCATTAAATCAAAAAATTAATCTAGTAGTTACATTAAAAAGTAATCTGATAACATAATGCACGTTACTCAATTGTATTTGCAATAATTGAAGCTGCATTTTAATATATACACAAAAAATGTTGTCATAATTCATGCATTAAAGAGTTAAGGCAACCCCTATATTCTGTATACAAATGCCGAGTAATATAAACCTGAAACACATAACACTAAACCACACAGCCGACTGCATCAACATTTATAGTTTATATAGGTTTTACTGCCCATCAATTCAGTCAGGTTACCTGAAAGTGTAACATCATTTAAATGACTATTTACAAGCTCTTAGAGAGACTCGCATACCTGCTTAAAGAAAGCAAATGTCCTTCCCATCATAGGAGTCAAGGAGCCAGTGGCCTGACAGTTTTTTGTTCTAAAATAGCTTGTTGATTAATGGCCGTGTCATTTTCTATATGGGGAAAAAAGGATATGGAGTCAGGGGCAGCGAAGGGCAGGGAGATAAGCGTCTGACGGCCCTCGAGTGGCCAATTCCGTTACACTCAATATCATAGATTTTTGTATAATCAATTGATGTGTAAACAATGCGGTGAGATTTTTCGGGCATTTAAGGCTCGGAGGTCAATGTTGTGCGGAATGAAATTGCATCTCTAGGGGAAACGCATGCATGCAACAACATGAAAAATAAAGGAATGGATCTGCGCATTCTGGCCGAGTTAGTAAACACTTTAAAGACTTCACTGATAAAATGTTGCACCAGCTGCCATTTTAATTTGCATATTAAATATTTTCTGTATTTGTTTTATTTCATTTTATCATGCAATATTTTAGTTTTCTTGAATTTTTAACAAGGATGTTGTAATGTTTTGGCCACATGTGGACATCAGTGTACGTGGAGCTTGTTTTTGGCTCTGAAACGCTGTCTTCTATCTCCTAGATGACTCGTGTCTCCTTCAATAAAGCATTGATTATGGGGAAGGTGACATGAGAATTAGGATGCAGAGAAGGTATCGGGTGGCCTATATGCTTCTTCGACTGCATAGTGGCACAAAAGAATCTCCTGTTGCCCCTCCATCCATATCTTCAATCAAACTTGGCTAGTTTAGGACCTTTGGTTTAATCTTGAGGGGCTTTAGAAGCTGTCCACAAAAAGCTATTGTATCTTACTTAATTATAACCTCAGAAATGATCTGACCTGCCCAGTGCCAGGTGCAGTGAAGTGTGCAAAGGCTTGCATGCCATGAGGTCCCATTGGTTAGGGAAAGAAACACTAGATGCCCATCGTGATCGGATAAGTGGAAAATAACCTAACATTGTTAGATGTGGAAGAAGAAAAAAAAGCAGAGAAACTTCAGTAAAGACCTAATGGAAAGTTTTCCCTCCCCTCTTGGTTTCTGAGACTTCTGGGGACCCTAAAAGGGGAGCAATATGAGCCCCGAGCCTTTTTTTTTTCCTGTCTTTTACCTTTTTTTTAATTTCCCTTCCCACACCACCCTGTGAGTCTGAGCCCATTCGGAAGGTTACTGTTCAAAGTCAGCATGGACCATCCAGGAGGACACCTTGCAGTGATTCTGTTCCTGCTTATTCTCGTTTCTATGTCCACTGAAAACAACATTAGTAAGTATTTATATGTTTTCTGATCTTATTATGACATTGACTTGTTTCTGCGCTGGATCTGAATGAACTCAGGATACATCTTGCTTGGGAAATTTCATATATTAATAACTGAATTGTGTTTCGCACCAAACTTTGACAGTATTTTTGTAGGAAATACAAATTGTGCCTACCTATGAATTTTAATTAATTATTATTTTATTAATAGTTATTTTAATCAATTAATATCACAATGATTTATTCATGCAGTTGTCCAGCATTCATGGTTACTCTTTCAGTACCGTTTACATCCCAAGTGTGACTGATTCCACAAAGCTGGTGTACACATTTTTTGTCACCACTTATTATTGCTAATATTATTCTGCAAACTTTTGACTGAACAATGAACAAATAATTATCCTGAAAAAGTTAAATTGCAGTTAAACTAAAGTGTTTTTTCCCTCTGCAGTCAGATGGTGCACGGTGTCCGATGCCGAGGAGCAGAAGTGTTTGGATCTAGCTGGAAATGCCACAGCCAGGAACATCCGCGGACAACTTCTGTGTGTGAGGGGCCAGAGCCCCACCGACTGCATGAAGCAAATTAAGGTTGTAGGAAATTGTTTCCCGAGAAGCAAATCAAATATGAAATGGTGCAAGAAAAATGTAATAGGCTCATAGATTTCAGAATTTTTGCTCCATCTTCTTTGATGCTCTTGCGCTCACTCACCTTCTCGACTGATAATTCAATCTCACAAAGTGTTTTACATGTTTTGATGGAAATTGGTGCATGAATGGTTTAGGATAATTTGTCTGTGATGTAAACAGAATGGCACTGCAGATGCCTCAACTATGTATGCGGATGAGATCTACACAGCGGGGTTCTGCTACGGCTTAGACGTGGCTGTGGGAGAGTCTTATAACGGTGTGGGTGAGTATTTAAGCACCAGTCAAAGATCTGATGAAATTAGTGTTACTTTTAAAAATAATGCATTGTAATATCGCGTTACTCCCTAAAAAGTAACTAACGGACTACTTGCGATGAGCTTCGTGACACACTTCCATCTTGAAATAGTACATCTCGCCACATAAAATCTGCAAGAAGATTTAAAGAACTGGACATTTTTCTGATTCTGATGATTACTGTGTAAAGAATTTTCCAAACTCGGCGGAACGTGAAGTTTTAATCCAAACCTAGCCGATGTGAGAAAGCAGCGCAAACGTGATTATTTCACCAGAGGGTGTCAGTGCTCGTCTATACTACTGACTGAGAAGTTTCAGCTCAAAATCCCCCACAGATCATTTATTGTCTCTTTGCCTCTATTTGGGTGTGAGCAAAAACACGCCGTTTTTGTGTGTGTCCCTTTAAATGCAAATGAGCTGCTGCTCCAGAAGAGGGCGGAGCTTTAACAGCTCAACAACAACAAAGCTGGAGAATCTCACGCAGAAGTAGTTGTGCAAGTAGTCCACTTAGTTACTTTTTACGTAAAGTAATGCACAGCGTTACTTTTGCGTTACATTTTCTCATAGCTCTATGCTTGTTTATTCTTAATAGCAAAAAAAAATCTAAATGTAAAGGCCTTTTCCAAGAAAAAGTGAAATGAATAAACCCCACACCATAATGCGACTATTGGTGTGTTCAAGTCATGTCGGAAAGATCGTATTTATGAGCTAAACGCACACGAACGCCACCACAATGTCATAAATATGAGCGGGAATTTCGGGAATTTCTTTAATGCTGCATTCACATGTCATCGTACTTCTGAAGTCGTGATTCAAGTTTCAAAATGCAAGGGCGTTCATGTGCAATTTTTACCGAGGAAACTTGTATTTACGATAATTCACGTGAAGGCAGCATGAGCCCTGATCTGAATGAGAAACATAGCAGAACGCCACAATATTATAGGTATTAAACATTGTCTGGCTTTTATATTTACAACGAAGTAAGCTAATTGCCTGCACAATATATGGTAGCATTTTAATATAACAATATAATATGTACCAATATAGTTTCCAGTTGCTACAAATTTACTACAAACATAAGAGAAAAAACTGATGCACATTCTTAGTTCTTCATTTTCTATAAGTAAAAGTGCTTTATTTTTGTGTAATTAATTAAGAGAAGATTCGCCGCCATGAAACACGACAATCAATCAAAAACCACAGCCAATCAGAAGAGCATGAGGGCGGGCTCTCTTGGGAAGCGCGCGTATGAATACATACTCAAATTCATAAATAATACACAATTTAAATATTATTTAAAGTACATCCAGAGCAATCTTTGTCATATAATACACTTGTTCGTTCACAATGAGTTGAACGTTCTTGTGCATATTTATTTATTTTCACGATCTGAGGTGAATTATGCGTGGTTACTTTCAGTACGGCTAAAAAAAGACACAAAATGATATTAAAACGGACATTAGATGATTTTAATATCATACTGTAACACAGTTCTTAAGAACGGGAAGAAGGAGGCGGGAACCGGCGAACATTCAACAAAGTTTAATAATAAAATAACCAAACAATAAAACGAAAGTAAAAAACATAATAATAAAACATAATAAAACACAACATAAAATCCAGGCCTGGTCCTCTCTCGTCCTTCACTGTCGTCGCTCCTCTTTTATGCTTCCGGAGCTCCTCCGTGAGAGACACGAGACCGGTGTAGCGCGCAGGTGACGCTCATTATCACTTGAGTCACCGGCCTCGCGCCGTTCCCTCACGGCTCTCGCCCGCCCTGCTCGTCACACATACTTTGTGTTGTTGTTTCAGACAAACAAATAGAAACCGTTTCTAACATAGAATCATCTACTTTACTAGAAGTTACAATATGATTACGTTACTACCCCAACCCTGGATGATCTGTTTTGGTCTGACGTGTTGTGTCTGACACAGATGGCATTAATTATTACGTGGTGGCTCTGGCGCGGACATCATCCAGTGATCTGTCACTGCTGGAGATGCACGAGCGCAGCTCCTGTCACCCAGGCATGCGGACCACAGTGGGCTGGACCGTCCCCATCGGCTTCCTGGTCAACACATCACAGATCAGTGTGGATGAGCAGTGCAACTTTCCCCATGGTGAGGCGTCACCCTGCTGTGTTTCACTATTGACATCAGCACAGCTGTTGTTTTACAAAGCACTTAACATCTGCGCATACATACAATAAAATGGGTTACATGTGGTTTAAATGCAAATTGAGATTTTAATTGCAACTTTTGGCAGCACTTTACAAAGGCACGTATATCTTTCTCCCTATGGTTTGCAGCGGTTGGGGATTTTTTTGGATACAGCTGTGTCCCAGGAGTGAAGGACCCAGAACATGACCCCAAAGGAAACAACCCAAGGAACCTGTGTGAGGCCTGCATCGGGGACGAGAACGACCGCCACATCTGCGCCAACAACCCTCGGGAACGGCACTTCGGGGAGGCTGGAGCTCTGAGGTGCTGTATAACCAGAGATGTGAGGGAGTGCATGTATCCCAGCGGAAGCATTATTTAAAATATGGAAGAATACTGGATTGCTTCATGGGTTCTTGAGAAAGAAATTCTACAGTATATATATATATATACAGATCAAACGCTTTGGGTCAGTTAGATTTTTTTTTGAAAGGATATTCACCAAGGCTCCAATGATTTAATAAAAAACAGTAATATTGAGAAATATTATTTTTTTAAATTGAAAACATTTTTATGATATTTATCTTAATATATTTTACATTTTTATTTTGTTGAAGTGAAAGCACTTCAACAAAAAGTTGAAAAGTACTGTACTAATTTTATATTATCTTATATAAAATATATATTTTACAAAATATTTTTTACTCTAACATCGATATAAATTCAAAGCCAAATATCTACCAAATTTTAAAAATTTAAATTTGATATCACAAAAATTGCCCCCATGAGATTTTGTTTAGTCATTATACCAAAAATCTGCATTCCATAGACATTTTTTTGACTCATTGTCATGTAGCAAATTAATAAATTTCTGTCCAAATATCACTTCTATAACAAAACAGACAGCAAATATGAAAACTCGCTATTCAGACCTTTCCGACAATATGTGTTTTGTCCAACACGACTAATTCAGACATATTTAAAGAGGTGGCTCTTTCATATGATTCGTCTGAACCCCAGTGACAGGTAGGTTTAGGGGCGGAGTTAGGGGTTCGTCATTCATACGAATTCATACGAATTACGCAACTTGTAAAATACGAATGATT
>CM076080.1:33630000-33872500 GCA_038088235.1 Zacco platypus | reverse complement strand
CGATAATTCTTTATATTTGAAAACCGATAACTGATATATTGGCTGATAAATCTAAATCTAAATTTTTATAATTTTTGATTACAAAAAATTACAAAAATTATATTAACATAACTGTATTTTCCTTTTTGAGGTGATATAGTGTTATAAATGTATTCTAACTTATTTAAAATACATGAGAAATACGTCATCAAACCACAGCAATCCAATCAATTCCCATCTTACATTTGTCCTTGTTCCCAAAGCCGTTTCTTAGAGATATACGTCACAATAGGGAGGAAAAGACTATTGCAGCTTCTGCTTCATAACAATTTGAACAGAATAATTATAATGTTATACGAAGGTGCATCAAAATCATAATTTACACAACCATTAAAGGCACATTTATTTCTTCAGCGCTATACCTTTAAGACTAACATAAATGTCTCCTGATGAAGATCCGAGAGGTTTTGAGTTCTGGAAGCATGTTATTTATTTTAAAATACCTTCACAGAAAAACACACAGAGAAACTCATTACAGATACAGATTAGACTTATTACTACAAATTAGAATATGAAAATTCGGAATTCAGAAATAAATAGCATTTTAAAGCATATTAAAACTGTTATTTTAAGTTCTAATAATATTTCACAATGTTACTGTTTTTATTGTATTTCAATCAAAAACATTAATTAATCTTACAGACTTTTAAGCGGTATTGGTGAACACTCCTAATGTTTGAGTAATATATTAGTTTATTATATAAATTGCATTGTCTGAACAGGATTTCAGCTGTAACTCCAGTCTCTTCTCTCTCTCTCACTGCAGGTTTGTGTTGATCTGATGAGGAACGATCTCTCTCGCTCTGAGAACGCTGTGCTACTCTGAACCCCAGCCTGTGTTTTGTAGTTCTGTTATTACTGTTCTGTCCTCACAGTCTCTGTATGGCTTCTTATATCACATTTACTTCACCTCTTTGAGTTCCTGCCATGTGAAAAATACAAAAATAAACACAAAAAGATCTAAACGTCTGTGCAGAAAAGCACTGGAGGGGAACACGCCACCATCCATCGAGGGTATTCTGCTTTATTCTGACCGTTGTTAGTTAATTCTTACAGTCCAGCCGACGGATGTCAAGGTATCTGAGCACAAAAGACACGATGTCTGCATTCAGGGCCAAAGCATACTCTACACAAGTACATGAACGCAAACGCTTTTAGTTTGATTTCACATCGTATTGTTTTTTGTTAGTGTGTCAGACTAAAGTTTGTGTATTTTCACTGTTGCTGTAGCAGGAATTAGTGTCTTTTACAGCAAGTTTTCTATTTCAGATCAACTGCTGTTATAATGATAGGCAGTACTGCTGCACATTTGAATACTTAAAGCAAGAAAACATTCAGTACATACACTGCAAAAAAATTATTATCTGATAATTAAATTCTTAAATCAAGATACCTGAAAAGGAAGATATTACATCTTGTTTTCTGAGTTTAAGCTTAAAACAAGACAAAATATCTGCCAAATGGGGTCGGTCAGTAAAATAAACTACAAAGGAAAAGCAGGTTTATTTTTCTTACCCATTTAGAAGATATTTTTGGCTTGTTTTAAGCTTAAACTCACTTGATACAGATTATCTTTTAGTCTGAATTAGGGACGCACCGATATGATCATTTTTGGCTGATACCGATAATTCTTTATAATTGAAAGCTGATAACCGAAATATATTGGCCGATAAATTGAAATCAAAATTTGATATAATTTGAGAGGCCGAGTACAATAAACAAAAGTCTCAAATTTTGGCCGATGCCGATATTATTTATATTTGAAAGCCGATAACCGATATATTGGCGGATAAATCTAAATCAAAATTTTTTAGAATTTTTGAGAGGATGATTACAAAAGTCTGACATTTTTGACCAATACGATAACCGATATATTGGCCGATAAATCTAAATCACACTTTCATATAATTTTTCAGAGCCTGATTACAAAAACAAAAGTCATGTCCCAAACACACAATTATAATATTATGTAGATTATATGACAGACTTGTGCTGTACGTTGTTCTTTAACTGTATTTTCCTTTATGAATTGATTTTATTCATATTTTAATCATTTCAAATCCATAATGGTGGACAGTGATCATCTGAAGAGTCTCAGCTGAAGGAAATCACACACTATTTATCGACTTTAACCAAATTTTCTTATCGGGCCGATAACGAGAACATTAAAAATGAACATATATCGGCCGATACCGATATGGTGTCCGATATATCGTGCATCCCAGTCTTAATAACTTCTATAATTTGATGTATCTTGATTTAGCAATGTTTAAATATTTGTACTGGAAAACAAGATAAAAAAATACTAAGAAAATGACTTTTTTTTGCAGTCACGTCTGAGTTTGCGTACTTGTGCATAGTATGTTTCTGACTGCTTGATAAATGACTTTTAACTTGAATATTCATGTGTATCTAAAACTAGTAGTGTGCAGATATCGAGAAATTAAAAATGAGAGGATATAAGTAAGTTATAACACGTGATCACAGTAACACATAAAACTCTTAAAGGCGGACGGATTCATGCTTGGTTTGTTACATAACAGGTGCTTTAACGGTGCTGTTTCCTGACCCTTCAAGGTTACAAACACCAACTTGAACTACTGTGTAAATAATCATGTCACTCTTAGATTTATAGAGCCTTCTCTTATTAATAAAAATCCATGTTGTCAAACATTTAAAAATTCTCGTTTTTGCTTTCTAGCCAAATCACCTCATCCAATAGGCCGCATAAATGCTGATGCGTGTTGTGTGAACGCTAATGCATTATTAATGACGATCGCGTCTCGTATGAATCCATAATGAGCCGTCGATGGCATTCTGACACCGCTAATGAACATTAGTAAATTTGATTGCAGGTTAATTGAGGATTTTGTGCCAATGTCCTTGCAAATGTTCGTCAGAAGTTTGCGTGCAGACACACTCACGTATCTAATTATTGTCTTTCTCTGTGTTTCCAGTCGATGTTTCATCATTTATTTATCTTGAATGCAAGTTTAAGTATCCTGGCCCTCTATTCCTGCTGCTTTACAGAACCTACCATAGTAAAAATGTCCAAGTGGAAAGCAGACTTGAGCGGTTTCGGATGCCACGCTGCGTGTCACACAAAGAATAACAATGATCAACCAATGAAAATGTAGACGGAGGGGAAAGTATTTTTAAGTTTTGATGGTAGCAGATGGTCACACATTGAGCGGGTCTGTTTATGAACACGGGCGTCATTAATCTGAGATGTAGACGACACTCACCAGCAGCAGTGCGAGATGAGGCAGTCATCACTACTGCCGCGAAAGTCATTAACACAGACACGAGTTAATGGAGTCTGAAGCCTTTTAATCCATTTGTATGCTGCTTTCTGCAAGCACACATCCTCTATTAATCACGACAGACATTTAATACTTGTGTCAAAACTTTGTGTGCTTATTGTCAATGACTCGGTAAAGCCTGAAGGGGAGTTTACACTGACAACAGTTCTGTTGCAACCGCAGCGTCTTGTTTTCCAAGAGAGTTGCTGATTTAGAAAAAAGTTGTCAATTTTACTTCATGCAAATGAGCTTGAAGAGGAGATATTATACTCCTTTTCACTAGATGTAATATCAGTCTAAGTTTCAGCTCAAAATCCCCCACAGATCATTTATTATTACTTGTCAAATTCGCCTCTATTTGGGTGTGAGCAAAAACACGCAGTTTTTGTGTGTGTCCCTTTAAATGCAAATGAGCTGCTGCTCCAGAAGAGGGCGGGGCTTTAACAGCTCAACAACAACAAAGCTGGAGAATCTCACGCAGACAAAATGAGGAAAGTGTTCAAACTGATGGAGAGACTCAGGAAGACGTTCCAACTGAACTGGAACACCGTTGACTCTTGTGAACACAAAATGGCGGCGCCGTGGGTCGAAACGTGCAGATTAAGCGGCGGTAATATTGCACTAAGATCCCCTTCCTACGTCACAAGGAGAGCGAACATGCTTACCAAAACAGTTACTGGCTTGTACTTTTTCATGTTTCCTGGGTTGGTAGATGTACTGATTACACTTAAACACGGAAAAAGTCAGTGTAAAAGTGAACTGTTCCTCTGTAATACATAAACACAACACACATAGACTTCAGTGACGGCAGACTGTATAATCTGTGCTCAGGTAAAGGATTCGGCTGCGGGAAGCGTCACTGATTCCTTCAGGATAATCTCAGGTACACCTCACATCTCTGCTCACTCAAACCAGTGGATTTTCACAGTTTCATTCATTTGTTTTTGTCAAATGTTCCTATACTGCAAAAAAGAGATCATTGAAGCATGTTAGTCTTTCAAACTGTGATATAAATCATGTAGATTTTTCAATATAGGTACTTTTGGAAATCCCTTGGAAGAAGTCCAGTCCTTCACTTACCTGAGCAGCTTCACTGACCACAGACGCAGATGTCAAGGCAAGGATTGGTTAAGAGTGGCCTACATACAGCTCAAGAACATCTGGAGATCCAGAGATAAAACAAAGATCTGCCTATTTAACTCCAATGTGAAGTCAGTGTTGCTGTGAAATCCTGGAGGTCCAAACCTTCAGCTGTCTCCAGATCCGACGGCCTGACATCATCAGAGGTACCAACCTTCGGGAAATGACTGACCAACTTCCTGCTGAAGATGAAATCAGGAAGAGAAGACGGGGCTGGATCTTGATAAACCTCCAACCAACATCAACAGGCATTGAAGTCCATCCCCAAGGAAAGCAGAGAAGAGGCCATCCAAGAAACACCGTGACCTCGAGGCCGACGTCACCGAGATGGGTCACACCTGGAAAGAAAGATTCAGAGCTCTGGAGATCTGAGGTTGGTACCCTGGCAAGGGTATAAGTAAGTAAAGTGAGTACTTTGAAGGGAGCGTTAGAAACAAAGATGCGTATACTGAACCGCAATAAATCATCGGTTTGCAATCAACAAGCAAAGATTCTTTTGATTCGATTCTTTTGAATCCTGAATCACTTTGATCGATTCCATCGGAAATGACTCACTGTCACCGTATGCAGTTATAAATGCAGGTGATATTTAGATGAGCGAGATGATGGTATGGTGATGGATTCAGTCTGGAGACTGACAGGAGAAGCCTGCAGTGAATTACAGCCACTCCTGATGGATCCACACGACAGATTCTCACGTCTGGTGGATATACTGACGAAGAGCCGAAAATCACATGTACAGTGATCAAGGTATTTTTGTACACTCATACTCTCGCTAAATTATTACTGGAGATTTTTAGAGTACCAGGATGTGAACTGTTTGTTGGTAACGTATTAATGGTCACATTTTGGAAACCTTTTAACGTGCCCTCATTTATTTTTGCTACTTTATGTTCTGATTTAGTCGTGTCACACACTTTCAATGTTACAATATGAAAAGCCACTATTGGAGTTTTGGTTCTTGCCGCGTTTGGCTTGTTTAGTTGGGGACACTTGCTTGATATTCATCAGTGTTTTTGATATTCCTGCATCGGCATTGACAAATGAAGATATTTTTCATTAAAATTTTTTTATCCTGGCGACAAAATTACCACATTAAATGTCCAGAAAGGAACTAAAGACATGGTTAAAACAGTCGACGTGATGCAGTGCTTCAACATTAATGCGATGAAGTGACGAAAATACTTTTTATGAGCCAAAATAACGACTTTATTCAACAAATTTGTCTCTCGCCTGTTATTCTTCTATGCTATTTCCGTTGGCGGCTCATTATTGGCCGACGCATGCATGCTGACTCAGGAGCCGGCCAATAATGAGCCGCCGTCAGGACGTAAACATGGAAACGCAACACTGCGTAACAGGGAAAAATGAAAGTAAAGTCGTTATTTTTGTGTTGTTTTTGCGCACAGAAAGTATTCTCATCGCTTCATCACATTCAGCTTGAACCACTGCAGTCACGCCGACCGTTTTAACGACATCTTTACTACTTTTCTGGACATTTAATGTGGTAAATTCATTGTTTTCTCTCAGATTTCATCAAAAATATCTTGTGTTCTGAAGATGAACGAAGGTCTTACGGGAGTGGAACGACATGAGGGAGAGGAACTCATGACTGAACGTTCATTTTTGGTCTTTTGTAGCTGTTTGAACAAATTCGACAGTTTTCAACTGCCTCTGAAAGTGGTTGAAAGTGGGAAACGTTTTACACCTGTATTTAGCATCGTCGATTTCTGATCCGATCGAGCGAAATGCATCTGAACTCCAGGAGTAAAGGCGTTCAGTTCTCCTCAGACCACCCATGAGGCCGTCGGCTCGAGTGGCCCGAAGGCACAAGCTGGTCCCTTTCTCACAAAGCCAGATCTGTGCGCAGTAGAGGCCCCGTATTTGGCAGCCGTCTTGCCAAAGCACTTTGCTTCACAGACCTTTCAGCTTCCCTTGTGCAGTGATCCTCACTTTTGTGGGAGAGAACTCTGGCCCGCCAGCGTCCCCAGGCTCAGCATTACCTCAGCCGGGCTCCGGCTCCACCGATGGAGCGACGAGAAGGTTTAACTCCTCTAGATTACAGCTCCGGGTCAGGCCGATACAGTATACGTTTACACGACATGGTGATGCGTGTGAAAATTATTCTGCCCGCACCCCGGCCTGCTCCGTCCCCGTCACACATCATTTCCGCTGGAGTGCGGGTATGATAAGGGATGCGTGTACGACTGAATGTGACTGACACAGGATTTTCTCCATCCGGTAAGCTGAGCTCCTGCGCTTATCAAAGAGCTCTTGTTGGATGTGTAATGTATCAGTTACAGCAAACAGGCCAGCTACACCTGACCCACACACACACACACACACACACACTCACTCTCACACACACACACACACACACACACACACACACACACACTCACTCACACACACACACACACACACACACACACACACACACGCACTCACACACACACACTCACTCACACACACACTCACTCACACACACACACACACTCACTCACACACACACTGTTCTTTATACTGAGGTTTTAGCTGGGATGACGCAGCAGAGGATGAGGTCGAGTGGATATTTGATTGATTAATGGATTAATTATTTGACTCATTGGCTGATTGGGAACGATTGATTGAGGTTGATTGATTTTCTGTTTGGACCAGAATTTCCTGAAGGGAAACAAGGCCGTATGAGAATAGAGTTAAAGAGGTGGTTGATTATGATTTGACTTTAACTTCAGTCAGTGTGTAATGTTGCTGTTTGAGCAGAAATAACATCTGTGAAGTTACGACACTCAAAGTTCAATGAAAAGAGAGATATTTTCTTCTACTTTTTAAGGACTACAACTAACGGCTTCTTCCTGGGTTAGTGACATCACTAACCCCAAAATTTACATAAACCCCGCCCCCGAGAACACTCATCAAAGGGGGCGGGGCCATGTTGTGCTGCTTTAGAGAAGAGGAAGAGTTGTTGTAGTCGAGTGTTGTTGATGCCGTCATTTTACGCCGGACTGCTTCACAAACGAGGGTGGATTCAAGGAGAAAAGATGAACGTGACGACACATGCTAGTGATGAGTTGATCAACTCCACAGCAACTACATCAATTTATCCACTAACCGTTCAGAAACTTCTTCCTGAGTCTCTCCATCAGTTTGAACACTTTCCTCATTTTGTCTGCGTGAGATTCTCCAGCTTTGTTGTTGTTGAGCTGTTGAAGCTCCGCCCTCTTCTGGAACAGCAGCTCATTTGCATTTAAAGGGACACACACAAAAACGGCGTGTTTTTGCTCACACCCAAATAGAGGCAAATTTGACGAGCAATAATAAATGATCTGTGGAGGATTTTGAGCTCAACACATTCTGGTAGAATTATATTTCATCTTGAAATATGAAAGGGGCGTGATAGGTGCTCTTTAATGTTTTAGGTAAGCTTAGGCTGCTTTGCCATTCTTTGCTCTCAGCACGGGTCTTGTTTTCATCCGGCTGTCCACAGGAAGCGACTGGAGTGGGCGGATCAATCTATATGTATTGATACTTCCAACTGCATAATTATATTGAATGTTTAAAAAGAAATGTGACAGTGGATGTGCATCATCATGTTTATAGAGAGGCCTCTGATTTGATCTGTCTCTTGGCAGGGTCCAGGATAACAGACCAATCACAGGTCAGAATGCAAATATTACAATGATGTCATCGCCGTTGGTGACATTTTGAGTGCTGTAAGTCAATAGGATATTTCCCAACTTTAAGCGTATATTTCTTTAAAAGTGTCACGTTTACAAAAACAAAGCAACCAACTTTGCGGCATTTACTCAGAATCATGTTGTTCCAAACCTGCATGACGTCTTTCGAAGATATTTTGAGACGTCTCAGTATTTTTCTGTAAAACACTGTTAGCATATTTATATTACAGCTGCTAATTTCATCTATAGCTTTAAAAAAAAGTGCATCAGTCGGCAGTTTTGTCCACTTCGGCAATAAACAGAGACATAAAATGAGATAAAACACAATATGAGTGTAACTGAAGTGTGTGTTATAAATGATGCGGGATCATGCTGAATATAAGCCAGGAACACAACTCATTCCTGCGGGATGAAAACTGACACATGACAGCATGATGTAGAGCAGTCATCCATCAACAGTCACGGCTGTTGTCAGGTAATACATGTCCAAGGTGTGTGATTCTCTGCTTTGAGACACACACACACACACACACACACACACACACACCCTGAGACGCTTCTGGAATTTGCGATTTTTTTCCACCTGCCTGAACTCATCATTAGCTCTACGGTAATTGCTTGGATCTTAGATAGCCCACTAATCACAGGACTCAAACGATCCTGAATCCAATTAGAGATACATCTGCCTCATAAAAACGTAAGTCTCCCCTTAAATTTATAAGTGCTCTTTATTTAAATTATGAATCCGCAGGTACAATTGGTGCAGGTGTCATATCACATATATTTATTGAATTAATCTAAACTAACATTCACCATGTTACCTTCTGTGAAACAGTACGACAGTATTTTTAAATCATACGTAATATTTCCCTGTTTTACTCTGCATGCAGGTGCAGTACAACAAATAATTACCAAAACGTCCTATTATGCCAAAGAGCTCCAGATGTTCACACACCTCCTCATCTCATCTACATAATTATATATGTCACTTATTAGACTGACATTTGCATACTCAATCAGACTCGTGAGGCTTTGTGTGTTAATATAGCTTTCCATGTGAACTGCAGATCCTTGTGTTTAGAGGTTGAAATTCAAGGCTTCAGCACTAGGTGGCGCTATTTCACCGCTCTGCGTCTCTGCAGGTGATGGACAGGCCTGGCTCAGCACGGCAGCACCATAATGATGTTACATGTCATTTGTAGATGTATTTTTGTGTACAATTTATCAACACGCACTGTCATTCTATCCGAGCGGCTGACTGTCACAGAAGACCCACCAAACCACATCCTTAAGGGAAATAAGACAAATGTCAAGCAGAGATGTGTGTGTGGAAGCACAAACTGATATATCGCTCAAATCACGGCCTGCCCACAGACTCCAGAGTCGAGCCAAAGGAAATCTGGCCGGTGATGCTGGTCTGTAGGAGTGTTTAAGGATTTAGAGCAGTAACGTTGATGAGTTGATGAGAGAGGACTCAGTGGAGGGGAACACGATCTCCCACTGCCCGACGGATGACTCGCTGAGCGTCGCCTCCTCATTACCGTCTCTGTCAGGGTGTGTGTGTGTGTTTATACACGTAAAGGCCCGTTCACACCAAGAACGAGAACCATAACACCAGACGCCACGCGATGAGAATCCAATTTGTCTGTCCGCACCAGACATGACGCAGCTATGAGACGCGTGTGTACGTTTTAGGAGAGAAATGCGATATAGTATACATAACTTTGTGTATGATGAACCGTTGTGTTTTTATTACCTCAGAATGAGCCAATTTTATCTACGCACCCCTTTCATGTCAAGTCGCCATTTTGCGCCGGCGTGTTTCTACAGTAGCCCTAAACGGACAAACTGCTCTACAGAGCGCATTTGCTTGACCGGCTACTCTCTGCTGTCTCATACGACGACATCTTTGTCCTGTTTTGGCCACCGTAGCTTCTCTATATTGCAATTTGTAATCTCACCACTAGATGGCGCTAAATTTATACATTGCACCTTTAAAGTCACTCAAAAATCACAGCCAATCAGAAGAGAGCGTGGGCGGAGTTTATTGGCAAGCTCAAAAGGAAATGGATAAAAATCAAATTAATGAATATTACAGCATTTTAGCATTATTAAAAATATATAATGAGTTTGTGATACAATCTTTGTCGTAGAATGTTCACAATGAGTTGACAATTTGAACATTCTTGTTTCGTTTTATTTATTTTTTGGTTTATTGTTGCTTTCAGTACAGCTATTATATTCAAACTCACATTAGACACTTTTAACGTTAAATAAAGCACATAATCATTACTTGCGATTATCATTATCATACTTTGTGCTGTTCCAGCCGCGGCGTCGCAGAAAAATAGAAACTAAATTTCTAAAATAGAGTCATCGCGTGACGCCATCGCGGCAGGTTGGGACAAAAACTCTGATTAACTTAGTAAAGATTTATTTTATCGCGTCACATGGTGTCTACGACAACTATATTAGCGTCCACCGCAGCGGACGATATCGTCCTGTTTATTCTTAGCATGTGCGCTGCAGTTTTGCCATCTTTCGTTTTAAAAGCTTGCGCTCTGATTGGCTGTCAATGTTATTATCGTTTATCAGATGGAAAAAAAATAGTTCAAAAGATAACGATAAGAATGTAATAAATTCTAAAAATTGTTCTAAATATAAAAGAATAAGTGCAGGTTTGCTTCTAAAACGTCTTTCAAAAACATTCTAAAATCGTAATTATTCCAAACTTTTGCCTGGATTGTAGACTGGCGGCCATATTGGCGGGCAGACACAGCTCCCACAATCCATTGCATCCCATTAAGTGAAGCACACTGCAACGTCGGTCAGTCTTGTAGCTTTTCTCTTGGTTAAACGCTGTATTTTGTATATCCTTGTGAAATGAAGTATGAGAGAGAGTGTAAATGTGGTCAGTTAGCCGGGATGATTAATCTGTGATTTTGTGGGATAATTTACATAATCGATACTCAACCCATTCGCTCAAATGAGAGAATCAATATCACTTTGGGAGCCAAAGCATGCTGTTTCAACATGATTATTACACATTATGGGTCAAACAAAGCATGATCATATAGAAGTATAAAATGGAAAAGCCTGTGGTTGTTTCACAAGCTGAAGCTCATTAAGACCTTTGTCGTAATGGATTTCATTCTTTTGTGTTGAGATCTAACTCTTCCAGTTGAGATCCGTACTCGCTCTGTCTTTTCCACGATGACTGTCTAATTCAATTAGTATCGTGTACAGTGGCTCTGCAGTATTTCGGGCTGCTGATTTACTTTGCTATTCACAGGCGGCTCCGTTCTGAGAGCTCAAACCCTGAGAATGAGCCGATCCTGGAGGACAGTGTTATTGCTCCGAGGTTTCTTGACTTCTCAGATATGTTTAATATCAACTTTGTCTCACATGTTTCTACTAAAATTCCTTGGGAGAAATAAAAGTAGGCAAACAGAGTATAGAGCTATAAAAGTAGTAGAGCTATAAAAATTAATGTGGCTATTATAGCTCAGATATTTTGCTCAGGGACAAATTTAACGATTTCATACTGAAATCTATGACTTTTGTTTGCAGATTTTAATATTGTCACATCCACTAGCTGGAGTGCCCATGATATCCACCAGAGGGCACTCCTCCCTTGTCCATTGCTACCGTTTCAGGAAATACATTTCCCATAAACCTTTGCATGGACTGTTCATTTGCTGATTACTTCCACCTGTTTGCCATTAGCTCTTTTATGATTGCCTATTTACACCCTGTGTGTGGCTTCATTCTTTGCGAAGTCTTGTATGTGTCTTTACTGCATAACCTGGTTTCTCGGGTCTTGGTTTTTATCTTCTGCTTGACCTGGATTTCGGTGTGTGCCTTTACCTTGCACTCTGTCATTGCTTGGACTATTTACCCTGTGCTTTTGAGCTTTTGCCTTTTTGGATTACGTCTTTGGATTACCTTTTAATAAACTTCTGCATTTGGGTCCTCGACCTTGTGTCTCGGAGCAGTTTATGACAAATATCTTAATATTAAAGTTTAATATATTAGGAAATATTTCAATTCATGAGTTAGAATTTGAAATTGAATTGGCCACAGCCACAAGAAGTTGAATTGAAATGTTACACTCTAAAATTTAACCCACGTCTGACCCAGGATCTGTGTAACACAAAAACTACCCAAACACTGGGTTGTTACATCTGACCCAGGATCTGAGCAACACAAAAACTACCCAAACACTGGGTTGTTACGTCTGACCCAGGATCTGTGTGACACAAAAACTACCCAAACACTGGGTTGTTACGTCTGACCCAGGATCTGTGTGACACAAAAACTACCCAAACACTGGGTTGTTACGTCTGACCCAGGATCTGTGTGACACAAAAACTACCCAAACACTGGGTTGTTACGTCTGACCCAGGATCTGTGTGACACAAAAACTACCCAAACACTGGGTTGTTACGTCTGACCCAGGATCTGTGTGACACAAAAACTACCCAAACACTGGGTTGTTACGTCTGACCCAGGATCTGAGCAACACAAAAACTACCCAAACACTGGGTTGTTACGTCTGACCCAGGATCTGTGTGACACAAAAACTACCCAAACACTGGGTTGTTACGTCTGACCCAGGATCTGTGTGACACAAAAACTACCCAAACACTGGGTTGTTACGTCTGACCCAGGATCTGAGCAACACAAAAACTACCCAAACACTGGGTTGTTACGTCTGACCCAGGATCTGTGTGACACAAAAACTACCCAAACACTGGGTTGTTACGTCTGACCCAGGATCTGTGTGACACAAAAACTACCCAAACACTGGGTTGTTACGTCTGACCCAGGATCTGAGTAACACAAAAACTACCCAAACACTGGGTTGTTACGTCTGACCCAGGATCTGAGTAACACAAAAACTACCCAAACACTGGGTTGTTATGTCTGACCCAGGATCTGTGTAACACAAAAACTACCCAAACGCTGGGTTGTTACGTCTGACCCAGGATCTGTGTAACACAAAAACTACCCAAACGCTGGGTTGTTACGTCTGACCCAGGATCTGAGTAACACAAAATTACCCAAACACTGGGTTGTTACGTCTGACCCAGGATCTGTGTAACACAAAAACTACCCAAACACTGGGTTGTTACGTCTGACCCAGGATCTGTGTAACACAAAAACTACCCAAACACTGGGTTGTTACGTCTGACCCAGGATCTGTGTAACACAAAAACTACCCAAACACTGGGTTGTTACGTCTGACCCAGGATCTGAGTAACACAAAAACTACCCAAACACTGGGTTGTTACGTCTGACCCAGGATCTGTGTAACACAAAAACTACCCAAACACTGGGTTGTTACGTCTGACCCAGGATCTGAGTAACACAAAAACTACCCAAACACTGGGTTGTTACGTCTGACCCAGGATCTGTGTAACACAAAATTACCCAAACACTGGAAAAATAATCGAAAAGGCTCAACCCAGGATTTGGGTAGAGAAAAGTAACTCAAGATTTTTTAAAATAATAATTTAATTTTAACTAGCACCACAAAATTTCCATGTTGTTTTCAGGTAATTTTATAAAAGCCAAATTTTTTTATAACAACAAGCATTAAAATGAAAAATTATTGAATATATAATATAATAATATAAATTAGTAGATTAGTAGAAAAAAAAAAAAAAAAAAAAAGAAAAAAAAAAAAAAAAATATATATATATATATATATATATATATATATATATATATATAAAATACATACATTTGTATGGAGTAATTTCAAATCTTGGTTATAAATATGATCAAAGTATGTTGTGTGTATCACAGTGTTTATAGGCAATATACCGAAACTTAATTCTACCTCATTAAATTCAAATAATAATAATAATAATAATAATGCATCATTTTGCAACCCACAAAATTAACTCTTGAAAATGGAAATTGCATATATATTTATGTCCAACCACACTCAGAGACTGAATCATAATCCAGTGACGAGCATCACTCAGTGAATAAGGAGTTAATATTTTCCCTGACGAGAGATGCTTTAATTGATGCAGAATGAGTTTGCGGTATCAAAGGAGGCTGGGCTCACCAAAAAAACAACAGCGTTCTGCGTGGACCAAGAGCAAGAAAGGCTTTTTTAATGGCAAATCAATTACTCATTTGCCCGGCTCCTCTGATTAATTACCCAGCACTTAATGTTTTTAACGACTTTGTGGACTAACTGGACTATTTAATCACCCGCAGCTCAATCCACAGGCAAACGCTGACTTTTCCCATTCCATCACGGAGGAGAGGAGAGAGACGCCATCGGCCGGCATCCATCACTCTCTCCCTCCCTCCACCTGAGCAATCATTAATGGAGAGAGGAGCGAGCGGCGCAGACTGCGGATCAGTCTTTCTTCTGGTTTTGTTAGAGGAATTGTAAACATCCCCACAGCCATTTGTTGCTGCGTGTTCGCTCTCTAATAAATAGTGGGCGGCTGAAGGGCAAAGCTGCCGTTTCTTTCCACCTACAGGCTGAAAATCCAGCATCCGGTAAATGTAGTGGCATTCCAACCGCCAGGATATGAAGTCATATTTCATAAAATTACAGTTGCTCCCCCCCGTCAAGCTCTTTGTGGTGTTAGCGACGTTTTGTATCCTGAAAAATGTAGCTCAAGTGCTGGAGAGAATATCAGCACAGACTGCTTGAAATATGAACAGATCTGTGGCGCATCATTAATTTCACAGAACTGCTTACCCCACACTTGGCAACGGGATTTTCATATTTCCATTCATATGCCACCATATGAATGTATTTCTCTTTGTATATCAAACAGAATGGCAGCTGTAGTTGTTATCTCTCTTTAGCAGGGTAGACAATAAAACCACCAGGGCAGACGAAGACAATAATAGATACACCCTCCCCAAACAGAGCAGGATTTGGCTAATCCAGACCTCCGCATTCTGTTTCACATGGGCAGGATTACCCTGAATTATTGATATCAGGAATCCCTTTGTTTTTTTGGAATTCTATCACAAACGTCTAATTGTGTGTCTGAAAAGAGGAAGTTCAGTCCCAGCTCTTCAGTGCTTCTGTGCTGCAGCAGATTTTGATTTACGTTTAGTCATATTATAGTCATCTGAATCGACCCTTCACAGTTTGATTGACAGGCGATCTGACCAATCATAACCCCGAATCCGCCATTTTGTCATCAAAGCGGTCAGGGGAGTTAGTAGATTAACGTTGGTGAACTTGAATCACGTCTTGAAACAACATTCCTTCTGATGTTCATTCATGTTTATTTGATGCTATAAATGAACTAGTATGAAGAGATGATCGCTTCACGAGGAGCTACAGCGATCTGTCACCACACATTAAACACACACTAGACGCTATTTATTGATTCAACTTCTCTAAAACATTACTATATTGTCATACGTTGTCAGTGTCCTCTTTGTATTTTGTAATTCTGACTTTATGTTTGGGAAGAGATCCCGTCACATTTGAATTGTAACATGATCTACCCGGCGGGTCATAAGTATGGCATACAGTTGCTGCACGTCTCATAAAACGGCAAAAAAATGTAAATGTCTGTGAGAGAGAGAAGAGCAGACGTGTGGATTCACCTGAAAGAGCGTGACGGCACTAAAGAGAGCTCTATTCAGGACGCACTCAGAAAGTCGCCTCTCAGACAGCGTGTTCTGAATTGAGCTCTCGTTCACGTCTTTTCACACCTGAACAACATTGTCAAAATGTCTGTTTTCGGAGAATATTCATATTATTAATACTTAATATTAATCAAACAACAAAAGCCAAAGAGAAAAGTAATCACTGCTCTGAAGTCTTAAAAATCTTAGATTAAGATTTGATTTATACAAATAAATATGTCTGCTTGAAAGATAAAAGAATGATGGATGCAAGTTGTTATAAAGAAAGCATATATCATTCATTGAAAATAAGACCATATGTTTGTTATTTACAGCAGTTCTGTGTCTATTGAATGTTCACATTTTAATATCATTCATAGTGGATGTTTTCTCCAGCAGTCGCCTGTATAATGAGGGTGGAAATTTTACAGAAATTCTTAGTTAATGCATTGCAGTTTAACTAAACCCATTAGATTTTAGTCGACAAACACTAGCTTAAAACTAAAACAATTCATATTACTAAAATATGACACACTAAATGGCATTTTATTCAAAAGACTTCATAAAACTAAATCAAAATTTGCTGTCAAAATGAACTCTGGTCCGTTCAAGCACGAAAGAGAACTCAATTCAGTATTCGTGAGCTGTCTGAGAGGCGGCTTTCTGTGTGCGCACATAAAACCGTACCGAATAGAGCGCTCTTTCACGTCATCGCTCTCCTCTTTCGCCCAGACGTTTACATTTTAGGAGACATCCAGCAAATATTCCAACTTAGTTCTGACTGGATATCTTTCCAAATCGTCCCTCCCTAACAATTTCGTCTCATTTTTATTCGTTAATGAAAATTTCAATAGATTTTTGTCATATACTTGTCATTAAAAACTGGTTTTTATTTAGTTATCGTCTTGTTTCCGTCAGTGAAAGAATGTTGTAGACAAATTATGACAAAAAGTAATGAAACACTGCTGCGCTTTGTTGATTAAGATTGGAGCGTTGTGTCTATTGCAACATTTTTACATACTCTAAAGTATTAATAGGACAGCTATAATTTTTTCTAGAGATAATCCATTCTGTTCAGCACCAATGACACTTGAGTGCAATATATATTTTAGGAGGATGTGCATGCACATGCACTAAGATATACACACTAAGTGTGTGTGTAAAGCTGTCAGGGGACTGAGACGGGGGCTAATGAAGCTCCTCCGCTCCGTCGCTCGGGCTGGTGAAGAGGGATGGCTTCAGGCACAGTTCCTTAACTCAGCGTTCTGCTCAAGGTTACCAGACCTTAATGTATTTAATGCTCCATAATACCTGACAGAAATGGCCAAATATATCACATTCCCACACCTGCCGATTTTCTGCTTTCAAATCGCACCCCTCAGAAAATCTTCTTCTCATTTTTGTATGGCATATGGGAGGTGCTGTGTTTCGAGAGAGCTTCGGATGATAAATTATTAATGAGAATCTAATGGATTTTAGGGTTTAAGAACACTTCATCAGGAAGGTCAAGTGGTAGATGTAACATCCCTGTCCCTTTTGACCCCCAATGAATGCCTTATGTTTGTAAAAAAACAAGTGGATGTTTTATTTAAGAAAAACATGTGCTGACGAATCATTCACAGTAACACCAGAAGCATGCATTAAAAAAGTACATTCTGATTTCATGTTGACTAAATACATTTGTTTAGTCTCGGTCTTCCATTAATGTCTCAGTTATAATCAGATTCGTGGTCGCTGTGCATGTCTGCATTGACATTTACCGCTTGATAAATATACAGCCATTTAAAACACAGGCATTTTATTCATACCACATTCATAATCACATAGACGGGCACTTATTGAGATGGAGCTTCATAATGAATATGGGCTTAATTGTTTTGTTTTATGGAGATTCTAGAGTTTGGCATTTTGCTGGATGTTTATCAGACAGACGAGTTTGATTCTAACAAAGTGCGTCAGAATCGTTCCTGAGGAGATGAGCCGAGATGGACGTTGACGGAGACTCGCAGAGAAGGGAAAGAAAGACCAGCAGAAAAAAACGGAAAATACTGAGTCACTTCTGCGTGGATTCATCACAATAACTCTTTAAAATAGCTCGTTCAAATCAGTTACCAACATTAAGTCTATAAATATGAATATGTACAAACTATATTTAAGACATTTAACAGCATGTGAATGTAGAATAACTAATTCAATTTTGACAATATTGGTTGAGCATGATTCAGAATTCAACTGAACAAACACGATTCAGATTTGTAATTCAATAATGATGAAGGCATGAAATACCTCCCTTAAAATGATGTATTTAATTTTAATGAATACATAAAAATTGTTTTTTATTTAAATATATATATATATATATGGATGGATGGATGGATGGATGGATGGATGGATGGGTGGGTGGGTGGATGGATGGATGGATGGATGGATGGATGGGTAGGTAGATAGATAGATAGATAGGTGGATGGGTGGATGGGTAGATAGATAGATAGATAGATAGATATATAGATAGATAGATAGATAGATAGATGGATAGGTGGATAGATAGATAGATAGATAGATAGATAGATAGATAGATAGATAGATAGATAGATAGATAGATGATAGATAGATGGATAGGTGGATAGATAGATAGATAGATAGATAGATAGATAGATAGATAGATAGATAGATAGATAGATAGATAGATAGATAGATAGGTGGATAAGTAGATAGATAGATAGATAGATAGATAGATAGATAGATAGAGAGATAGATGAGAAGAACACTGTGCTCTCAGTGTTTAAAGAACACAATATTCAAAACTCGTGAAGAAATGCTTTGTACACAAAGACAGAAAGTGTAAGTTAAGAGACACTTACATCTGAAATGTCAAATATAGATACGGTCTAACACAGCTTGACAGTCACAAATACAAACGCACACAAAGATGCTTTCTCCCTCTCTATCGATGCCTGAAGCCAGCTGATGTATCTTCTGGTGAGGAAAAGGGCATTGATGAAAGTATCAATCCCTTCAGTCAGAGCCCATCCACACTGATTCCACAGCCATTCATCAAACAGCAGGTGACGGACCTCCATCCCTCCTGCCCACCTCACATGCCGAGAGAGAACATTTAGTCCCTGCCACGCTGGCCGTCATCAGCTAGGCACTCAAAGCTCGCTAAAAGGTACTGTCCAGTGTAAAAATACACCAGACACGCCAGAGATTAACACGTAATCACATTTTACGCAACAATTTTGTCTCCTAACACACTTTGGAGAGCGCTGGCAGCGATCATCTGCTCTCCGATGCCTTCGTCTTACCTGGTGCTGTTTAGTCAAATGAGATTACGATGACGAGTGGGCCTGCAGACATGGAAATTGCTCTCCCAATTTTTCACAAGGTGTAAATGAAATTATCAATTCTTAATGTTGTCAAAGTTAACGATTATGTTCCCCTAATGATTTGTTCTCGCATCGAGAGGACATTGATCGTCCCGAGGTCATTATCAGTGATTACATCTGATTAGACTCCAGGTATTCACTGAAACCACTCGACCGATGCGTGCTGTAAAAACTGATTACCATTGTGATGAGAGACATCGACCGGCAAACAGTTGCGTTGGATATTGCTGCTCATTAGTGATTAGACTGACAAAAACAAGGACAGGCGAGCAGAATGATACAGAGGCTTAAAAAGTGTGACTGGGAGAAGGAAAACGTGAACTAAGTATTGATAGTCGTGACTACCACATATAACATAGCCAAATATATACAGTATTATTATTAGACATCGCATTTGTCATTTCAGCTCAAGTATGGATTCTAAAAACAAGTGATTTTTTTATCCCTATAAGCCTGCTGTATCATATTTTATATACCTCTAAATTATCAACATGATCAAATCTGATAAAAATGGTTACCTTCATGTCAGGGTACAGAGATCATCCTCTTCTTAATATCGTTAATTCATCTTTATCACTAGAATATGTGCCGAAAACTTTTAATCTGACTATTATCAAACCTCTTGTTAAAAACCACAACTTGATCCTGGAGAATTAGTCAATTACAGGCCGATCTCTAATCTTCCTTTTCTGTCAAAAATACTAGAAAAGGCAATATCATCGCAACTATGTTCCTTTTTTTTTTTTTTTAGAAAGAAATGGTATCAGATCGTGGCTGTATTTCTCTGTTAGTGTTTCTAGACCTCAGTGCTGCTTTTGACACTATTGACCACAATAGTCTTGAAAATTATGTTGGCATTAGTGGAACTGCATTGACATGGTTCAAATCACACTTATCTGACCGTTATCAGTTTCGGTAAACGAAGAGATGTCACACCAATCACAAGTTGAGTGTGGAGTACCGCAAGGCTCAGTACTGGGACCGTTGCTGTTCATGCTGTACATGCTTACCGTTGCGAGATATCATTTGGAAGAATGGTGTTAGTTTCCACTGTTACGCTAATGATACTCAGTTCTATATTTCTACGCGGCCCGAGGAAAGTTGTCAATTCAAAAAATTAACAGAATGCATAGCTGATATAGATAATTGGATGATTAGTAATTTCCAACTACTGAATTCTGAAAAAAAACAGAGGTTTTAATCACTGACCAAAAACTTCTGCACAAAATAACCTAGAATACTGTCAAACACTTGATTGCATTAGTTAAGCCCAAAGTATAGTTCACCTTTTACATGTATGCGGGTGTCAGTCTAAAGTTAGAGTTGTTAGAGTGTCTGACTCCCATTCTGGCGAACTGCGGTTTGAGGCCCGCTTAGAGGGGGTGATTCAAACAGGAGGGGTTAGATTGGTGCCGTGTCCCGGATGGGAGTGAGGTTTATGGGGGTGAGTGTAAGCTGTTTGTGTAAACCTCTCTCCCCTGATCTGAAGAGACGCTCTGGAGATGGTGGTCTTTAACCTCCTTGTTACAGTGTCCAACTCCCATGCCGCCGGACTCGGGTTAAAATCCCGCTTAGAGCGGGTGATTCAACAGGAGGGGTTACATTGGTGCCGTGACCCGGATGGGAGTGAGGTTTATGGGGGTGAGTGTAAGCTGTTTGTGTAAACCTCTCTCCCCTGATCTGAAGAGGCGCTCTAGAGATGGTGGTCTTTAACCTCCTTGTTAGAGTGTCCAACTCCCATGCCGCTGGACTCGGGTTCAAATCCTGCTTAGAGCGGGTGATTCAACAGGAGGGGTTACATTGGTGCCGTGACCCGGATGGGAGTGACGTTTAAGGGGGTGAGTGTAATGGATGTAGTCCGGTAAGTGCTGCTTGTTTAAACCTCTCTCCCCTGATCTCAAGAGGCTCCCTAGAGACTGTGGTCTTTAACCTGCTTGTTAGAGTGCCCGACTCCCATGCCACCAGACTGGGGTTCGAATCCCACTTAGAGCGGGAAAACATGCGTCAAACATCTGTGTATTTGTACGAGTTGATTGAAGTCAATGTTTGCGTGTTCGACTGTGCACGTACACTAGTGTATGCGTGAAAACGAAGTAAACCCAGAGAGTGTGCTGAGCATTTAAATATCATCTAACTAAGAGAGATTAGAGTGGCAACTGAAATTTATATTCAATTTATGTAAGTACACTTGCTACACTGTTATAATAATCTCATTGATTTTACAAACATTATTATATTACATTGCAAGCGATCAGGATTTTTTATTTTTTTCCTCCTATAGTTGAATAAACGTCCATCTTTTTTTACAGACTATATTTCATATATGTCATTGGTTATTTAATTAATGTATTATTTGCTGGCATCATCACATAACATTAGCGATGAAACATCCATTAAAAAAAATCCTTTCAACAAGGTAGCTTTTTCAGGAATGGTAAAAGCACATCTGCTCGTACAAACGTCTCCTGTCAGAGCATAATGGACCAATTAGATTCTCCACTTGAAAAATACAATCGTGACATATCTTTGGCTTGTCTAATAGCCGACGAAGACGTAAATTCTGACAAAATGGCCCCTAATTGTCCTTTGCCATACGAGGTCGTCCGCCCAGGGAATCTGGGGAGAGGCCATGCTGCAACAGCAATTAAAAATGACATAAAAACGGTGAGTGGCCTACATAACTCAGGCCTCATTATGTTTGATACGGCCGCTTCCCTCAGCTCTGCCTTCAAAGAGCGAGCTCAGATCCAGGCCACACTGTGCCGGGCCTGGGCTGTTTTTAGCTATTCTAGTAATCCTGCGCCCCACCTGGGGTAACAACGAGAGAGGAGATGGGAGGGAGAGACGGAGACCGAGGAGACATCACATGGCAGATTTAATGAACAGACTTGTCGTGATGTGATAAATGTTGCAGGGTGACATTATTAGATGTCTCCGAAGGAAAAGACCCTCGCAGTTCCATCATGCTACCATCATGAAATTTTAATATGAAGCCGTGTCGCAGGGAGGGCTGGGAATTTATATTCCACTCTTCCTTCGGCCAGTCACGGGTGGCAGACAAGCAAGTCAGTGACGAGAGCTGGCATGATGTATGGTTTTGATTTTACAGATGCTGTCAGAGCCGAGAATCTGTGTCTTCAAACACAGTTCAGACAGGTCCTTTCGGCTGTTATCAGAAAGATTGCTGCCTCTCTGGCCAAGTGCATCAACTTGTCAGAAAAGAAATAGGAACGGACACCTTAAAGCAATTCCGTGATCGATTCCAACTAGCAATTGGCCATTTTTCCTCTTCAATAAAGGTATGAATCAAATTAGCCTCATCTCAGATTCTGCCGAGCTGCCATAAAGAACATCTCCAGTGCCTTAGTGTGCGCAAATTTCAATTTCACAATTACCCAGTCTCTCTCTCCCTGAATCCTGACAGATCTTTGCTGAAAGGAAATAGTGAAATCCCAGAAGCAGAATAAAGACAGATGAGTATGTGGTTAAGGGGACATGGACAGCAAAAGTGAATCGGAACAGCAAACCTCAGGAGCTTCCTGTGCTCTGAGATGGTACGGTAAGAGCATGATAGTACAAAACTACTTTGACAGCTTAATGGAAAAATGCAGAATGCCAAGTTTCAAAGATTATCTCCAGAGAGGTTTCCGTTTGCCTCTGTAGAATCCGTGCAGACTTAGTATTTTTCCCCCAACAAATCAGTCATCCTTTTTATATAAAGAACTGTAAAATTGAAGGTTCTGTATTCAAAGGCTTCCGTCACGCTGCATCCACACCTGCAGGTGTCAGCATGATGTCCAAGAACTCCACTGTATCAGTGAGTGGAACAATCAAAATGAATAAGTGGACCAGTAAAACTAGGGCTGCGCTCGAAATCGCATACTCGAGTATCCACACGTCAGAACAGTACATACTTCTTTTGTCCCATACTGTTTTTCACTTACTATATAGTAGGGAAGTGTGTGATTTCGGATGCAGCCAATGGTTCCAAAGCGTCTGGATCGATTATCCAGTATAGGTCATAAACTCCACCCTTCTTATGTAATCGAATAGGACATGAGAGAAATTAAACAATCAAATTGCACAATTTTTTCAAAGATGGTTTCTGT
Source organism: Zacco platypus (assembly GCA_038088235.1). NCBI lineage: Eukaryota > Metazoa > Chordata > Actinopteri > Cypriniformes > Xenocyprididae > Zacco > Zacco platypus. Next base: position 33,849,227 of record CM076080.1, on the reverse strand, counting down.
CTGTGACGAGCAGGGCGGGCGAGAGCCGTGAGGGAACGGCGCGAGGCCGGTGACGGGAGTGATAATGAGCGTCACCTGCGCGCTACACCGGTCTCGTGTCTCTCACGGAGGAGCTCCGGAAGCATAAAAGAGGAGCGATGACAGTGAAGGACGAGAGAGGACCAGGCCTGGACTTTATATTGAAACTTTATGTTGGAGCTTTAACTTTAATTTCTACATTTCTATCCCTGGTTGTTGTAAGGATTCTGCGGGAGCGGCTCCACTTCACGCTGATGTCCGGCCCATACTGGGACGATGGCGGCTTCACTTTTCTACAGTGGAAGAGAGTGAAGGTGCGTTGTCCATCTTTTTTACAGTCTATGATCAGAACTAGTAGAAAGATATATATATTTATGTTCAAGGAAAATATTTATATTCTGTTTCTCAGGTCAATACAACTGTTTAGAGAATTTTCAGACATGTTTACTGAAAAGATACTCATTAAAATGACTTGTGAGTGTTGTGTTTTATGCTTTAAAGTCACCATGATATTCATTTTTACAGAACGTTGCAGTGCTTATTATTATTATGAAGTGATTTATCCATAGCCATTATTATTATTTTGATTCAATTAAATGTATCTTGATTCAAAGATGTTTAGATATTTTACTGGTAAACAATACAAAAAATCGGTAACACTTTATAATAAGGTTTCATTTAGTTAACATGAACTAAGAATGAACAATACGGCATTATTTAATTTTAACTAGAACATTTACTATGTTACATTATTAATAGATTAGATGAGATACATTATTAAAATCAAAAGTTGGATTTGTTAACATTAGATAATGCACTCAATGAACAACACTATTTTTTATTTACTAATATTAACAAAGAATAATAAATACTGTATTGCTCATTGTTACTTCATGTTAGTTAATAAATTAACTGATCTTAACAAATGAGACCTTATTGGACGGTGTTTCCAAAACATTTATCAAGAAAATTATGTTTTGCACTTGTGACATGCATTCACTGCAAAGCATTTTCCTCTTACTGAGCTAAAATAATAAAACAGCGATGTTTACTTATTAGCACTTCTTTATTAATACACAGCGGAGCAGCGAAAAGAGATAATTGCTTTGTTAGTCACTGCCTCAGTAATGACAACCGTTCACAACAAACCTGCACAGGCAGAAAGACAAATGACAATCTCACACCGGGTCTCATTAGAAGCCGGTCGGTGCATTTCCTGTTCCAAATACTGAAAACAATGAGTTACAGGAGTTGCAGTTTTTTGGGGACGAGAGCATCATGTTCCTGTGTGCTCAGGATTTGGTGTGCAGCAGCCCACGTCTCATGCATCATCATACACACATCACACACACAAGGAGCTGAGAACCTGGAAGCAGACTGCGCCCTCATCTGCTCCACGGACGTGGGCTGGGTGACAATCATGAAGCCGCTCTGATTGTGAACAGAGAGAGATAAGAGGGGGAGGAAACGGAGATGATGAGGAGTGTTGGGTGTTGATCGGGATCAGGGTGAATCGGCCTGAGGAGAGACGGACGCTAAGAGAGTTGCTCTGGTCAACAGAAGCATCAAACATTCACTAACCCATGATTTGGTTTTGAATTGCGATGCGATTGAGATGAGAGCTCCATTTATTTGTCAGGAAAAGAATTCAGCATCGCTACCAATGTTTGAAAATTTCAACTCGGTATATACGGTCCTTTTTTGTTCCGAATTATGATGCGCAAACTGACCGGCTTACATCTACATCTTACACTATTCACTTGGTGAAACAACCCTGAGAATATGGGAATCCATGTGCTTTTTCCTGCTTCCATACCAATTAATGTGTCAAATCTGATCCGATCTCCACCACACTCTAAAAAACAGTGATTGGGTTGTTTTAACCCAGCGATTGGGTTGTTTTAACCCAGCGAATGGATTGTTTTAACTCCATGAATGGATTGTTTTAACCCAGCGATTGGGTTGTTTTAACCCAGTGATTGGGTTGTTTTAACTCCATGAATGGATTGTTTTAACCCAGCGAATGGATTGTTTTAACCCAGCGAATGGATTGTTTTAACCCAGTGAATGGATTGTTTTAACCCAGCGATTGGGTTGTTTTAACCCAGTGATTGGGTTGTTTTAACCCAGCGAATGGATTGTTTTAACTCCATGAATGGATTGTTTTAACCCAGCGATTGGGTTGTTTTAACCCAGTGATTGGGTTGTTTTAACTCCATGAATGGATTGTTTTAACCCAGCGAATGGATTGTTTTAACCCAGCGAATGGATTGTTTTAACCCAGCGATTGGGTTGTTTTAACCCAGTGATTGGGTTGTTTTAACCCAGCGAATGGATTGTTTTAACCCAGCGAATGGATTGTTTTAACCCAGCGATTGGGTTGTTTTAACCCAGTGATTGGGTTATTTTAACTCCATGAATTTGTTGTTTTAACCCAGTGATTGGGTTGTTTTAACTCCATGAATGGATTGTTTTAACCCAGCGATTGGATTGTTTTAACCCAGCGATTGGGTTGTTTTAACCCAGCGATTGGGTTGTTTTAACCCAGCGAATGGATTGTTTTAACCCAGCGAATGGATTGTTTTAACCCAGCGATTGGGTTGTTTTAACCCAGTGGTTGGGTTATTTTAACTGCATGAATGGGTTGTTTTAACCCAGTGATTGGGCTGTTTTAACTCCATGAATGGATTGTTTTAACCCAGCAATTGGGTTGCTTTAACTCCATGAATGGATTGTTTTAACCCAGCGATTGGTTTGTTTTAACCCAGCGAATGGATTGTTTTAACCCAGCGAATGGATTGTTTTAACCCAGCGATTGGGTTGTTTTAACCCAGTGATTGGGTTATTTTTAACTCCATGAATTTGTTGTTTTAACCCAGTGATTGGGTTGTTTTAACTCCATGAATGGATTGTTTTAACCCAGCGATTGGATTGTTTTAACCCAGCGATTGGGTTGTTTTAACCCAGCGATTGGGTTGCTTTAACTCCATGAATGGATTGTTTTAACCCAGCGATTGGGTTGTTTTAACCCAGCGATTGGGTTGTTTTATCCCAGTAGCACCAAATTTGGACAGGAAAGAAAATGAGGCATCTATCCTAATTTAAGGTCTATTAAAAAAATAAAGAAAAATTCAAGCTTCATTACTTTTAAACCATCCAGCCTCTTTCTTTTTAACTGAGATATGATATTTTATCATTTATAATGATTTTAGATTATGTATCTCTATATATTATTTTATATAGTGCAATATATTGTTGAAATGTATAGAAATACAGTTTTAAAGGCGCGGATTCTTAGGCCGAGCACTGAGAGGCAGAGCAGGCCGAGGCAGACTAAAGTCTGGATGATGGAGCGCTCTACCGCGGACTCTGGAGCCCTGAGGAGAGGGCTTATAAAGCTGATGTATAGCGAGGACATACCCCGCTCCTGCACTGAGGACTCTGGAAGTACATTTGATATATTCCTCAAATCTCATGAATATTACTCCAGGTTTTGCATCCTGGGACATGAAAGAAACTTAGTCAGTGCATACTGAAACTCACACAAAAACAGAAAATGAACATTGCTATTAGCTGAATTGTACACAGTAGAGTCCTTTGCTTCACTTCACTGTTCACTTGAAACGGGCCTCACAGCAGAAGTGGGCTCTGTCTACTTGCACTTGACAAGGGTCTCAGGCCATCATGGAAATTAATGGGGGCTTGGGGCAAAAATGTCACCAAAATGAATAAAAACTAAACTAAAAAATGTTCCTGATATTTACAGCAGGATATAGTGTTTTTTTACCCCAAATATCAGCACAATTGCAAATGTGATAAGAAGTTAACGTTAGGTGACTTTCATTTTAGACTTAGAACCTGGTCTGTTTTTGCTCTATTTCGCAACAGATCCTCTCCGAACAACTGAATCAGTCTGCGTTTTGAAGGAATCGTTTGAATGACTCATTCGTTAAAACAATGCTGCCACCTACTGGCAGTTTTTTGTTTCATTACATTTTTTCCCATCGTTTCATTTTCTGTATGTATATCTCATGCCTGCAGCTGATAAAATTATACTGTTTGTTCACCATGCTGCGAGAAAGACTCTCCGCACTTGCCTAGATGTTGGTTGAACACGACGTAATGAGATCGATGGATGAGGATAAACTTGTCAGCCCTGTTTGCAGCACTCCATTATCAGAAAGCCAAACTCTAAACATCAAAGTGTAGAACATTTCCTCTTGATGTAGCCTATTCATATTAATATTGCATTAAATCATTTATCAAATCCCTGTTCTCGAATTTTTATTTCTTCACTCTCATGGCGTGATCATAATACATCATCCAAGGTGCTCGCTGAGGGGCTGAGAGAGACTGAATGTTGTTTTTGTTTTTCGGTCACGATTGTTCGGCGGGGAACTGATGACTTCACACTGCCGTCCTGTGTTTCACTCACAGCCGCAAAATGCTGTGACTCCATAACCTGACCATAAATAATCAGTGAACAATTCTGAGAACATATTTAACATCCTGAGTATTTATATTCTGAATCTTTTTGAATAAAATCATCACATTTTATGCGAAGTATCAGGTGTTTCCATCACGCGAAAAGACGCGACACTCGCAGGATCAGGGTAACAGAAAAACTATCCAATCACTGGGTTGTTACGTCTGACCCAGGATCTGTGTAACAGAAAAACTACCCAATCACTGGGTTGTTACGTCTGACCCAGGATCTGTGTAACACAAAATCTACCCAAACACTGGGTTGTTACGTCTGACCCAGGATCTGTGTAACACAAAATCTACCCAAACACTGGGTTGTTACGTCTGACCCAGGATCTGTGTAACACAAAAACTACCCAATCACTGAGTTGTTACGTCTGACCCAGGATCTGTGTAACACAAAAACTACCCAAACACTGGGTTGTTACGTCTGACCCAGGATCTGTGTAACACAAAAACTACCCAAACACTGGGTTGTTACGTCTGACCCAGGATCTGTGTAACACAAAAACTACCCAAACACTGGGTTGTTACGTCTGACCCAGGATCTGTGTAACACAAAAACTGCCCAATCGCTGGGTTGTTACGTCTGACCCAGGATCTGTGTAACACAAAAACTACCCAATCACTGAGTTGTTACGTCTGACCCAGGATCTGTGTAACACAAAAACTACCCAAACACTGGGTTGTTACGTCTGACCCAGATGTGTGTAACACAAAAACTACCCAATCGTTGGGTTGTTACGTCTGACCCAGGATCTGTGTAACACAAAAACTACCCAAACACTGGGTTGTTACGTCTGACCCAGGATCTGTGTAACACAAAAACTACCCAATCACTGAGTTGTTACGTCTGACCCAGGATCTGTGTAACACAAAAACTACCCAATCGCTGGGTTGTTACGTCTGACCCAGATGTGTGTAACACAAAAACTACCCAATCGCTGGGTTGTTACGTCTGACCCAGGATCTGTGTAACACAAAATCTACCCAAACACTGGGTTGTTACGTCTGACCCAGGAACTGTGTATCACAAAAACTACCCAAACACTGGGTTGTTACGTCTGACCCAGGATCTGTGTAACACAAAATCTACCCAAACACTGGGTTGTTACGTCTGACCCAGGAACTGTGTATCACAAAAACTACCCAAACACTGGGTTGTTACGTCTGACCCAGGATCTGTGTATCACAAAAACTACCCAAATACTGGGTTGTTACGTCTGACCCAGGATCTGTGTAACACAAAAACTACCCAAACACTGGGTTGTTACGTCTGACCCAGGATCTGTGTAACACAAAAACTACCCAATCACTGGGTTGTTACGTCTGACCCAGGATCTGTGTAACACAAAAACTACCCAAACACTGGATTGTTACGTCTAACCCAGGATCTGTATCTGGAACCCAGGACCCAATCACTGGAAAAATAACCCCCCAAAAAATGACCCAAAAGGCTCAACCTTGGACTTGGGTAGAAAAAATAACCCAAGATTTTTTAAAGCGAAGTCATTTCATTTTCATTGCACAAATTGTTTTTGTGTACATTTATTGGAGCATTAGTGTAATATTCATGACAAATGAACAGATGTCTTTGTGTGTAAGCCTTTAATGTTCAAATGTTAGAAAGTCCAAGTCGAGTTCAGTGAACGCTGGTATGATGAAACCTTCAAACAGCAGTGCTGCTGCAGTGATTGCTGCTGGGAGTGAGGGTTGTTTTTTTAATGTTGTTGATGATGTGTTGACAGAATTCTATCTAAGCCCATTAGGCGAAGGCAGAAGCCCTGCAGCTTGTAGAAGTGCAAGGTTTAGGGTCACTCACTGTGTCATTGAAATCAATCATCTTTGAATGCTCTACGCATCAGTGACATTTTCATAAACCCTCCACCCCCTGGGCACCGGCAAACCAATGAAAAACAATGTTCTGCCCACACTATGGACATCATTACCCTTTAAAAGCTCCCATCCTCGAGAACGCTGGGCTGACATAAGGCCTCCAGTGGCTTTGAAGGACAGGCTTGAGAAGATTATAAAAAAGCACATCCTTGTCTGGAAGATAGAGAGAGAGGGAATTCATAGATGTGCGAGCTATTGAAAGGATAGTGAACACTTGAAGGAGGAAGATAAGGCAGTCTGGCAAACTTTGCTCCAGGTGTGGTGTGGATGAAGACAGAAGAGTGGATCTGCCCACGGTGGGATTTTTGACCTTGCGGACATGATTCTCAGTCTGAGCCCCAGTAAACCTCCACCCTCTCCAGCCACACCGTCGTTACAGGTGACCTTGCAGGGGCTCGGGAGGCCCTGGCCGTAAACCCTAGACTCGTTTGATTTACAACGCTGTCTTCTGAAGGCTCTGCCTGCTGTCTCTCTTAATGGATAATTCCATTCCACTGAAACTTACTTAATCCCTCCATCATGGCAGGAACCTTGATTCACCGCTGCATGACCCTGCTCCGTTTCTCTGTGACAGCTTCAGCGCTCCTGACCTCTCCTTGGCTTCTCACATCCTGTGAGGTGTCTGGTTTTAGTCTTGGCTTGAGCGCCGGGCAAACCCTATGGGTCCATCTGCAACTGAATGTGAAACTGAGCGCTAAACTCATTTATGTTTTCAAATTAACAGAAAATTCATACTTCTAGTGACCTAAAGCATATATAATATTATAAAAACAATGAAATATTCTAAGATATTATGAAATATTATAATATTAGTCATGCTTACCAAAGGTAAATCGTCACTCATCACATTAAGTTGGCTTGAGAAACTATTTAAACTTAAAATTATTCTTTTGAGACTCAAATTCCTCCTAGATCTATCTATCTATCTATCTATCTATCTATCTATCTATCTATCTATCTATCTATCTATCTATCTATCTATTCATTTATGCATCTATCTATCTATCTATCTATCTATCTATCTATCTATCTATCTATCTATCTATCTATCTATCTATTCATTTATGCATCTATCTATCTATCTATCTATCTATCTATCTATCTATCTATCTATCTATCTATCTATCTATCTATCTATTCATTTATGCATCTATCTATCTATCTATCTATCTATCTATCTATCTATCTATCTATCTATCTATCTATCTATCTATCTATCTATCTATCTATCTATTCATTTATGCATCTATCTATCTATCTATCTATCTATCTATCTATCTATCTATCTATCTATTCATTTATGCATCTATCTATCTATCTATCTATCTATCTATCTATCTATCTATCTATCTATCTATCTATCTATCTATCTATCTATCTATTCATTTATGCATCTATCTATCTATCTATCTATCTATCTATCTATCTATTCATTTATGCATCTATCTATCTATCTATCTATCTATCTATCTATCTATCTATCTATCTATCTATCTATCTATCTATTCATTTATGCATCTATCTATCTATCTATCTATCTATCTATCTATCTATCTATCTATCTATCTATCTATCTATCTATCTATTCATTTATGCATCTATCTATCTATCTATCTATCTATCTATCTATCTATCTATCTATCTATCTATTCATTTATGCAACTATCTATCCATCCATCCATCCATCCATCCATCCATCCATCCATCCATCCATCTATCTATCTATCTATCTATCTATCTATCTATCTATCTATCCACCTATATATCTATCTATCTATCTATCTATCTATAGAATCATCACTGACAGCGGCAAAGCCACTCCCTAGTAACCAAACAGAGTACCCTAGCAACCATTCAGCAAGACATACTGTATATCTCTGCACCAGAGCATCGTATAAAAATTGGGGTTTGCTCTTTTGACTCATGCTAGAAAACTGGACTTGCTAGCAGTGAATAGCTACATGTTAATAGCACATAGCTAAGGGTTAAAACATGATAAACACAAAATGTGCTAGCATCATGCCAACAACATGCTAATTGTGTTAGCATCTTGTTTAAAACATGCTAACAACATGCTAATTGTGTTAGCATCTTGCTATAAACACACTAGCAACATGGTAATCATATTAGCATCATGTTAAAAACATGTTAGCAGTGTAGTTGCGCATGGCAAGCTCCACTCACATTTTCTTCAGCAAATGTACATTCTAGTTTTTATATATTGCTTTATATATTATAATTTTTGTTGAATATATATTGCATAATATTTAGAATGTATGTTTTTATATATTATATATTATTTTGCCCATTATATATTATAGTTTAATACAAAATGATCTATTATATACAGTGTTTGACCAACGCACACTGATTATTTGTAAAAAGGAGCAAGTCAAATATCACGCGTCACTCGCTTCATATCATTTTATCCATGAGCCATTTAAAAACGCTCCCTCCCATCTTCAGTCCCATTTACTGACACAAAATCATATCCGCAAATGTAATCATGTCAAAGCGAGAGTTTTGATGTGGCGTGAACTGAAAAGGTTATGTGTTAAATTGCAGAGTGGATGATGGATGTCAGAAGCGCTCACTCAGAGCTTTAGGACTGTTGGCATGATAGACTCGCCAAGCTTCATTACACATTCATTTTTCATTAAAGTGCTGTTTTAATTCATTCCTCTAAAATTACGCTCTTATTGAGGTCAGTGTGTAATGGTCCCATTAACATAGAAAACTTGCAGCATAATTTTAATTCACATACAGCCTTTTATTAGTAAGACACATTAGGTTTTGATTTTAAAGCACGTTATTGTGAAAATGCCGGAAGATATCGGGCCTCTTCATTTAAACAATGTCGACCTTCGCCGTCTGCGATCCTCTCAGAAACCAATCTAATACTAATGTAAAGATAAATCAACTGATAAATCCCATCGTGCGTTTACTAAAACATTAAACATGTCATGTGGCTCCAGAGGAAGTCACATGGATAAGTCAGGTGATTGCAGAGATGGCACATTTCAAATCACTAAAAATAAGACTAAATATCCGCAAGCATCCTTGGATTCCAGACGAGGACATCAGTGAAGCAAACAAAAGTTAACAACACAACAGAATCAAAAGAAAGATCCTTAAGGTAAGTTTTTGTGTATTTTACGGTTTGTTGCACATTATACTGTAAACATTGCAAAATGGTATTATTGTTTTTATACATTAAATCAAAAAGAGCTTGTTTGTCCTGGAGGACTTCAGATGCTGTGCTGTTGTCAGTATTTTTACTTCATTTGTCGAGCACATCTGAGCAACCCCGTGACAGTAACGCACAACTACTCCAGCATTAATCTGGTCACGGATCAGTGCACTGAACTGACCGTTAGCCTACACATCTGAGACTGTGAGATTTCTTTTATTTAAAGCACTCTCGAGAGATCATTGTATTTACCTTACAGTCCAAAATGATTCCATGCTTCATTATTTATTTAGACTCAATTTCCTGAGCATCTGATCAATCAGAGGTCCATTTCCCTCCGGATATGTGAAAATTTATATGATTTGTTGAGGTTGCGGTAATTCTAACAGCAATTATGTGCGATGGACTTTTTTTCTTTTCTTTTTTTTTTAAATATCAAATTGAGAAGTGCCGTCTGAGTGAAACAAACTAATAAAGCTTCAGAGAGCTGAGACAGGAGTAAATGCAATAAAGGCAGGAGTGAATTATCTTACAGGAGCTCAGTCCCCACTGGGGAAATTCATTTAGCTCTCCTGCAGTGAGAGATTCTTGCTGTACGGATGTCTGAGATTTTGTTTCAGCCGCACTAACAAAATAAGAAAACTATTATGTGTTTCAGTTTAGCAATGAATATAACAAATATGTTCTGCAAACAGATTTCTTTCCCTGTTACCCGTGGCTTTGAGTTTCTTTGGACTGACCGTATCTATGCAGTGCAACGCAGTTATTCCAACTAAGGTTTTTCTGCGAACACATTTATGTTTTTTGTGCTTATTAGCGTATGGTGTACTGTAAGACGGAGCTGCTACTGAGCTTATGTTTTAGATTTATCTTTGTTTTTGCTTTGTATTTGGTGAATTTTAACCTTTGGTGCAGGTTTTTTTTACCAACTTTAAATAATTTTAAGGTTTTTCATAAGTTATCCAGAACACTTGGCAGAAACTGAATTATTAGCAACACCTGTGGCCATTAAGTGAACTGCAGCTAGCATTAGATGGATAGATGGATAGATAGATAGAGAGATAGAGAGATGGATAGATGGATAGATAGATAGATGGATGGATAGGTAGGTGGATAGATGGATAGATAGATAGGTGGATAGATAGGTGGATAGGTGGATAGATAGATAGGTGGATAGATAGGTGGATAGATAGGTGGATAGATAGATAGGTGGATAGATAGAGAGAGAGAGAGATGGATAGGTGGATAGATAGATGATAGATAGATAGATAGATAGATAGATAGAGAGAGAGAGAGATGGATAGGTGGATAGATAGATAGATAGATAGATAGATAGATAGATAGATAGATAGATAGATAGATAGATAGATGGATAGATAGATAGATAGATAGATAGATAGATGGATAGGTGGATAGATGGATAGATAGATAGATAGAGTCAGATGATAGATAGATGGATAGATAGATAGATAGATAGATAGATAGATAGATAGATGGATAGGTGGATAGATGGATAGATAGATAGATAGAGTCAGATGATAGATAGATAGATAGATGGATAGATAGATAGATAGATAGATAGATAGATAGATAGATGGATAGGTGGATAGATGGATAGATAGATAGATAGAGTCAGATGATAGATAGATGGATAGATAGATAGATAGATAGATAGAGTCAGATGATAGATAGATGGATAGATAGATAGATAGATAGATAGATAGATAGATAGATAGATAGATAGATAGAAGATTCTTATATGACATTCTTATAACTACAGATGCAGGTAACGCCGCAGCTCTGATTTTATTGGACTTGAGCACAGCTTTGACGCAATAGACCATGTGATTCTTATCCCTTTTGAGTGGAATTCGTGGACTGGTTTTAATGTCTTCTTTGTTATTATTTCAGACAGATCATTCTCTGTAAAGCATGGTAAGTTTGTTTCAACAACAGTGTCTGCTTTTTGTGGCGTTCCCCAGGGTTCTGTCATTGGCCCTATTTTATTTCCTTGTATATGTTGTCCATGGACTCAATTTCTTTGAGAGTAGGACAGAACTAAAGCTCTAATTTACTTCTTTAATGTCTAGAGGAGGTTAAGAGCTGGATGGCTCACAAACTGGTTCAGTTTTGTATGTTGTTTTTCAGCTTCAAACAAACAAACAAAAAAAACGCACACAAGACATTATTGCATTGAACCACATTTGAACCTCACTGTATGCATGAAATATTTTCTTTTTTGGAACACACATTGTGACTGATGATGACAGTTTGGAAGTGTATGGATGACAGATCAGAAGTGAGAAGTCCCGGAGAAAGGCACTCATAACTTTCTCATTAAGCCCGTGGATCAGGTGGGATATGCAAAGATGGCGAAGCAGAAAGAACTGTACATTTAATGTTTTTGTGCATGTACTGTATGAGAGCAAAAAGAAGAATAAGGGAATGGAATTGGAGGGAAATAAAAGAGGGAAACCAAGATTGCGGTGAAGCTTTAATGTCTGGGAGAATGTCTTCCCGGCAGAGAAGATGAATAGAGCAGCGCGTCTGAGTTATCTCCTGCTCAAAAGCAGAAGCTCCCCTGCTGATCAGCGAGCTTCAGGTCTCATCATGTACTCGCTCTCTAAAAATATACACCCAGATACCTCCTTCACCACACCTTCGCCTCTCTTTACTCGCTTATCTCCTGCATTATTCCTCTCTGATTTTGTTTGCATACGTTCTTCCGAGGCATTTCCATAAAATGCTCGCTGATGCTTCGGCTGTTATCGCTGTGGCATTTCTACATTTGTGTTTTCTTAAATAAAGCCCAAAGGGCGTTCAGATCTCCCTTTGTGTGTTGCTCTGTCAATATATAAAGTTATAATAGACAACCAAAAGGTGAGAGGCGCTCAAATATGGACGTTGAGATGATATCAAATATGGATTTCCTAATAGTGTGTGATGTTTAAACTCATTTGTATTTTTATGTGGTCCAGCCTTCTGGAATTGTCTTGACCGGTTTTTGACTATCAGTATTGGTCCAGTTCAACTTTAGGAGCTGGTATATCTCAAATATTTGATATTGCAAGTATCACAAAGCAGAATATCTTACATATTTGGTTTAGCTCTACAAATCTAAACGCTGCAAGGATTAAACTTTCATTTACGGCCAATACAGTGAGTAATTCTTTCTCAGAAGCCTTTGTTGTATTAATGAGGCTCATTTAAACATCAGTTTTTTTCAGGTGGGTTCTGATTGGTGCCGCAATGGAAAAAAAAATAAAAGAAAACACGCTGATAATAACGTGACGGTTCCCGAGAGTTCCTGACTAAATTATCTACACTACTGTCCAAAAGTTTGGTCTTGGTGAGATAGTTTCAGTCTTTTATGCTCACCTAGACTGCATTTATTTGATGAAAAATGCAGTAAAACAGTAATATTGTGAAATATTATTACAATTTAATATATTTTAAAATACAATTAATTCTTGTGATGGCAAAGCTGAATTTTCAGCATCATCGCTCGAGTCTTCAGTGTCACACGATCCTTCAGTGCTGATTTTTCCGGATTCTTTAATGAATAGAAAGTTCAAAAGAACATCATTTATATAAAGTAGATTTTTAGTAGCATTGTAAATGTTTTTACTGCCTCTCATCAATCAATTAAATTCACATTTTCTTTAAAGGGAAAAAAAGTTCAAAAGAACATCATTTATATATGATATAATTTATCTGAGTTTAATTGGGTTCTTTTCAGAACACAATCGCATCCCTTTCATTTGAATATACTGCGCAAGACAAGCGTTCATTGATCGCGGTGTGCAGCGTTACGTCAGGAGGTCAGAGGTTAACTTCCAGCGAGCGCTAATGATCTGTGCCATTTTGCAGATCACAAAAGAAAAAGCCTTGGAGTTCTGTCACTGTGACAAAGTGTCCGTGTATCCGTGAGGATCAACTACTGTGCCGTCAGTGGGAAAGTGCTGCTGACATCATTGCTATTGGCAGCTCGGCAGGATGTATTGGTCAGTGAGGGCACGGCAGTGAATGCTGGACTCTATAAGGTCCGTGTGCGGTGACATACGCCCTTAATTACCTGCCGCTCAACCCTGAACAGACACTGATGAGAAAGCGAGAGGAAAATGTGTTTTGAACACGCCGTGTTACCGATAAACAAACAAGTAATGACTTATTAGCATTGCCTCGTTCTAATGACTGCTGCGTGCCGGTTTGACAGAGTAGAGTAATTAATTTCATAAATGTTAAATATGGTAAATTAATGTTGCTCGGGTCCCGCGTAGCTTGAAGGGCGTTATTTGACGGGTTTGCCAGCCTCCCTCTCGCAACAGCTGAATTTGAGTTATGACTTCATTTGGCTTGTGTTTAGATGTGAATATTCATTTTGTTTTGCTAATCATTTGAATAGGGCATTTCGATTTATATGTATTTATTTTGGCCGGGGCCAGACAGACATGCCGAACCTTTGCGCAATTTCATACGTTGAACAGGCATTATTTTCATTGCACTATTTATTGATCAAGAAAATGATGAAATGACGTAAATATACACGGCTCACCGGTCACTGCGTCTAGTGGTCCAAAGTTACAGTCCATTTTCACTAGCCACATTTAATATCATCTCATAATTTGTCAGCAGGTTTATTAGGCTGCTGTCACTTTAAGAGCTGACGCATATCCAATATACTTTCCTTCTCAACTGTTTATGTTCACTTCAAACATAACCGACGTGACATTATTCTGTTTAAGAGCAATGAGCAGAACTCAGTTCAGTACTCAGTAGTTTGCGAACACAACATCTGCAGGAATGAGTAAAATTATGCGCAATACGTGCAATTCAAAGGGAGAGTACATGCTAAAATGAAGTGTTTTTTGTGCAAGACTAATGGAAAGTGTAAAGATTAGGAGTCAGCGAGTAAAATCCAAGTGCAGCTTTTATTTGAAAACGTGGTCAGACAGGCAAAGGTCAACACAACGGCAAACAATAACCACGGGGAACAGACAGGCTCGTAGTAGTGTCCAGGCGGGAGGTCAAAGGCAGGCGGAAAAACATCAGAAAACCAGGAACAGATGCTCAGAATTGCAATACCAGGAAAGACAATACTTCGCAACGTGGATGTGGGTGAGTGGAGCTTTTATAGTGAACCGATGAGACTAGGGTGTGACGGTAATGTGAAACAGCTGGTGGGTGATCAGTGATTGGGTGAGAGGATTATGGGAAGTGTAGTGTGGTGTATGGAGTGCATCATGTGAGCGGGTGACCTCTGGTGGTGAGTGGATGTAAAATGGTGGACCGGATTCATGACAGAATGGAAGATTTAGTGGTGATTAATGTGGCGTTATGCTAATTTAGAAGAGTTTCTGTTAATGTTGTATTTTTTGGGGAGTTTTACCATCATGGTGAAATGAGAGCAAAATAAAAATGCATTTATTTACTTTTTCTGAGTTTTGACATGAGGGTTTGCAGTGAACTTTTCAGTCATTTTTCTCCATGCATTTGTGTTTATATCTGATTCATCTCGTATGCGATGCATTTGGGTGAGTGAACTGATTCAGATAACTAGTGTTCAGCTCCAAATAAACTGATCACAGTCCGGTCCAGCCGTGTCTGTCCTCCACGTCTCCACGGACAACTAAGCCATTAAGCTGATTGGACGGCCCAGACGCCCAGGCCATAGATGCGGCGATATCCAGTTTGCCTTTTCAGTGGCAGGAAATTGGACATTCTGATCCACTGTCTGTCTGTCTGTCCAAATCATATTGGACCTGGGAGTCCGGGCACGCCGGGAACACGGGCCTTATCAGAGGACGAACACACCACTCTCACGGCCGTCCCTGAACACCGGCACTACATAAACCTCTATAATAACCAGCCCATCCCTTCCCTCTCCTCCGCGGCGCTCCGCTCCCTTCATCTTGGCTTCTGGTTGTCTCTGGTGAGAGCAATAGATTTCTTTACAGGGCCAAACAATGCAGGATCCTGAAATTGCATTAAAGCATGCTAATGTAATCTCTCATGCCTGTAAGCTATCGGGTTTGCCGCTTGCCAGCATGCTTATTAGAGAAATATTGTGCGGCTGTGTGTGTGGCGGGCTCTCAATTCATGGATGAGTTTGTTTTTGCAGCAAACGGTGGTGTGTTGCTTGACATGTGGCTACTAATGACCACCGAATGTGTGACCGCACCTCTGTTTTTAAGGGCCTGTAAACGTTCTCTCTTTTGACTCTGACAGATGTAGGAGCGCATTAGGCAGTTCCAGCCATTTACACTGATTCTTAAAGAATGAGTTCAGTAGCCTTGTAGCCTTTTTATTTAACACACACGCACACGCGATAATCATCCGTTATGTTAGCCCTTTTCTTTGCACTTGTACAGTCTGACCTTACGCTTCCATTCCCTGGTATAAAGGCAAAGCAAACTTGCCCTAGGCGAGCTATATTTCACAACTCTTCAGGGACTGGCGTGATGGATCGGTCCTTCATATAGAAAACCCATAAAGCCTGATGTTTATGTGCGAGCAAATGAGTATTTGTGTTTCATGCATGTGTTTGGAGAGATGAGTGCGGCGCGCGCGCCATATTTACATGTTACCGCGAATGATTACTGAGTGTGTTTGTGTTTGCAGTCACTAACCGGGGTTTCCTCTGCATATTTTTACGCAAATTTTGGTGAATGATGGCAATAAAATGTTTGCTCATTCAATGTGAATGTTGTTTTAAATTTATGTAAGACGATAGAAAAGCTTTTACTGAATTAATTCCTAGATTTGCATAAAAAAAAAACTTCATTCAGACCAGAAAAAGCGTCACACACGGGCATCTTTTGTCAATTGCTAGTGTTTTTTTTGTCGACTTGTTGGATTGACGGGCAACATTCATGTTATCTCTGAACACATTCAGCCAGTTTGAGCTGAGAATGAGGAGGGAAGTTTCTGATCGACGCTGTATTCAGATCGATTCCAAAGTTTTCGGTCAGTATTATTCATATTTATTGAAAGAAAATAAGACTTTTATTCAGCAAGGATGCTTGATATTAATAAAATAAATAATAAAATGTATGTTTTGCATACATTAGATGCTGTTCTTTTTAAACTTTCTATTTATCAAACAATCTATAAAAAAAAACTAAACTGTTTCTACAAAAATATTAAGCAGCACAACAGTTTTAAACAGTTTCTTGTGTATCAAATCAGTATCAGAATGATTTCTGAAGGATCATGTGACACTGAAGACTGGAGGAATGATGCTGAAAATTCACTGGAATAAATTACAGGTTAAAATGTATTTAAAGGATTAGTGCACTTCAGAATGAAAATGTCCTGATAATTTACTGTCATCCAAGATTCATGTCTTGATTTTGAGAAAAACATATAGTGGACTTCACTGGGGTTCAACGGGTTGAAGGTCCAAATGTCAGTTTCAGTGCAGCTTCAAATATCTACATGATCCAGACGAGGAATTTTATACAAAAATATACTTTATAACCACAAATGGTAGAAGTACCGATCCAGTGTTTACAAAGTGAACGTCAAAGACTAAGTCAAACGGCCTTAACAAAAAAAAGGTAAACGTCAGACGATTTTGAAGTTTTTCGCTCTACCGCGGTACTTCCTCCTACGTCACGTGACCTTTCCTTTGTGATGACATAATGTGTGGCACATCAGAGCAGTGCAAGACGAGCATTTGCGGTCAAAAAGTATATTTTTGTATAAAATGTGCGATGGTTTCTCTAGATCAGACTCTTATTCCTCGTCTGGATCATGTAGATCTTTGAAGCTGCACTGAAACTGACATTTAGACCCGTTGAACCCCAGTGAAGTCACTATATGGAGAAAAATCCTGGAATGATTTCGTCAAAAACCTTCGACTGAAGAAAGAAACACACGAACATCCTGAATGACAGTAAATTATCAGGACATTTTAATTATCAAATGAACTAATCCTTTAAAGTAGGAAACAACAAATAGTATCCAACAATAATGCTTTGACTTCTTTTAAAAAAAAAAAAAAAAAACTTGCTGATCCCAAACATTAGAACCAGCATTGAACATTCAATGAACAATTAACTTTTGATACATGAAAAATGCCTGGTATCCTAACACCACAGGAAGTTTTGCTGCTTCAGGCCTGTTGGAGGCAACATTGACCCTCTGTTCAAACCTCCTCCGACACAAACGCCCCACTGGAGACGAAAACCTGCTGCGAAGCTGAAAATGTGCAGACAGCTGCTCCAAGCTGCTGTGGTCATGTTTGACATTTCACGTAGGATACTCAGCCTTTCAGAGCCCTCTGTGTCTTGCAGGGTTTCAAGAAAGAAACATCCAAATACAATGCACTGATGAGATAGAATGAGACAGTTTTAAAACATCAGAGCTGCACCAATCAGAGCTCTCATGACGGGTTCAGGCCGCACAACATTTTTGTCTGTTTGATTCTTGTGTCGCGGACGAGAAACTTGCTTCTTAAACATCACTTGTCGTCTTGAAAGTCTTAGTTCACCCAAAAATGTAAATTCAGTCATTAATTCCTCTCGCTCATGTCGTTCTACACCCATAAGACCCTCGTTCATCTTCAGAACGCAAATGAAGATATTTTTGCTGAAATCTGAGAGGTATTTCCGTTCTCTTCCCTGTCATTCTCATACGTTTACGGCGGAACTAGCGACTGAATTCCGTAAACTGTTAATGCTGCATCCGAAATCGAATACTTCTTCTACTAATCTAGAAGAAAAACAGTATGCCATATACAGAGTAGAATGTCTGAAACACTAAAACACTAGTCCCATGAGGCCACGGATTTATGAATGGCAGTGAAGCAACTCAACTGACGCTCATAGGTCACATGATAATGGCGGATGAAGTACGTCCAGATTACATTCATACTATATAGAACTTACTTTTTTAAAGGTCACGAAGTACGTGAATTCATACGCACTTCATGGCTACTGAAGTGTTAGCTTAATGCTAATTCCAGTACTCGCCGGGTTGCTAATGCGCTATCGTTCAGCAGTATTTATCTTTTTTAACTCCATTGTCATAGTCCCTCGAGGAAACGTCATATAGGTACAGTAGGAGCAGTCTCAGGGGAAGTTGCTTTTAAAAGTAATGCAATATTGTGATTATTGCATTAAAAAGTAACTAATTACGTTACTTAGTTACTTTTTATGGAAAGTAATGTGTTGCCTTATTTTTGCATTCTCACCTGGGCTAACTTGTTTGCTTGTATGTTTTTTAAATAAACATTTTTTAAATTGTAAAGGCCTTCTCACACTTAAAGTGACATTAATATGCCTCAGGTGGAAGGAAATGCAAATTTACGTCTGTGCAGTAGAGGGCGCAGTTCAAAACTCTTCAGCAATTAAAAAAAAAAAAAAGAACCAGATAGTTTGGTTGAATTATAGACTAGTTGAATTGAATCATCGAAAGTCAGCAGCAAAGATATAGGTGAGATTAAATCCATAAAGTATATTTGTGTTATTTAACATGGTTAAACAAAAGTTAATCTGATTACGTAACTTACGCCAGGTAGTAGTTGGTCAATGTCACACATGTGACGGAAAAAATTAAGCATGCTAGTCTTTCAGTTGAGACAACACTACACGAGATAAAACGATGGATTGGAACACACTTCACATCTACAGGTACTGGTTAAAAGACTTCAGGTGAACTCTATTAAATAATGTGTAATTGTGTCTTTTGTTGCGTCACCGTCGATAAAGCTCTCCACAGAATTGCCACAAATCGAAGGAATTGATTTTCCTTGAATTGCGATTATTATTTGTGTGTGTGTGTGTGTGTGTGTGTGTGAATTCACCCCCAAACCTCCCGACACAAAGAAGTCCATTCACCTTGACTCAGCTCCTCACTTTTACATTCATTCAGATGGCTGATGCTTTAATGTAGAGTGAGTTACAGTTCATTCAAACTATACATTTTATCAGTACATGCTGTAAATAAGACATGTGGCCTTGGTGCTGATAGTGCCATGGTCTTAAACGCCATTAGCATAGCTCCTCCCCCGAGTGAGGCGTTCACAGTCCGCCATTTTATCATTTAACATTTAAAGTTATTCACTCTAGAGCAGTGAGTGATTTTCTGTTCATCTTTTATATACAGCAGTGTTGTATATCACTTTAATGCACAAATGCACCCTTTTCTGGAAAGGGGGTGGGGAGCAGCAGCTCATTTAAAGACATATGCACGAAAACGGCGTGTTTTTTCTTGCATTCAAAAATGGTATAATAAATGATCTGTGGGGGATTTTGAGCGGAAGATTCACAAACACATTCTGGAGACACCAGAGACTTAAATCTTGTGAAAATGGGGAAGAATAAAGTGAGAAATGGTCGTTTGAAATGGTTTGTAATGGAAACTTTTTTCTCTGCCTTTGAGATGAACAGTAACGCAAACTTATATATTTTTTCCTGATATTATTTTTAATAATATTGATATTATTATTCCTGATAGAGTTTTTGTGACTCGATGCATCCAAAACAGTGTCTCTGTGCTGGCAGTATGCCAGTGTGTGTCTTCTGTGTGAAGAATGACTTTCTACCCTGTTTTTGAGGATGCATTTGTGTGTAAGACAAATAATGATACCTCTTCGCTGGACTCGTCTCTGTCATTCACAGCTGACAGACTGTAGCTGAACTCAGGTGCCAATTAGAGAGGACTCTAAGCTTATACCAGACAAATGAACAACAGAGGGAGAAATGTGTGCATTTGGTGTAAGTTTTTGTGTGTTTGACAAGGTTGTGTGTGTGTGTGTGGGTGTGTATATGTTCGCTCTATCTTTCGACAAGACCAGAAAGTGCTGTGATACATGAAAATCCCAAATAATTCCTCATCTCTGCAGCATCCCAAAGGGAAGAGTAAAGGGATAAACCTGACCCCGAGGAAATACAGCTGCTCCGATGACAAATCACCGGCGTAATGGGAACAAAACGGGGTGTCCTGTGTGGAATCACAAAGAGAGGACAAAAATCTCCCAGGAATTGAAGCAATTAACAGGTTTAAGCTAATGTTTTGTGTTTCTTTGTCTCAATTTGGTTTACAACGAGAATCTGTTTACATATCATTTTAGATACCTTCAGGACCAAAGCCTGCTTAATCTGCAGAAATCGTTCCTTCATAATACAAGCGATTCAAATGGGAATTAATAAATCGTTGTGGTTTTGAATCGCAAAAATCAAAGTCTACGATCTTCAACATCACTTTCATGTGGAACTTGCCAGTACATTACTGCCATTAAAGAGGAGCTATTATGCCTTTTTAAGTTTTTCAAAGTCTAATATCAGTCTCTGGTGTCTCCAGAAAGTGAAGTTTCAGCTCAAAATCCCCCACAGATCATTTATTATAGCTTGTAAATGCATTTTTGAGTGGAAGGAAAACAGCATTGTGCATGTGCCTTTAAATGCAAATGAGCTGCTGCTCCCCGACCCCTTTCCAGAAAAGAGCAGAGCCTGCACAGCTCATGCCTCGGATTCTTTGCCAAAAACTAACAAACTTATATTTGGTTTTGATTATAATCTATATTACGATCACACTCACAGACACTGCAGTTCTTCTTTATCATGAAAGTTTATTTTCTGCGTGTGTTTTAAAGCTATAAACTTCTGATTTATGGTTTTCTGAGCGCACACATCTGAAACACGCGCACAGAAAGCTGTCTGTCAGACGGCTACTCTAAACTCTCTTTCACGTCTTATTGTGTTTAAACTGTCAAAAACACACAAAGTTCCCATAAACACAGTGGGTTCTGTCTGTGAACGTAAACAGCAGGGACAGAAATCACGTGTGTTTATTAGATTCCCTTCCCTGCGTCTTCAGCGGCTCAGATGTCGGGAGTAAATGAAGACTGTTACGTTCACTCTTACATCCAACAATCGCTTACCAGACATTCGTGTCGCTATGGCTGTCGAGACAATGGCGGACGGTGTACAACTCGCTCAGGGCGGGGCTATGCTAATACACCAGTGTCCGTCAGCAGTCGTGGGCGGGGCCTGAGCAATGATGTCACATTGTACTGCGAACGGCTCGTTCCGTGAGACTGTTGAGGTTTAATGGGGATTAAAAAAGGGGTAGGTGGATTATTATTATTATAGAAACTTTATACATCTTGACATGAATCTACTGTAATTAAAACCATTCGCCAACCATTCTGTGCAATGTTATGTTCAATTTTTCAACTTCTGCCATTGAATCCTTAAAGTCCTTGTGATACTTTAATTAATCATACAGTTAAATACAGGTTGGTATTACAAGTTTTCTGAAATATGCAAATAATGATGCACAAATTTGCATACATTTCCAGAAGAGAACATTGAAAGCAAAGTCTAATTTTTATTACAATGTGCATGAAAACACGATGGTTTTGCGCGTAGTGTCTTGCCTTAAACTAAAATCCCACTTGTTTATATGTAACATCTTCATAATATTTCATTTGGCTCTAATTGCTCTGGATAAAACGTAACATATGCTCCCAGTTCTCGTCTGATGGCAGTGATGGTAATCTGTGTCAGTCTGCCAGAACCTTCCAGAGCCGCCTCTGTTTCCCCGAGGCTCTCAGCTGGGATATTCCAGACACATCCACAGCGGAAAGAGATAACCACGCCCCATCTACCCTGCGGTACTCATCAACCTGGTTACCAAGGTTACTGCACACCTCCAGGAAACCACCTTAAGCACAACATGGGAGAAAAAAAGAGAAAAACTACAGGACAAAGAAAGAAAAAGATGATCAATATTTAAACAAAAATATTAGTTTAACTCGTTAACATTAGTTAATGCTTCAGCTATCATGAATTAACAATTGCATTTTTAGTATTTCATAATTTTTTGAGATTACTTTGTAAATGTGTAAATGTAAATTCATTTCTCTATACTTTTTAACATTTCATATTGTATAAAATAAGAATAATGTATTATAATGATACATTCATCACCAGTGAACAATAGTATGCTCATAATAATTAACATGAATTAGATTAATAAGTGCTGTAAAGTGATATATATATATATATATATATATATATAATCAGAACTTTAATGGTGGCGCATCTTCTGAAGCAGTGACAGAAAGCAACAGTATCCCTGGGCCAGCAGGACCGTAATGAAAAGTAATTAGAATCATTTGGACTCTGGGCTTAGAGAGAATCCTGATTAATGAGAGTCAGCGTTGAGAAACTGCTCTCTCAGGCACTGAAGATCACCGCTGGAAAACAAACCAGCAGATCGAGAACTCCTTTCACCTGCCGCTGCCCCACTTTGAAAATGAAGGACAACACAACGAGAGAGAGAGAGAGAGTGAAGGAGAGAGAGAGAGAGAGAGAGAGAGAGTGAAGGAGAGAGAGAGGAATATGGATTCAGAAGGAAGAAAGCTTGGAGTTTGAGTTTCTGCTTCACTGCCACAGATCTAATAAGAGTAGAATTCTTCAAAACACCTTCAAAACTCCAAAATTCAATTCGAGCCTGAAAAAAAAAAACTGCTGTGATGTTCATATTCATAAATATAATGTTCAGTAATGTCATGTTCAAAGCTTGTTTTATTCTGTTGTTGTTGTAAATTGTTATTATTTTTACCATTATTTTCTTCTCTTTCCTGTTGCAACTTTTATAGATGCTTTGGACACATATTCATATGTAAATCAATGCTTCGAAATGGATTATAATTCAGAGGAGAAGAGTCTCACTGCGCCTAAACAGGAAAACCCAACTAACCAGCCTAAACTAGCTCGAGCCAGAATGTAAACTAATATTGCTTTAAAGGTGAAGTGTGTTGCTTTTATTTGTTTTTGATGTAGAAATGGCACACTTCACCTTTAAGTTGGCATTTAAAGCGGCGTAGTAATCCATCCACATTCAAATGGAGTTAGAGAGAGCGAGAGACTTATTGCCGTCCTCCAACTGGCAACTAGAAGAGCGTTTCTGAAATAGTGCGCTCTGTGTGTTCAGTGGTCTTATCTGATTCCACTGGGAGACTTTAATATTTACTGGAAAAACAAAACACAATGTGACACTGGGTATGAAATTAATCTCCCTGGAGGAGATGAGGGGAACAGAGCTCCTACTTCAGTAAATTACATGGTGAGATTTGCCAAAACCTCGAGTAAATTCTGTGAATTTCTCTGACAGGCGCTCAGTGATGTCATCTGTTATTGGAGCACGTTGAATCCCTCGACCAGTTCCAGAAAAACAGCACGGCTAAATATTTAAACCAGTAATCAGAGGTTGAGGTGTCGTTTCTGTCTGTCTATATCGTGAACTGCGTTGTTTCATTGTTTTATAATGTTTCCTGTGGTGCACTTAAAATGTTAGTATGCTTTTTAAATTAAAAAATTGTCATAATTTAGAAGTAAAAGGCATTTTTCATACCCTCTGATTTGAATCTCTGTTTTAAGGGGCGTGTCAGCTGTGAGACTTCAGTGTACACGCCCACTGCTGTGATTGGCTGACAACTTTTACTCAGGTATTACTCACTCGAAAACTTTTAGCACGTTTTTTACGATTACGGCACTCAAGGTTAACTAATGGTGAAAAACATTACATTAGATCTATGGTATTATATTGAGAAGGTTGCAGTGATGAACATTATAGTCGATGTTGTTGAGCTCATGAAGGCGGTGATCTCAATTTCTGCACACTGACGAATGCTTTTATCATGACTAACAGTGCAAACATGATGTAAATAAGAGATTCGTTGAGTAAAAGTGGAGTTTTGGTGCGAACTCAGTCACTGATGAACTCGTTCTGTTTGATTGACAGCTCCAGCGACAGTAAAGGGAGCGTTTTTTGATCGCTTTCTATATATAATTTAATCAGCGTTTAAATAACAGATCCTACTAAGAGAAGAGTTGAGCGTTTGATTTACTGACACATCTGACTGTACATGAATCAGATCAGAATTAACGCAGTTACTCAAATGTTGTCGCGTTACTGTCGAGTCCATATCGTGTTTGCGAAGCCTTCGCTGAAATGCAATTGATTGACCAAATAATCCAAATACTGAATTCAATAACAATAAAGCTCAACTGAGACATTCACATTATTGAAAGTAAATAAGCATATTCCTAGCTTGTGAAAGGTGATGTTATTTCAGTCCTGTATCGCTCTTCTCTCCTCCTCATCTCACGAACACACCAGTGGGCGGGGCTAATGCTGTGATGATGAAGTGGGCGTTGATTTGTTCTGTGGAGGCGGAGTTTCACCATCTATGACACATTCCAGGATCAGTCGTTCGCTGGATCAGCTTTTATTGGACTAACAAAGTTTTGAGTACAGGATGACCTCATATATATGAACAGCTCAAGGAAAAGTTGATTTCTCTATTCATGTCGCCTTTAAAACTGCGCCCGCTTGTGACAAATGAATGGTTTGTACCAACCATGATGTGGTAAAAAAATCTGAATTTCACCGTTCGCTCAATAAACAATTCTGCCACTGTGCCGGCTCGCCACTTGACATGAAAACAGGAAGCAAATCCAGTTGACAAGCAGAGTTTTTATGCAGTGTAAATGAGGGGACGGTGTGCGCCGATGTCCATCTGTCAGGCTCTCAGTGTGAGATGTTTTTAGTTTGTGCTGGTCCCAGCAGGTGTTCTTGGGTCGGTCTGAAGGTGTGTGAGTGTGTTTGTTACAGCAGACACTGCTCCATTAGAATGGGTCTGTCTGCTTTTAGAGCCCATCAGAGTGACTGGTGACCCATAAGACGAGCGCAGAGAGAGAGAGAGAGAACATAGAGGAGGGAGGGCAGGCCACCGTACAAGGAAAGAGGCAGTGGAAGAGAGGAATACACCCGTTGGACTTGATGGTCTGTCTGATACAGTGACTGAAATGTCTCGAGTCTGACTGACATGCAGTGCAGGAAACTCTGATGCATCACGGAGATCCTGCCGCGCTGTTGGCCGATACCGTCATGTGTGCCAGATGAATCAAATTAAAGATTAGCTGCCACCGCTGGGCCTGCGGTTTGACCGCGAATGTTTCGGTGTGTATTGATTAAAACTTGCATTTAATTCAGAAGTGAAATAAACACATTCTTCAGGTTCTCGCATTGACAAAGGCGTCGTGTGTGGGATTGTTTCATGGAGGCAGAGAAGGAATTCACTCTGAAATCACACGACCTT
The DNA here is from genome assembly GCA_038088235.1 of Zacco platypus. Lineage (NCBI taxonomy): Eukaryota > Metazoa > Chordata > Actinopteri > Cypriniformes > Xenocyprididae > Zacco > Zacco platypus. Next base: position 33,823,521 of record CM076080.1, on the reverse strand, counting down.
GAGGCTTTGCAACTGCACTGAATCGAACACGGATGCCATTTAGGGTCCTGTTGTGCTGAGCATGTCTGAAACATTCTGCTCTTGATGAGTTAAGCTGGAATTTATTGCTGCTCAGTGATTGTACATAAGTTCAGGGCAACCAGTCGATAGTGCTTGAGGAAAACGTGCCACTGAAGGCCAGAGACTCGCTGGAGAAACCAGACTCAAGCACTGACCTTTACTTCATACTGATGGCTTTTTAAACTACATTTCCTCGTTCTCTTCCACGTTATCAAGGGTATTGTAGATTTGGATAAAGAGTTATACATCTTAATACTTCATTATAAATGCTGAATATAGTTTTCGGTAACACTTTACTTAAATAATATAGTAATTCATAAATAAATAAATAAATAATACTATAATTTCCTGAACGGCATTCCATAATAATAATAATAATAATAATAATAATAATAATAATAAATCTTAACATATATGTACACACACACACACACACACACATATATATATATATATATAAACAGTATATAAACATTATATAAACTTTAAATATATATATATATATATATATATATAATATTATAATATAATATAATAATATATAATAGATAAGTTTATATATATATATATATATATATATTTAAAATGTAAATTATTATTATTACTATGTATGGAATGCCGTTCATATAGTTCATATAATATAGTAATTCATATATATATATATATATATATATATATATATATATATATAATGTTTATATATGTATGTACATATATGTTTAAATTATTATTATTATGGAATGCTGTTCAGGAAATTATAGTATATATACTATAATTATATAATATATATATATATATATATATATATATATATTTTATGTATAGTATATATAATATAAACATTGTATACTATATATATATATATATATATAATGTTTATATTATGTTATATACAATATGTGTATTAAATAATATTATTAATAGTATATATATATAATATTTGTATTAATAGAGTGTATTGGGATGTTGTGGATGAAACTTTGACTCGGTGTGGAATACTAATGGAGTTTGTGCAGCCGGGGGATGTGAGTGATTATTCCAGCCTTCATCCTCACTGCGACTGGAAGCGTTGGGATGGATGGTGGGAGACAGGGACAGGTGAGGGAGGACCGGAGGGTTGAATTTCTGTCTTCACCTTGCTCCGCTCCCCTGCAGAGATCTGAGGCTGACTGCCAGGCCCTGCCGGGAGAACTCATTGCTCCTAATCATGCCCCATCCCTGGCCTCATGTAGGGAGATGAATGCGGTGTCTGATGAAGGAGAGGTACAGTCAGATGTGAGCACGTGTGTGTACATGATATGTTTCTTGCTGGCTTTAGGCCAAAAATCAGAATCTGTTCCTTTAATGTGAGTTTGATTTTTTGTTTTTTGTGTGACACTGTATTTGAAATGCTAATGTCAATTTGTAGTTGGTAAAGCCTCACAGCATGTGCCACGCTTTCAGTGACAAACAACAGTGCAGTTCTCCAGACAATCAGCATTAACACTAAATAACACTATGTTAAGGTGTTAGTTCACCCAAAAATGTAATTACTCTCCTTCGTTCGTCTTCAGACACAAATGAAGATGTTTTTGATGAGGTTTATGACTCGTTCATAGATCAATATAATCAACACTTTCAAGGTCCAGAAAGGAAGTAAAGACATGGTTAAAACAGTCGACGTGATGCAGTGGATCAAGAGACCACGATACTTTCTGTGCACAAAAACAAAACTACAATAACTTTATTCAACAATCTCTTCTGTGTCGTTCTCATATGTTGTTTACGTTGTTCTCCATCAGAACGACTCATTATTGGCTGCATCAGAGTCACATGTGTCGTGCTGATCATGTGACCAGCGTCGGCCAATACTGAGCCGGCGTTCGGACGTAAACATGGAAGCTTCACTGTGCGTCACCTGTGTGAGGATAATGACAGGGAGGAGACTGTTGAATTATTTTTGTTTGTACGACATGAGGGTGAGAAATTAAAGACAGAAATGTCTTTTTTAAGTGAACTAACCCTTTAACATTTACTAGGAGACGTTCAACAATAAACATGGTCATCCATCAAAGCTGCTCACAACTTACTACACACTGGTTGTCCAATTCATAAAGGTTTTTAAACTCACAAACCAGTTTTGAAGTTCTTGTTTGAGGTATGAATTTAATTTATTTGTGAAAATGTTTCTTCAATAACCTTTTGGTATTGAAGTCTCAGTTCGGTACAGCGGGAGGACAAAACTAAACTATTATTTTCTAAATGTATTAAACAGTGGTTCACTGAACAAATTCTCTCTTTAAATTCATTCATTCATCCATTTCTAACATTAATATAATATTAAAGGTTACAATTAACAACAGAGAACAAACTATTACATTCAGATGCTGTTTATTATTAGATATGATAATCAACACCCAAATAAAACTGGACATAAGTCATGCTTTGCATTAACTTAATTTAATTATAAAATTATTTTTCTATAACGATTTAATTTTGAAATGTGATCATTTACTCAGTCATAACTTGTTTTCATGACAAATTTATTTGAACATATATTAAATAACTAACAGGTAAAGTAAATATAATGAATATATAAGCTAATATAGTGCGTATATTGAGTGAAAAGCTCGTGAACTAACATGCTGTGGACACTAAATGACTCACCTGAGGTAAATGTAATGCTGAGATATTATTCTCAAGCTGTTTTATTGATGCTTGAGAGATTACACGTCAACATATCTATGTGTAGATCGTCTGTTCTTCTTCTTCTGCGCTTTTTACTGTTGTGACGGTTAGCAAACAGTGTTGCATTACCGTGTGCGCCCCCTTCTGGACTGGAGTGTGAATCGCCCGTGACTGACTGTATGAACCGAACCGTGACGTTTCGGGAGGAAAACATGTACCGTTACACACCTAATAAATATATTAATTTTTACTTGTCAGACGTAACAACTCAGCGTTTGGGTAGTTTTTGTGTTACCCAGATCCTGGGTCAGACGTAACAACCCAGCGTTTGGGTAGTTTTTGTGTTACACAGATCCTGGGTCAGACGTAACAACCCAGTGTTTGGGTAGTTTTTGTGTTACACAGATCCTGGGTCAGACGTAACAACCCAGTGTTTGGGTAGTTTTTGTGTTACTCAGATCCTGGGTCAGACGTAACAACCCAGTGTTTGGGTAGTTTTTGTGTTACACAGATCCTGGGTCAGACGTAACAACCCAGTGTTTGGGTAGTTTTTGTGTTACTCAGATCCTGGGTCAGACGTAACAACCCAGTGTTTGGGTAGTTTTTGTGTTACACAGATCCTGGGTCAGACGTAACAACCCAGTGTTTGGGTAGTTTTTGTGTTACACAGATCCTGGGTCAGACGTAACAACCCAGTGTTTGGGTAGTTTTTGTGTTACTCAGATCCTGGGTCAGATGTAACAACCCAGTGTTTGGGTAGTTTTTGTGTTACACAGATCCTGGGTCAGACGTAACAACCCAGTGTTTGAGTAGTTTTTGTGTTACTCAGATCCTGGGTCAGACTTATATAGTGCATATATTGAGTGAAAAGCTAGTGAACTAACATGCTGTGGACACTAAATGACTCACCTGAGGTAAATGTAATGCTGAGATATTATTCTCAAGCTGTTTTATTGATGCTTGAGAGATTAGACGTCAACATATCTATGTGTAGATCGTTTTTTCTTCTTCTTCTGCGCTGTTTCCTGTTGTGACGGTTAGCAAACACTGTTGCATTACCGTGTGCGCCCCCTTCTGGACTGGAGTGTGAATCGCCCGTGACTGACTGTACGAACTGAACCGCGATGACGAATACATGCACCGTTAAACCCCTAAAATATACACACACAGCATTGATTAATTACTTTGAATCCAATTTGGAGTTAAATATGGCAGGTTTGGATTCCAATAATCACATCCTCAGAAACGAATAAAGAACAAAGTCAATCAAGCCGTGACGAGTGATTGTCCACAGACGTCTCCTCTGTCCTCAAGGTAAAGCTGCAGAAGAGCAAACGGTGGCCATACCGCCGTGTTTCACGGCTCAGACATTCGTTGGCAGTCATCAGCGCAGCGTGACACCTTCTTGGCCACATGTCGAGCTGCTTTTAAAACGGGGCAAATTAATGCTGGCATTCTGTCCTTTCCATCATGCACTGGCACAAAGACGGACATGGTTGGAGACCTGTTTCGTTCAGTGCTAATAGCATGCTAATTAATAGAATGGAAGTAATGAGCTAATTTATGAGACAAATTAAAAATCCATGTTCAGGTATTAACACTAATTTGAAAAACAGTCAGAAAATAGACACAGTGGATTTCAGAAAATATATGAAAAAGGAAATTAGAATCTATTTAAAATGCAATGAAGCACAACCCTTCTCATAAACACTGAGTTCCAACTTTATTGGACACAATAGTTTCTGATAACAGGAGCTCATTTTGCTGCAATAAACTCCTAAATCAATGTTTTTTTACTGTCTTGTCTTTGGTTTCTCTAGAGCCCAATTACTGAATCTCAGGTTCACCTTTATCAACACCAAACCAGGAATATGCTCCGTTATAATAGTCTCTTGTTATTTTGGTTATTGTTTTGCATTTGAATTCAGAATATTAATAATAATTTTGGTAAAAACATTTTTAGTTTATAACTGCATTTACTTTTTTTTTTTTTTTTTAAATGTGAATGTAATGTAACATAATAACTAGAGCTGCACGACTCGGGATAAAATGAGAATCAAAATGTTTTGGTTTCAAATAGAGATCATGAGTCTGAATATACAACCCAACAAAATAACACGTGATTTACTAGTTATAAGTCAAAATATTATAAAATTGCTGGACAATGTTTGAATGAATTATTTAAAAAATGAATTCAATGAGTCTTTCATGAGTTTTTGAACAAATCTTTTGAATGAATGATTCAATGACAAATAACATATTTTTTAACAGTCACTTGTCCAACCGTTAATGCGCCAAGTGAGTTTCAAAAGGTGGTATTTCGATTGCTATCGTAGACGTAAGTTTAAAGTTAGGATATAAACACTGATATCTCAGTACTTCTGTGATCATTTGAATATTTGTAACACAGAAATAACTCAAAACGGCATTATTTGAATATTCTGTTATGATTTCAAAGGTTTAAAAGACACAGGCGATCGTTGTCATTAATAAGATCACGAGGGCGTTTGAATCTTTTTACGACTAATCGTGCGGCGCTAATAATATCCAAATTAGTTTCCTCCATCCGATCAAATGGAGAACGCTTGAGTCAGTGAACTTTCTGTGGTGGTCCTGCGAATCACATGACAGAGAATATACAGACACAACATGATGACACTGACAGCTGAAGTGACTCACACTGATCGTCTCTGTCAGTGCTGGGGTGTATTAGGCAGCAAGTGAACATTTTGTCCTCAAAGTTGATGTTAGAAGCAGGAAAAATGGACAAGCGTAAGGTGATGCTAGACGACTGGATCAGAGCATCTCAGGAACCTGAGGCCAAACCTTCGAGCCATGAGTTTGGACAAACACTGAGCAGCAAATTCTCCTTCCCTTACTCCCTATCCGTCTTTCGCTGATCCACACAATTTAATGAGGCAGCGCTAAAGTGCTTATTGTACTCTATTGAGTTCTCGCTAATTGGAGGTCTGGAGGGACAGAGATGGCAGCATTACTTGGTAATTTTATCCTTTATATGTCCTGCACTCTCAAGGAGTATTTGTGCTCTCTAATGCTATGAGAAGTGCGGTGAAAGTCTCGGTATGTGGAGCATTAGCTACTCATTTTTTTCTTTCTTTTTTTTCCTCTTTTTTCGCAACTTGCGCCATTTTGTTTCTCAGTTACCTCCTGTGATTAGTGTAATGTAGAAATATTCTTCTTGTCGCTAATCCGATTGTTTTGTGCATTGAAATGAACCGCACAAGTAAGATTGCATTTATTTTTTTGGGTGCGTTTCCATAAGACACCGAGCCATTAATCTTATATAATAACTGATAAATTATATTTGTCGCTGGCAAGCAAATCTCTTACACCGTGTCTCGAAACACCCTGCTGTCTTTCTTTCCACAAAATAAAATCATTTCCACAATAAAATCAATATTTCATGGCTACTTGCAATGTAAACAGAAGTTTAATAAGCGGGATAATGAACAATCAGCCAGGCTTTATTGCTTTGTGTCGAGGTTTATTTTGTGATAAAGACCAGACTGTACATTATCTCTCCTATAGACCGCATTCTTCAACTTTCAGTGCGTAATAATAAGACGGCCCAAAATTCAGACTCCAACAAAACTGGAATCTCTTTTGGGAGAATGATTGTTGGCAAAAGTGTTGCTGCAAGCGGAAAATCGCCCATGCTTCTCCATCAGTGTATCGCGCACGTTGATAAGCGTTCCAACAATACTGCATAACGGGAGTATTTCCCATGTGGAGTGTGTGAGAGGGGAATAATGGGATCCCTGTGGGCTCATTTGCCAGGGTTTTGCCCACAATGTCCGTGCCAGTTTAGGCCAGACTCACAAACGCATGAAGTTTTGTCATTCTTTGCTGACGCAGTTCAGTCTCTGTGGACGTGACGACTCGATGCAATCTATTACACACTGTTACAGTACACGAAATAATGAGGAACGATCATATGCATATGTTGAAAGGCCGAAAATTAGTTTTAGAATCCATTACATTGGTGATTTTACACATGTTAATCACACGTGATCTCATAAAAATAACGTGAGCCTTTGAAATTTGCATGTAGAACAGCGGGAGCATGTGAGAAATTGAACAGCACAAAAATTCTTCTGTAACGGATAGATCTCACCCGATAAACACGCTTCAGCTAAAGCGGAATAGATGTGAGTTATTAGAACTTTTACAGCTTTTAAATGCTGAGTAGGAAAATCCCAGGCCTCAAACCTGCTGACTTTTAACACTTACTACAGCAGAATTAAATGTAAAGTTGACCATAGGGATCACCAAAGTTGAACCAGAATAATTTTCTGCACAGCTGTAGGGAGAATTATTTTAACCCAAAAGTAGCTTCCCGAGCTGGACAGACTTTCCATTTATTGAACAGTCTCTTTGACCCGGTGCTGTTAATATGCACTCATTAGACTCATGTCTGTTCAAAACAGATGCGAGGCACATGGTCATTAGCCTCATGGAGTTAAAAATGTCAGACAGTCCTCATCATGGTACGTGCATTAAGACTAAAAGAGCCTGTTTTTGTGAGCCTGATGTTGTCTAGAGCATTTAATCTACTATGTTGTCGAGTCCAGAAATGAGCTTTATGACCAAATTGAACTGTTTCTTATCAAATGTGTGTGTGACATGGAAGCATGTGTGTGTGTGTGTGTGCATAACCTGGCATCCATGGTCATTTGATTGTGCAGCATTTCTCTCCAGATTGCTTTTTGCTGTTCGCCGGGGCTGAAGGGCACTGCAGTAAATTGCATTTTGTAGCAGCATAAGACGGTGAGATTTACAGCACCCAAACTATTAATTAGAGTCCTCTGCCACCTGAATCAACCTCTTCACCCCGACACCTCTCGCAGAGCCTCCGCTGTCGTGTCTTTTGCAGCGTTTGGCAACTTTCACTCTGAATTCTGAATGAAACTTTTTTCTTTTGTTTTTCAATAGATACTTTCACAGTTACTTGATTTAGCCATCATACACACAACTTGGATACAGTAAGTGAATTGCATGATGGAAATACAAAGTTCTGTCAAGAAAGTCTAGATGGCAGTCCTTTACTGAATCCACTAGCAATCACATCATTCTCTATACACAGGGTTGGGGAGTAACGAAATACAAGTCACGTATTTAAAATACAAAATTTGAGTAACTGTATTTCATTTTAAATGGGTGGTAATCAGATTACAGTTACATCTGAAAAGTGTTTTAGATTACCAAAGTGATTACTTTGAGTTTTAATGTCATTTAAACAGCGATTGGTGATTCTCTGACTCTGACCGTCTGAAAAAGAGGAGTTAAGATTCATCAACATTTTAATACTTTTAAGAGGATCATAAAAATGTTGTTATTTTTATTTAGTTCTGTCCTGAACAAGACAAAATGACTGAATTTATTAAAAAAAATTGCCCAACTGTCAACTGAACTGTCCTGTCATGACCTGATGATCCACGACTGTTTTCATGTTTTGTGAGTCATTTTATAATTCACTCGTCACTGCTACTTTTTCTCACAATTAGTTTTTTCCCTCACAATTGTGAGTTTGTGTTTCACAATTCTGACTTCTTTTTCTCAGAATTGCGAGATTTAAACTCACAATTGCAAGTTATAAAGTCAGAATTGGGAGATTTAAACTTGCAAAACTAACTTATTTTCTTGCAATTGTGAATTTAGTATGAGTTTATATCTCATAATTCTGACTTTTCTCAATATTGTGAGTTTATATCTCATAATTCTGACTTTTCTCAATATTGTGAGTTTATATCTCATAATTCTGACTTTTCTCAATATTGTGAGTTTATATCTCATAATTCTGACTTTTCTCAAAATTGTGAGTTTATATCTCATAATTCTGACTTTTCTCAATGTTGTGAGTTTATATCTTATAATTCTGACTTTTCTCAATATTGTGAGTTTATATCTCATAATTCTGACTTTTCTCAATGTTGTGAGTTTATATCTTATAATTCTGACTTTTCTCAATATTGTGAGTTTATATCTCATAATTCTGACTTTTCTCAATATTGCGAGTTTATATCTCACAATTTCAACTTTATATCATGCAATGAGGGAAAAAGTGTGAGATAAAAACTTGCAATGACCTTTTTTGTGTTTGTTTCACACTTATTAGTATTCCAAAGTATTCTAAAGTATTTAGATTAAGTTACTAAACTTGAGTAATGTAACGAAATACGTTACAAATGACTTGTTAAAGCATGTATTTTGTAATCTGTAGTGAAATACATTTTAAATGTAACCTACCCAGCTCTGGTTATAAGGCACAGCTGATTGGGTCATGTTGCATCAGCAGCCAATGAGTTCACTGCTCAACCTTCAAATACTTGGTCAGCATTTACTGTAGCAGTTGAAGCGTGCTTTCGGGAATTCTCCACCTTCCGCAACTCCACCAGTATATATCTGCTATGGGTAATTCATGTGTGCTATATTGTGTAGCAACAGCATGTCTTGTTTGCTCACAGCAACGTGTTGTAAGTATTGGCAATAGCAATTCCCATACTAACAGCAGCAGCAATATCGATTCCGCCAAAACCAAACATTTCAACATTATCATATCCACTACCGTGCCAAACATTCAGAGGTGTCATGACAGAAATAAAGTCACATGCTGGTTTCACTTGTTTGTATTTATGTTCGCTTCATTCCTGCGTTTCAGATGATTTATTTGAAGTCAACATGAAATTACCTTTTTGCAGTATTATTGTAAAGATTCATTTGGGCATGTTACGTTTTAATGTTTTTCTTCTTCTTTGTAATCAAAAAGTAATTACAGCACATAATCAATTCCTGATGGATAAAATGAACAACTTTTCTCTATTTTATCATTAAACAGGCCGTTTCTCAGAAATATGCCAATTATGGAAGCAAAATGAGTTGCAAACACAGTTGTGTGTGGCTTCATCATGTGTGCACGGGCGCGTCGGCTGATTTTTAGTTTTGCTTTTAACAGTGATGTTTGCATATGTTAGTTCAGTTGAAATACGCTGATTCAGGCTGTAGAATTATGTATGGCTGTCCTGTCGTTCATGGTGATGTGAATGAGAATAATGCCACACTTTGTGGTTCTATCTCCAACTCCCCACATGCTGATAGCTAGACGAACTCATGCTGGATATATACAGATCGTTCAATTCCATTATGAGCCCCGAAATGACTTTCAGTAAAGACACAATGTGAAATTTGACATGGACATTTCTTCAGTTATGGTTACACAAATAAATGCATTGAGATCTCTGTAAGATTCTGAGAAGGAAACAGTTGCGATTAGTCTTTGTCATAAAAAAAAAAATCCACTCAAATGTGCATTAAAAAAATCCCAAACTGAGCACATGTCCCAAGGTGATGCAATTAAACTTTTGTGTCCTTGCTGCAGTGAGTTGAGTGTAGTTTTGTGGCTCTGCTGGTCCTATCATAGGCATCTAAACCCACAGGCTTTAATCAAACTGGCAGCTTCCAATCTATCAGCTCTCTTAGTCGGCTTCATCACCCCACAGCGTTCCGGGGGGCTTACACTGATGGACCGAGTCTGTCTACTCATCCAAAGTTCACCGTTTTAAAGTTTCAGAGACAATATGATAAGTAATTTCAAGGTCTTTTAGTAAAGTAGCAGACAATCTGTCCGATCGCATAGACGGTTGGAAACGTGTGTGAGGGCACGCCAGAGAACAAACAAACACATTTGCATGAGTAAAATTATTTGAGGTTTTCTCTGGTCAGACAACAGTCTGTACTGGAAGTGTGTGCTTCCTCCATTCTCCCATTACCTAAAGATATTCAGCAGCCCAACAGGCTCGGAACGGGTAGAGTCCATTCCAACGCCAAATGACTGTCAATCAGAAGTAATGACCTCTCTCCTCAGGCAATCAGAGAATATGAATTGCAGAGCGGGGAAAACATTTTAAACTGAGATTGGTTGGTAATTTGACATTGCGGTGGATTGAGCGGGTGGAGACGTGTGCTATTTGCAGGTCTTGAATTTAACAAGCAGTGAGGATGAAGAAATGAGCCGGTGGAAGAACCGACTTCAGCTGCTGGGATCAATACAGGTCTCTTCAAAAAGTTTGAAATCATTAATTGGAAAAGGAAATTATAGTGGTTGTAAAAAAAAAAAAAAATGCTTACAAGATAAAATACTGTAATATGGTGGAAAATAGAATTTAAAAAAGCTGTTTTCTGTTTTAATGTTTTTAAAGTGGTGGTTGATTATGATTTGACTTTTGTAACTTTAGTTAGTGTGTAATGTTGCTGTTTGAGCAGAAACAACATCTGTGAAGTTACGACACTCAAAGTTTGATGTGAAGAGAGATATTTTCTTTTACAGAAATCTCTTTTTAAAGGCTGGTAGAGACTACAACGAGCTTCTTCCTGAGTTAGTGACATCACAAACCCTACATTTACATAAACCCGCCCCCGAGGACACTCAACAAAGGGGGCGGGGCCATGTCGGGCTGCTTTAGAGAAGAGGAAGAGTTGTTGTAGTCGAGTGTTGTTGATGCCGTCATTTTATGTCGGACTGCTTTTACCCCCAGAAGATCATTTAAAGTCATTGTTGTGTTAAATGACAAAAGCATCAAATAGACATTACAAAATGTAGCTTTAGAAAGAAATATTATATTTGATTCAACATCGAATTTATTAAACAAACTTTAAGACTTGATGAGGGTGAGTAAATGACGACAGTTTTCATTTATAGATGAACTATATCTTGAATGCAACTACATCAATTTATCCACTAACCGTTCAGAAACGTCTAAAAGTTGAACTTCTTCCTGAGTCTCTCCATCAGTTTGAACACTTTCCTCATTTTGTCTGCGTGAGATTCTCCAGCTTTGTTGTTGTTGAGCTGTTAAAGCTCCGCCCTCTTCTGGAGCAGCAGCTCATTTGCATTTAAAGGGACACGCACACAAAAACGGTGTGATTTTGCTCACACCCAAATTTGACAAGCTATAATAAATTATGAATGATATCGCAATATGTGCATCCACGATAGTCACATAACAGGATGAGATATCCTTGTAAACTCAGTCGGTTATGTCTTAAGTGAAATAAAACGTGTAATAGTATATTGGATCGGTGCAGCTCTTAAAGTGACCGCAGCCTAATATTCCTGCTGCCGGTTCTATAATAACGTTAATCAAATAACAAAAGACTAAGAGAAAATTGCTGAATAACTTTTGTAACTAGATTTTTAAAGTATATTTTATTCATAAAATGCAGTGTTATTGTACATTAGATTACAGTTTCTGTACCTGAATGTCACACTAGTTGTTTTTGCTGTGGTGTTTTTAAATCATCTTGTTTAAGTGTTCTTTAGTCTGTTGATTTGTATTCACAGTAGAGGCTCTGTATCAATATATTATGTAGCCTACATTACAGTACAGCACACACTATTACAATAAACACAGATTTAAAGGCACTTTTGTTAAAGTTGAGAAATCATGGCATTCATGCTAACTGCTGACCGCTAGATTACATCTAACGATTTTGTTTCATGTTAGTTTGTCTTTACTTTATGAAACTATGTGCTTTAACAAAACAGACATCTGTTGACTGTTAAAAATAGTTAATTAATCGGGCCGTTGTTTATTTATCACGGTACATTCATGATAATTGCAGATGTGCAGCGCTGATTCTCTCAGAAATTCTCTTTCATCTGTTTGTTCACCGGTGCGGCGTGAGCCGAAGAGCTGACACACATGAGAACAAAGAGATTTAGTGATGAAGCGTCATTTTCATTATTTATTTCGGCTCTTGTTGTCTCAAACAGCTGTAACTTGTCTACCTTTGGGCTGGTCTTAAAGTTCCCGAGCAACAGAAAACAGGAGTGCGCTTCGTCTGCGACGCAGACGAGCGTTTGACCTTTTGTTTCTTTCTCCTCTGTGATTCTCCATGGCTCCTCTGTCCTGTCAGTCCAGCGCCAATCTATCCATCATCGCCGTTCTTTGCACCCCCTTGTCTTTCATCTTTCTCTATCCTTTTATCCCTCAGCCAGTCTATCCCTCCATCCCGGCCCTTGCCCACAGCACACAGAGGGATTTCTCAATGAGCTCCTGTGTTTGACGAAACATCTGAACGATCACAGAAGCACTTCTGTTCACATGCTCTGAAGAACATGCAGACGAGAGTCTCTCCATCGGTCCCTTTGATAGCGTGAGGAGAAACTCAGATCAACATAATTACAGAATTTATAGATAAGAATTTATGTAAATGAAGCACTGCTTATTTATTGCAGGGTTGTTATTGTTTACTAAAACTGAAACCATTAAAAAATGTGTTACTTTAAATGAAATGAAATCTAACAAAATATTAAGCTTATTTTAATTCAGAAAGCATTTCTTATTTTCATTTAGTTTGAGCGTAGTACTACATTAAAAAAACAAACACAAAAAAACCTAATAAATAAAATGAATAAATATTAACGGTACACAAGCGGCTCGGTGCAGCAGCGGGAGAAAACTAAACATAAAATTGCTGTTTTTTTTATTAAACAGTTTATTGAACAAATCGTGTCTCTAATTTTAAATAAATTCAATCATATATAACATTTTCTCAAGGATAAAAAATAATCTACTTCGATTACTACTTAGGAGTTAATTGAACTGGTTACATGGATTGAAAGTTCAAACTCTAAGGTTTCAAATGACACACTTTTGTGTTTATCCAGGCAGTAGTGTTGAAAAATATGATTATTCATTTTTGTATTTCAGTACAAAATTTGAGTAATATCTGGTGATCAAAACAATGGATTATGTTGATTTGGGGCTTATTTTAATCATAAGAATCGGTTGTAAATGCTGATGTGGTTATTTATGATCTTATTTATGAACAAAAACTCCATGTGAAATATTTGTTTTCAGTTTTCTGTGCTGTTTTGTTGTAAACTCAATCTGACTCATTAGAGAGTGAAAATAACTCAACAGGAGAATGATCTGAACATGTGAAGTCTGATTTTCTGATTTTGACTTGGTTTCAATTTCTATTGGCTCGTCTTACTTACAAAAATACATTTTTTGATATATTTATGGTAGGAAATTTACAAAATATCTTCATGGAACATGATCCTTACTTAATATCTGAATGATTTTTGGCATAATATTGATAATTTTGACACACACAATAGCTATTGCTACAAATAAACCCGTGCAACGTGTGACTGCGTTTGTGCTCCAGGGTCACATATTTAAAAACAAACAGAAACTGAGAAAATATAGTCTATTTCCAAACATAAAGGATAATAGTATATCAATGATACTAAAATAACACTGCCTCTATCCTCTGCTCTTTCGGCGTCTGCCCTTTCATGACATTGACGGCACTGTTTGTTTGGTCTTTTCTGTCCTTTTGCTCTCTTCAGACCCTACAACTGAATGGATGTTCTCTAACAATCTTCCCGACACCAGCTTAGTGCCTGTCAGTCAACCTATTGGATAAGTGCCCTAGTGAATTAATGCCTTCACACTGATCTCCTTCCATTCCTGCTCCGAGAGAGCAGAGGGCACCGGAGGAAATGTCTACAACCTCTCAGTCCTGCTTCGTTTGCCCTGAATCTGTGTAATTCATGCATCAGAGCTGGATTCTGGTGCAGAAACAAACGTTAGCAGATCAGAGAGAGTGTGGGCAGAGATCCGTCACTGCTTTGGTTCTGAGTAATTGGAAATAAGAAGAAAGGGAGACATAAACTGCAGGCTGCCTCAACTCCAGGTTTGTAAAGGGAAAATTGTGTGATATGCTGTTTGAAAGTCATTTGTCTTGTAGCAGCGGGAGTAGGAATAGAGTTTTTAAAACAAACAAGCAAACAAAGTCTAAAATGAACACAAAATACGTAAAAGTAAAAGTTAAGTAAAAATAAGTAAAAAACAAAAAAAAAGTTGAGTAAAAAATTTAGTTGTCAGTTGATGCAAAAAAGTTTTTGAAAATCAGACAAAACAACACAGGACTGTGTTCTTGACGCTTTAGAGAAGGAAAGAACTACAATCCAACAACAATGAACAATGAAAATCTGTTTAGAGGCTTTCAGAGATGTGAGCTCCAGGCCGTCAGCGGCCGCTCAGAGCTCGAGTACCCGCTGAGAACAGCTTCGTCTCGGCCAGTCCTTCGGGAATCTTATGTAGATAGTGCTGAAACAAGAAGTATTATTCGTTTTGAGTGTATCAAACAGGCAGTTTATTAAATGTTCCAGAGCTGACAGATTTGGCTGAAGGGCTATACAAAGTTTTGTATTCACATTGAAATTAAATCCTGTACTAGCGCTGCTTTTGTACGTTTGACTGAACTGTTTTCTTGTGTTTATTTCTTATTCTACTTCTTATACTCTTACAATGGCTATTGTTGTTTAAAATATTATTGTTCAATAAATAATATTTTATATAAATAACATCGAGAGAGTCCATTAGTGCTTCGACTTCAGAGAAAGTTACATTAATACACCATTAGATGGCGGCAAAGACTGTGTTTATGAGTGAGTTAGACGTTATTTTTACTTTAAACAACATCTTACGAGACGCAACTGACAAATGCATTGACTAGCGCTGCCGTGGGAATGATTTAAATGTTAAAAGGACTAAAGAGCTTTCCTCAAACTGATTTTGTGATTATGAATACAAGATTGACCTGAAGAATATCATCTATATGCAGGAAATACACTCACTCAGTCCATCTCTCTCATAATACTCTATATTGCAGTAAGTTTCAATGGACCGACTCAACATTCATTCGTTTCTAGTTCTAAAGTGACATTTTATAATTAGTAACAGAGTCTTGGGCTCAACTGTTAAACTTTCAACTTGAATCCGTGGTGGAAGGAAGAAGTTCCTCACAAAAGAGGGTTTTAAAGACACTCTGTTGTTGTTCATTTACACACTCGTGCCGTTATATAACCGCAATATCACACTCGTAGCCGTGCGATATAGCTGTATATCAGCACAGCTTTGATACGGCCGCAGGTGTGATACTGCTTATATAAACAAACATTTGAGTATTTTGAAGAGATCAATTGGTTTCCGTCATTTGTAGCAGTGTTATTTTGTAGCATGTCGCTTTTTACTCTCTAATTGGTGTAATTTTCTGTGCAGCATCATGGGTAATGCAGTTTTTTTTATCAGACATTCCACTGTTAAACATGATTATTTTATAAATAAACTGAAATAATGTGGGCTGACATCTTCAAGAGAAGCAAATACCATGGATTAACAACCTTTTAAGGCTATTTCTTTTACGGTTTATCATTGAATGTTAAAAATTAATTTCCCTATGGAGAAAATGAATGTTTTTACTTACAGAACTCAACTGTTGCTCTCTATTTGGCCATTATTTTTTATTTATTTTAGCTTTTTTAAATTATTAATTTTTGTAAAGTCTGTTCAGTTTTCCAATTTTAATTAAAAAAAAAAAAAAAAACATAGTGAGATGATATTACAGGAAATGTGGAGCAAGAGAATGAAATGAATATGGACATTTTGTGTTTTAATTCACTTAATTTGAGAAGAAAGACATGACTGTACTGTACGCTGCATGATCATAGCTTGAACACTGCAGTTTCACAACACTGAATTTCTCATGATTGCATCATGAGCCACAAATGAGCCGGTCAACTGTTTGGGTCTGGACTCGTGTGAACAGGACTTCGTAGCATCTGTTTGTGAGAGTGTGTGCTGTGAATCGATGTCTGAAGAACGTGTCAGCGCAATAGAGAATGCGAGAGAATACATTAGAAGTTTGAAAAGCCTTGTAATTGACATCTTTGTGGGTGGCCAATGAATTCACCGTTCTGAAACTCGACTCAGTCTGGAATTAACTTCATTAACACTGAGCGTCGAGGACGGTCCTTTCTGAAGTGGCAAAAAAACAAAACAAGATACAATACAGTGTTAAAAACAACACATTTATCTGGGAGAATGTGTAGTGTAGTCAGTCTACTGTGCATCCACTTACATTCTTGATATTAATAAGACTTCTTTCACAAACTTTGGAACGGCAGTATAATTAATTACAATAGCAACAATAACATGTCTGTAACACAGTTCGTAAGTATGGGAAGAAGGAGGCGGGAACCGGCGAACATTCAACATACTTTAATAATAAAATAAGCAAACAATAAAACGAAAGTAAAAGGGCGGCAGTTCCTCACGGCGACTGCCGCCCACACAAACAAAATAAAACACAACATAAAGTCCAGGCCTGGTCCTCTCTCGTCCTTCACTGTCGTCGCTCCTCTTTTACGCTTCCGGAGCTCCTCCATGAGAGACACGAGACCGGTGTAGCGCGCAGGTCACGCTCATTATCACTTGAGTCACCTGCCTCGCGCCGTTCCCTCACCCGCCCTGCTTGTCACAATGTCCATTCGTCTTTCTACTTAAAAAAGTGACTTAAAATAATGATATGATATGAACTGGAAAACAAATAGAGGAATGGGTGGTGAGGTTCACTCCCAAAAAGTTGTTACCCTTGACTTTCTATTTGAGAAATGCAGGATCCCATCAGCCTCAGAAAACCTGTGCAGTGTTGTTGTTTGGCTTCATCACAGGTGGATTTCTGAGATAATGAGAACGACACATACACACTCGCTCAATGTGTCCTATGTAAATGAGCCTCTCTTGTTGTTTTACTCATGGATTTATAATTACAGCAGAACGGCGCAATAATTCTGTGGCATACTGATGCACTAGTGACATCTGAATGACAAATAAAGGTACTTTATATTTAGAGGAAAGATTCTAGCAAACAAACAAGTGGCTTCTTCAGATTTCTCAGATATATAACAACAGATGAGATGAAGACTGTCACAGAAGGCAATCTAAAAAAGAACGGTCGCAGCAGAATGTGTTGTGAATGCCAACAGGTTTGATTTAGTGTGGTGTGATCTTAACAAGTTTTAATTTACCAGTTTAAATTGTTGGTAGGTTTATGTTCTGTTTTGGTTTAATTTCATGTTTTTGCACCAGGATACGTTTACGTGACAATGATGTACTAAAAACAGATGTTTTTCCTTTTTGTTTTCGCATACAGACGAGTCTGAGACGACAACATTTTCAAAACAATCCCTGTTCACACAGATACGCAAAAACCACTGAAAATACTGTATTCTGCTGCCAGGCCAGTAGATGGCGATGTCACTATAGACTGAACATGTAATACCTTACGCATAAAGTCGCTGGTTTTGTAGTTTACATGGAGACGATAACGGTATTGTTTTCAAACTTGTATTTTGAAAACCATTTTCAAAAGTTCGCATTTTCAGGCCCCCAAAATTAAGAGCCAAAATGTATAAAACTAACATGTAATTAAATAATTTAATAATCATTGACCGCTAGAGCCAGTCAATCAGTGGACCATTGGTTTGGAAAATTGATGGATGATTCAGCGGCAGGCGCCATCTTCTGGCAAGACGCGGGAATTCATTTGGCATGACCTTCACAGTGCATTATGGGTATTATGGGTATTCTCGTTGAGAATACATCAGCTGCGTTTTATTTTGGAGGCTGCATCCTCTGGAGCTCACAACTGACCCTTCGCAAAGCCCCGCCCCCTTTAGTTACTGTTGCTATGTCCGACAAGCCATGCGCAGTGAAAAATACATCGCAGAGCAAAGAGGACACTGACAACGTATGAAAATATGGTAATTTTTTAAAGCAGTTGAATCAATAAATAGCGTCTAGTGTGTGTTTAATGTGTGGTGACAGATCGCTGTAGCTCCTCGTGAAGCGATCATCTCTTCATACTAGTTCATTTATAGCATCAAATAAACATGAATGAACATCAGAAGGAATGTTGTTTCAAGACGTGATTCAAGTTCACCAACGTTAATCTACTAACTCCCCTGACCGCTTTGATGACAAAATGGTGGATTCGGGGTTATGATTGGTCAGATCGCCTGTCAATCAAACTGTTTGCGAAGGGTCAGTTGAAGGCTGCATACGTCGTCAAGGATGTCTTATTTACGAAAAATAACCGTATAAAATGTATAATACTGTAATTTCATGCGTATATTGCAATCCAACCATTACTTTTCTTAAATGAGATTACCTCTGACATGCAGCCTTCAAATGCGACCTCCGGAGGACGCAGCCTTCGAAATGAGACGTGGCCTCCCGTTATTGCGGTGCATTATGGGATTGAATGAGTGCACTATGGTTTCGGACACGACTGCAAATGGCTGTCCTCTCAAACAGGGCACTATTTAAGGCTATAGGGGGCGATTTCGAACACATCCCAAGTTTTGCAGTGTGTTTTCATCTGTTTCCATAGCAACCTACTGTGTCGCACCTGTTCCTTGTTAACTCACTCATTTAGTCCTGTTTGTTTATATACACGCCATCTTTCTTGGATGAATGTGTTTCTTACTGATTATTTTTCAGTGATCTCCTGTAAGCTGATTTAAATAAAGACTATTTTTAATATCCGCACATGTTGGCTATAAGATTTGTATTGCATTCGTTCAGCTCGTCTAAACTAAACAAACAACAATCATGATGAAAATACTTATTTCAGCTGTCAGAAAAGCAGTGTTTTTGTGTGTGCGGCAACAATTAGACACGTAACTGCAATTTTTGTTAATTAGTTCGAGTGTTTGTCATGTCACCGCTCTGAATTCGTCACTAGGCAGCGTGTTGACTCCTGAAGTCTGTCTGTTGCTATGGAGACTGCATGTGTGCAAAAGAATGAAGTATGACCTTCTGGGTGTACCTGGCTTTATGTTGCTTCTTCCACATAACTTGTTCTTGATAAATGAACACAAAGCAAACAACTTTCAGTGAGGATGCTAAACCAGCTCGTCTTGTCTCTGTGGCGCTGATAAAGTGCGCTTTCCTCCAGTAAATGGCTGTCCGCTTTTTTTCCCACAATCATAAAACATGCAGGCGAGGTCAGCTGAGACTTCATGGATTAAACCCGCTGAACTGTGTGAATGTATTACATCCAATTTCATGAATTAATTTCAATAAGAAAAGAGATTTGCCATTGGACATGATAGAACCCAGTGAAATATGTGTATTAAATATTGTGATGTTTGGCCTGATGCCCTGACATGTTATTCACTCGGCTATTATTATCCATACTATGTTGTCAACAAATTGCTCTCTTGTAACCTGTTCCTCTTCTTTTCCACTATTGGTCTATTGATCTACTGGCACATCCTGCTATTATGAAGAAGTCTAGCAAGTGTAACTTTTGGAAGCAGAGGAATAATTGGTGCCGTGGGACACTTTGAATAGGTGAGTCTGCCAAGAAATAAAGGAAGAGCTAATTCTTCAAAGGCCCCAAAGGAAAAACGGCTAACTTTTCACAGTACAGTGTTTTATACTTAAGCTTTGTCAAGGACGGCTGAATTGATAGGATGTCCACCCTAAGATATAGATATAAGACATAATTGTAGAATGAAATTATGTGTGTTGATGCCAGAGTTTGACTGGTTCCGGCTGATAGGAAGGCAACAGTAACTCAAATAAGCACCCGTCACGGCCGAGGATGAAGGTTTCTGAACGCACAACACATCGAAAGATGAGCTACAGCAGCAGAAGACACTGGTCCTGTCAGCTAAACGCCGCAAAACTGAGGCTAGACTTCGCACGAGCTCAACAAAACTGGACAATCGAAGACTGGAAAAATGCTGCCTGGTCTCGATTTCTGGTGTGACATTCAGCATTCAGATGTTAGGGTCAGAATTACGGCTGTATGATTGACCGAAATTAAACCGAATGCAATTAGGAAAAAAAAAAAAATTAATGCGCAGCTTGTCAGTGAATCGCGGCTCTGTGATCAGTGGTAAATGCTGCCCCATCTGAAAGCCAGAGGGCGCTCTCATGCAGAAATATTTGAATATGCCTCACAGATAGCGCACGACGTTCCAGGAAATCCTACGGATCCCCGCACATGACATCCAGGTAAAAAATAGTCAATCCTGTGCACGATTTACTATTTCGTTCCCTCGATTTGTAAATCGTGCACATGATTTGGCAAATGGAGGGAACAAATTGCTATCACAGACTGCTATCATACTATCACTGCAGTGGAATGAACAGAAGACTGAAACCCTTTGATTGATTAAACATGAGTAATAAACACACAACTGCGACAATATATGGATTATCTGAGTTCCTGCAGTCTTCTCGGGGAGCCTTTATAACTGTATAGAATACGATGAAGTAATCTGTTGTGAAGGATGTCTTCAAACACTCAACTGACGTCATGAAGTGAGTTTGGAGTAAAACATGTTATTAAATATTGTCTTTTGTTGGTTCATAAATGCTTCTCATGAATGAAAAGATGTTTGACACGTGTTGCTTTTTCAAAGGCACATTATAAGTGACTCGCGGTGCTTTCAGCATTTACTTCTGATCACAGAGCGTTTCACTGACAAGCTCCGCGTATACTAAATCACAGACTTGAGATTTTATTATCGCACTAAGCCAAATCTAAACTCAGAATTTGGTGTAAACAACATGAACGCATGGATCCATCTTTGGGCCTTTTAGTACCAATTGAGCATCGATTAAAGCCACAGCCTGAGTATTGTTGCTCACCATGTCCATCCCTTTATGACCACAGTGGATCATCTTCTGATGGATAACCCGCCATGTAAAATCATCTCAAACTGGTTCTTTGAACATGACAATGAGTTCACTACACTCAAACGTCCTAAAATCACCAGATGTCAATCCAAGGCTCCGTTTACAGCTGGTGTTAAGATGTTTTGGTGGATCGGATCACCAGTAGACGAGGGAGACTCATTCCCGTTCACTCCTGGTGTTTTAATCCGTCTCTTCTGTCCTGATTTCTTCGAGGGGAGGGTCTATAGGAGGGTAAATGTATGTTTTTTCAGATATTTTGATCTAACGCACTAAATAAGCTCATGTGAACGCAGCCGGAGATGACGGAAAAACACACGGAGAGCATCAGAGAGAGTGTGTTAGAAATCAGGAACGGTGAAGAACGTTTTTCACCTTCAAACCAAACTCGGGTCTTCATTCGACAACGTTTCAATCCGTCTGGCTGGAGCTCTTCCCATAATGTTTCCGCATTAGGTCAGCAGACGGAGAGTAGACGGTCTGTTTGAACACATTCCACCACATGAGCGTCTACACCACCAAAACAATGTGTTTTCAACTCCCTCTGGAAGTGAAGCTCAAATTTAGCGTTGTCCACTTGTGATCCGATCGACCAAAACGCATCTTAATATCAGGAGTAAACAGAGCTCAGTAGAGCACCTTTGGGATGTGGTGGAACGGGAGATTGGCATCAAGCTGATGAATCTGAGGTTCTGAACGGGTTCAAGAAATCTGTACCTAATAAAGTGGCTGGTGAATGTGTATTTAAATATGATTATAAGAACTTTTTTCTTTCTGGGCGAACAGGAAATGCTCTGCCTGGCTCTAGGGGTCAAGTAATTTCGGCAGTATTCAGCTGTCTCTGCATTTCTCTCTCTCTCTCTCTCTCTCTCTCTTATTTAGAAATGAGTTCAGTGTGAAATCTTGCTAAATGTAGACACTTAAAGGAGCAGTTGCCTCTGGTTTCGACACTCCTCCCCTGGAAGAATCTCTTGAGAGTACATGTTTCAATTACAGCATGTAGGACACCGCTGGACCATGAGAGGCTATTTATAATTCATTACCTTTTCCTTCATTACCAATGTAATGATGCCTGTCACTTATCTGCGTTAGGCCAGCCTCTCTAACCAAACCGATGCTCGGGATAGAACCTTAACAACCCGCTGGATGACAAATGAGTGTAATAAAGTCGGCATTTAATCCTAAATTAGCACATGTTCCAAATGATGGTTTTATACTGCAGTTACATTAAGGGCCAAAACACGTCCTATCCTAAAGTCGTCCGTTGATAACTGAAAAAATATGCATGGGAGAAAAAAACAGATTAAGGTAAAATTACAACCCAAGTGAACAACAATGATGCGGTTCAACACTAAATTATTATAGGGTTCCAGAAAAAGCTTTTTATCTCCTAGCATTGCCTTATCGGTTATTTATGTGAGCGAACTGAAGTCAAGCTCACTGAAAAATGAATCAATTAAACAGATGGCAGCACATTTTAATTACTATAGTTCTAAAATGTAGTTTAAGTTGGGTTTATGCCGTGAAGTTATGCTAAAACTTCTGAGTGACCTGGCAAAATGTTCATTTGTTATTGTTTAATCGATCAGTAAACATGAGAATTATTGATGAATTAAATACTACGTTTTCTAAAGACCTTGATACTGCTTTAAAAAAATCTGAAGTGTTTTATGCTAAACCTCTTATTAATATTCCTATTAAAACTGGGCATTTCCCTGATGGTTGGGAAAATGCATCTGTTTTTAAATCCGGGAATTCGGATGAAATGATTAATTATAGACCAATTAGTCTTCCAGTTTTTCTAAAGTGCTGGAGAAGGTTGTATCAGAACAATTCTTGCATCATTTAGAAATGAATAATCATTTACAAGGTTTAAAATTTCGGTTTAGACCCAACTATTCTACAGAATCAGCTTGTTATTGGAACATATTAAGATGAAGGACTTATAGTGGTAGTATTCCTGGCTTTTCATACTGTAAATTGCAAAAATTTCAAAGTGTAAGATAGCAAAACAATCTCTGTTATGATATGATTCATATTTAAAATGCCATATGTGTTGCCATTATTAATATCAAGCCATTCCTCCATAAGACTGAAACAGGAATCCCTCAGGGAACTATCTTGGGTCCCATTCGTTTTAGTATTTATATTAATGGTGTTCCAGAAATGTCCTGATGCGAGTCTTCAAATCTATTTATGCGCCTGGTAAGAATTGTGCGGAGGTTGAAAGTTAGCGAGAAAAGTGTCAGCTTGTCTTGATGCATCTCGTTTAATCTTAAATACTAAAAAATCTATGTTTTTCAGTCAAAAAATTACCTGTAACAGAATCTTAAAACGTGAGGTTATGGAACAAGTATTAGAGTTAAAATACTTAAGGCAAAGATTATGGCAAATCTTGCTAGTCAGGAGATAATAAGAAATTGTTTTGCATATCATCATGCCTTTCTGTTTTTAGATGATATTGTCGCATATGTCATGCGCTTTAATCAGATTGCACGTCAGCCAATCAGAGCGAAGCTGGCATCTCACGAGAGCCTCAAACGTCTGTACAAACCTTAAAATGGACCTATTGCTTGAGTGCAAAGACATCAAAATATTGTCCAAGGTTAGAAAACGACACAATCTTTATAATAGTTCAGTTCTCTATAGTAAGTGAATTCTTAGTGATTGCAGTTGCAGTATATTTCTTTGTAGGTTGAAGGAGAGTAGGAGGAGGACACTGTCTGGACGGGGGAATAAAAGATGAGTGGACAATGAAAGAGTAGACGGTATGCTTGCTTCATTCAGAGAGTCACTCAGGCGAATAACTTCAATCACTACATGAGGTGACCCATGGAGGCCTTTTCTTTGCCATGAACAAATAACGTCTGTTACTAATGTACACTGACTAAAGGCAAAGGACCAGAAAATGCTGTGCAACATGTGGAAGGATCCGTTTTGTCTTCAGTCTATTCATTTCTAAGTTTATTTTAGTCAAATAAGTTTTTTACCTATTGTGTTTGTAGCTCAATTTCAGTGTTTTTTGATACAAAATGCATGTACTAATGTGTCATTATTTACTCCACTTTAGTGGTAGAATAACTACCAAACACTTGGAATATTGTATTTTTTTAACCCAAGTGCTGGGTCATTTTATTGGGTTATGTTACGCAGGGTAGTTTTTCTGCGTTTGACACGTTGAAACTTCTGACAGGCGAGATGTCACAAGGTAAAGCTGTTTTTATGTAACTTTTCAAAAATTAATATAAAAGATTGCACACTGATGCCAGTTTTCTTCCCACTGGATGCTCCTGCCACATCCTAAAACATTACTGAAGGTTTTTGAGTGTTTCATGATTGTAAAAGACTGACTTGCCATTGAATAAAAACACTGTAGGCATTATTAACTGTTCCTGTCCATATATATAACAAATATCATATATTAGAGTGCATTTTTATTATTTAAAATGGAAAAACCTTCAACATCCCGAGCACTGTCAGAAAACAACCCAGCAAATGGGTTAATGTATAAACCCAACAAAATAACCCAGCATGTTTTCTGTCCAACCCAGCGCTGGGTTGCCTAATAACATAAGAATGATTGTTTTTAGACTCTAAAAAGTTCTGGGTTGTTTCAACCCAAATTTGGGTCAAATATGGACAAAACCAGCCATTGGGTCCAATTTTTAAATTAAATTTTTGAATTTTTTCCATATTTGACCCAAATTTTTGCATTTTTTAGAGTGCATGTTTACAAAAGTTCTACTTTTGTGTTCTATGGTCTAAAAAAAAAAGTCACAGAACGCCAACGGAATGACATGGAATAATGACAGACATTTCCTGTCCCTTTAAAACACAAGAATAAAGAGCCAATTAATTTACATTCATATGCTAAATTTCTCATGTATCGAGTCTAGATCTGAACGCAATTTTAAATGAAATGCGAGATAACTGATTGAGTTTCTGCTGAATGCAATTTGTCAGCGAAATGATTTGTCATTTCTTAACCAAACAATATCTCTTTATTGTCGGAGACAGGAACACGTGTCGTGCCCCGGCCCTGATCGTTTCTGATGACTCGCTCATTAGAAGTGTGTCTAATGGCTCAGTAATGGATCTGTCTGCATTCCACCCTCATCTCAGCTTTACAGATACATCACTCACCTGACGAAAACAAAACCCCATCATTACTGCCGTGGTAATAATGTGGGAAGGGGAAAATCAAGATGTCTTTTAGAGAACACCGTATAGATGGTTAGCAATCTATCTCTGCTTGATGCATCGTTACCAATGGATTGTTTCGGCGTTTGACTGTATTATTGAATACCCAAAATACATTCGTATAGGTTTGAATGTTCACTGAACCATATGATTCCAGCACACTGACAGTACCCAACGTGTTTCTGCAGATTTGTCAGAAAAGATTCCAAAAGGGTTCTGTCAGGCCTTTTAGGAGTTCCCATCATGCATGGGGTCATTTTATGAATTTAGTTTTATGATTAATTTTCTTTTAATTCATTTGCAATTTTAAATACATTTTATGAATTAAACGGCTCATAAACACACTTTACCATTACAAAAAATAACCAGTTAAACATGACAGTATTGTGCAATCACTTAAGACATTTCTCCTTTAACTTCTCAAACCGTTTCATGCATGAATTGTGCATAAATATAAAACAAGATTTGAAATCATTTTTAGACATATTTTTCAGAGATTTTCAGATGTCCAATAAAATGATATAAAATCATGTGAAAACTATAAAATATATTAGAAATAAATAAATAAACAAACACAAAATATTGCAAATACAACTGAACTTCATACAAGATTACTTTTTTGATGTTACGAGTAAAGTAATGGGTTACAAGTAGCATGCATTACATAATCAGATTACTTTTTGATGTAAGGAGTAAAATAACGTATTACAAGTAACGTTATTTCATAATCAGATTACTTTTTCAATGTTACATGTAATACATTACAAGTAATATGCATTACATAATCACATTACTTTTTGATGTAACAAGTAAAGTAATGTGTTAAAAGTTACATGCATTACGTAATTAGATTACTTATTTGATGTTACGAGGAAAGTAATGGGTTACAAGTAGCATGCATTACGTAATCAGATTACTTTTTGAAGTTACAACTAAAGTAATGGGTTACAAGTAGCATGCATTACATAATCAGATTACTTTTTTGATGTTACGAATAAAGTAATGGGTTACAAATAGCATGCATTACATAATCAGATTACTTTTTTGATGTTACGAATAAAGTAATGAGTTACTAGTAGCATGCATTACATAATCAGATTACTTTTTTGATGTCACGAATAAAGTAATGGGTTACAAATAGCATGCATTACATAATCAGATTACTTTTTTGAAGTTACGAATAAAGTAATGGGTTACAAGTAGCATGCACTACATAATCAGATTACTTTTTTGAAGTTATGAATAAAGTAATGGGTTACAAGTAGCATGCATTACATAATCAGATTACTTTTTTGAAGTTATGAATAAAGTAATGGGTTACAAATAGCATGCATTACATAATCAGATTACTTTTTTGATGTTACGAATAAAGTAATGAGTTACAAATAGCATGCATTACATAATCGGATTACTTTTTTGATGTCACGAGTAAAGTAATGGGTTACAAGTAGCATACATTACATAATCAGATCTGATAATCAGTCTATGCATGAAAGGGTTAATGTGTACATTTGGGCTAGATTTATTGTGTTTAGGTCAATGTTAGTATGACTAAATGTTATGGCTTTAAACATTTGATTTCTTTTGTTAGACATGCAATAAAATAAACATTAATTCAACGATCCATGAACAAGTTACATGCATTACGTAATTAGATTACTTATTTGATGTTACGAGGAAAGTAATGGGTTACAAGTAGCATGCATTACGTAATCAGATTACTTTTTGAAGTTACAAATAAAGTAATGGGTTACAAGTAGCATGCATTACATAATCAGATTACTTTTTGAAGTTACAAATAAAGTAATGGGTTACAAGTAGCATGCATTACATAATCAGATTACTTTTTTGAAGTTACAAATAAAGTAATGGGTTACAAGTAGCATGCATTACATAATCAGATTACTTTTTTGAAGTTACGAATAAAGTAATGGGTTACAAGTAGCATGCATTACATAATCGGATTACTTTTTTGATGTCACGAGTAAAGTAATGGGTTACAAGTAGCATACATTACATAATCAGATCTGATAATCAGTCTATGCATGAAAGGGTTAAAGTGTACATTTGGGCTAGATTTATTGTGTTTAGGTCAATGTTTGTATGACTAAATGTTATGACTTTAAACATTTGATTTCTTTTGTTAGACATGCAATAAAATAAACATTAATTCAACGATCCATGAACAAGAATTTCAACATCTGTGGACTTGTAAAGTGTCCAAATGTTAATGTTTATATCCTACAAATACTAATAACTAACTCATGTAGGTTATGATGGTTTTTCCTCCCTACGTTGAGCTATTTCTGATTGTTTTCAGACACCCATCTAGAATATTTGAACTCTAAAAGTATAAGAAAAAGTTTCTCAAGTAAAATTGGAAAGTGAAAATCTGCCTCTTTAAAGTGGAGTGGGTAAGTCATCCCTCGCTTTTGGTAACTTTCACAGGCCAGTAATACTCCTTGATGACCTATTTGCAGTTATTTTCCAACCTCTACTCGCTAACATGTAATTTTAGACAGAAGGCTCCAATTAGGTCATGGCAAAAAGGCCCCCATTTGTCTTTTAGTGCGGTATGAAAACTGGTACCATTAATTATGGAACAATAAAACGATGCACGCCTCCAGTCTCCTGATGAAATACCACTTTCACTGTTTAATTCATGGGGTGCTAACTCTGCAGTTTAAGCTAAATTAGCTGGCAATTAAAATGCAACACCCACTCCCTCTGATCTCTGTGATTACTACTATTTGGAGTGAATGTTGTTTAAATTCTGCCGAGTAGGTCTGTCAAATACAGTATTGCTGCGAAACAAAACAGAGGCCCGCTGTGGCTCACTTGAGCTGCTTTTTTAAGACCGTTTACAGTGACACAGCAATACAGGTTTCCTTCAGCGCTGTTCTTAAATATATTAAAGCTCCACTATTATTCATCAGACCAGGGAGGGTGAGAATAATGGCATAGTGACACAGTTATATTTTATACATATGTTAATATGTTAGGACTTTTCTTTTTTCTAAGTTTCTTGACCCTTTTGCTCTGCTGCATATTTGAATTCTTCAGCGTTTTTCAATCAAACACTGTAATTAAAGGAATAGTTCACCCAAAAATGAAACTTTTGCCATTACTTTCCCACCATAAAGTTGTTCCAAACATGTGCACATCTTCTTTTGTGTTCAACAGAAGAAAGAAACTCATGCAGGTTTGCAGGGTGATAAAATAATGACAAAATTTCATTTTTGGGTGAACTATCCCGTTAACAAATTTTAGGTCCAGGGAATAGGCCACATTTCCAGATATGCACATTACTTAAAGAGGTGGTTGACTTAGATTTGACTTTAACTTCAGTTAGTGTGTAATGTTGCTGTTTGAGCAGAAACAACATCTGTGAAGTTACGACACTCAAAGTTCAATGAAAAGAGAGATATTTTCTTTTACAGAAATCACTTTTAAACAGCTGGTAGAGACTACAACGAGCTTCTTCCTGAGTTAGTGACATCACAAACTCTAATATTTACATAAACTCCGCCCCCGAGAACACTCAACAAAGGGGGCGGGGCCATGTTGTGCTGCTTTAGAGAAGAGGAAGAGTTATTGTAGTCAAGTGTTGTTGATGCCGTCATTTTACGCCGGACTGCTTTTACCCCCAGAAGATCATTTAAAGTCATTATTGTGTTAAATGACAAAAGCATCAAATAGACATTACAAAATGCAGCTTTAGAAAGAAATGTTATATTTGATTCAACATAGTATTTATTAAACAAACTTTAAGACTTGATGAAGGTGAGTAAATGATGACAATTTTCATTTATAGATGAACTATATCTTGAATGCAACTACATCAATTTATCCACTAACCGTTCAGAAACGTCTAAAAGTTGAACTTCTTCCTGAGTCTCTCCATCAGTTTGAACACTTTCCTCATTTTGTCTGCGTGAGATTCTCCAGCTTTGTTGTTGTTGAGCTGTTAAAGCTCCGCCCTCTTCTGGAGCAGCAGCTCATTTGCATTTAAAGGGACACACACAAAAACGGCGTGTTTTTGCTCACACCCAAATAAAGGCAAATTTGATAAGCGATAATAAATGATCTGTGGGGGATTTTGAAAGCACAATGCAGAGCACAAATTCTGAGCTTGGGACGCCATACTTTTCACTTTCACTTTCATGACTTGTTATAAACATAGAATCAGGGAGTACTGGCAATATTCAGTGAGCATTCTAAAACATATAGTATTGTAATGAGAGCAATATAATCTAGTGTGATATTTGAGAGGTCATACAGCAGGGGTGTCAAGCACTGTTTAGCTCCATCTTGCCTCAACATACCGGCCTGGAAATTTCTAGTATGCCTAGTGAGACCTAGTGAAGCCTTGATTAGCTGGTTCAGGTGTGTTTAATGCTGAGCTCTACAGGACCGCGGTCCTCCAGGATTGAACAGTGTGAGTCACAGTTTCAGCACCGGACAGCTCCAGCTGCGCTCAGAGCTGCTGAAGCCTGTGAACTCAACTTATGTTTTATATATATACATAAAAAAGGACAAGCCGTGAGCCATTGAGCATTAGCACAGGACATAAATGCCTCATGGGTTCCGTTCCCAAACCGAGTGACCTGCCTCAGTGTTTACATAGACCGCTTCTTTTTAAAGCAACGTCCCGAAACAGAAGCTCATAATTGACTGATTTGGAACGCTCTTCCTGAGCTGCAAATCTGGTCACCGCTACGCAAATTGTGCCACTTATCTCTATTTTCTAATAATTGCCGTTCAAAGTTTGTAAAAGAAATGAATACTTTTATACAGCAAGGACACATTAAAATGGTCAAAAGTGACTGTAAAAACATTTAAACTATTGCAAAAATAATATGTTTCAAATAAATGCAGTTCTTGTGGAATTTTCTGTTCCAAAAATGCCAAAAAAAATGCATCACAATTTCAACAAAAATATTAAAGGGATAGTTCTACCAGAAAGACTGGGGAGGTAAATTAACTTACAATGATATTTATTAACAATCAGCAAGCAAATATAGTAAGATAAAGTTCTTTGGCGTAGGCCCCGTCCGTAGCTTAGATCCTGAGGGTTGCGGACTCTGCATTTCCTGCCTGAAGAGGAAGCTGACCCCCGGGAGGTATGGACAGGGACCATCCTGGTGGTGGTGGGGAGGATGGAGGTTAAGTTTCACGTCAGCATCTGCGAACTCAGACGTGTGTTAGTACCGATCTTATATACTACAAGTGTTGGATAATGATTGGTTAGATCTAAACTCGGTGACGTAACATTTGAGTCTTCCTGACAGAACTTGCGCTAGAGCTTTCATTTCACCTCAAAATTTATTATTTACTCACCCTGAAACCTGTATGAGTTTCTCAGTCCTGCTGAACACAAAAGAAGATAGTTTGAAGAATGTTGGCACCTGCTGGTCCTCATCGACGTCCATTTTATGGAAACACTATTGAAGTCAATGGGGAGCAGAAACTGTTTGATTGATTACCAATATCACTGATTCTTCCTAATCCAACTAATAACAATAAGAGTTAGTGGACATGTGTGTGCAACGTTACTTATAGATAATAGTCTACAGTGTAACCTTTATGTTGTTTCGAGCACGGAAAGACGTGATTCAAGTTCACCAACGTTAATCTACTAACTCCCCTGACCGCTTTGTTGGACAAAATGGCGGATTCAGGGTTATGATTGGTCAGATCGTCTGTCAATCAAACTGTTTGCGAAGGGTTAATTAAAAGAATATTTGGATTTATGTTTTCCCAGCCCGGTTGCGATGCATTCTGGGATTGTGTTCTTTGGGAATGGCATCATGCTGCTTTTTTAAAAACATGAGGTACATCTTAGGGTGCCCGTGATGAAAAGTTTGCCAGGTTTCGTAACAGATCGGTGATCTTTGTTTGGTTGTCTTCTACAGTAGCTTCAGATCTTCAGCACAAAAGCTTCTGTCAGGACGCAAAACAATAAATGCCATGGATGTTAGTGAACGCTGATCCTGTGTTCTCAGGTTTCAACCTCCGCTGTCAGTCAAACTCCAGCGCCAGATTCCACTGAACTTGAACCAGCAGATCTCTCGCTCCACACCAGGATGATGATGATGATGATGATGATGCAGAGGGATCTGGTGCGATGTGTGCCCGCTCTGGATTAAGTGCCTCATTTTTATCCTCATAAACTCATTGGAGGGAAGAGCGCTGAACAGTCTGCGGCGCACGCCGAGCAGGAGCCGCTATTGGATTATTGGATTCTAGTTCTTATTGATGAATGTGTGCAATCAGTTCTAGCAGTGGCGTGTGCCCCGGGCAGGTAAACAGCTTGTCTGAATGCTCTGCTTCCATAATAAGGTCATTAATAGAAATCAGTCGGCGAGTGGACTGCCACGGAGCTAAACAAATCCCAACCTTTACTCCAGCATCATCAATCTAAACATGCAGGCCTGCAGCAAGCTTATGCCAACTTTAATACACGGCTCAGCTTCTGCATAAATGGTTCGGGGAGAGATAGATGAGCGCGCGCATACACACTCTCGATTGTAAGGTTATATGCGCTCGAATGCTTGCGGTGCAGACAGGCCACATCCTGTTAGGATACGCATCTACGGTCAAGCAGATAACGGCTATGTTTAATGCATTAGCGCGGCACGATAACCACATGCAACAACACCGCGTCAACGCCCTTGAGCTGTAATGTATCCGCGCAGCGCTCCAAAGCTGATTGCTAATAACTCGCTAAGGTGGAAATGTGATGTGTGTGTTCGTTTAGAGACGGTCGATTACAGTAAAAGGGTGGCCTGTATGGAACGGCTCAGAAACACTTCGATATAACGGGAGTCTTTAATGAAACCAGTAATGTGCTGTTTTTAAGCGTGTGACCTTTGAGTTTTCCCTGCTGAAGACATCCATGAATTGCCCTATTAAACTTCTGCAGCATCTTTAATAAGTTAATTATAATTCATTGTTTACTTTAACATTCTGATTTTTTTTATTTTAATAGTTAGTACTTTAAGCTACAGTGCAATTGCACTGATGAACCATTCTCATACACTAAACAATGCTGGGTTAAAAACAACCCAAGTTGGGTTGAAAATGGACAAATACAGTGGTTGGGTTAAATGTTTGCTCAACCTGCTGGGTAGTTTTATTTAAACCATATATTGTTTATAAATTACTGTATTGTTGCTTAAAATGAACCTAAAGTATGTCAGAATTGAACATTTATTTAAATGTATAATTAATAAGAATTAAATAATAAACATTTATTAAATTGTTTATTAATAATGTTCACCTTTTCATTATTATTGTTGCCTCTAGTAATTATGTGTTATATTTTTAATGTCCAACATATTTTAGGTTCATTTTAATCCAGACATACAGTCATTTTTAAACAATAGTTGAACATTTAACCCAACTTGGGTTGTTTTTAACCCAGCATTTATTTTTAGAGTGCAGCAAATGTGATAATTATTAATTTCATTTATACACTCAAAAAAAAATCTTTTTTCAAGATTTACGAATTTCAATTACTTGTTAAATCCTTACATATTATTCATATCATGAATTAAGAATTTTAAATGAGTAAAAAACAAACAAACAAAAAATCTTAAACTTAAATTTAAACATTTTCTTAAATTTATATATATATATAAATTTATGAATATGAATCACATAAACTAAATAGTCCATTTCATTAGGATTTTCTACACAGTGTTTTATTAAGCTCTAGTTTAAAGTCATTTAAAATTCTTAATTCATAAAATGAATAATATGTAAGGATTATTGAATTCAATTTGATGCAATTTTACTTTTAAATGCTTAAATCTTAAAAAAGAAAATACAGGCTAAATTTGTTTACAGTGTATGATTTATTTTATTCTTTATTTTGGGACCATTTACCCTGATATAATTGAATTTATGTACAAAAAAAACAACATAATTATAGTGTTTAATTTTTCAGACGAAAATGAACAGGCATGTTGTCTGTACAGGTTGCACGATTTCCTACTCTCGACAGTGACAAAGTTCAGATGAATTGTTTTATGCTTTTAGGTGTGAAAAGTGAAACTCTTCAGCCATTTTCACATTTAAAAGCAGCATTTACCCCTCGACGTTGTCGTTTTGTGTTAAAACAAAACATTTGAAGTGGTTGTGATGAAGATGTGCAGAGGCCGGCTCTCTCGTTCGGTCAGAGATGAGTGCTGACGTGGTCAGGAGACTTCAGGAGCGCTGATGTCAGCTGACGCCCTCCTGAAAGTCGATAGGAAGCCTGAGGTTAAAACTGAAACAATAATGCACCACCATCAAGGAACCTGCGTTTCTGTGTATTCCCTCCTTCATTTTTTTCCACAGTCTATCCTTAGACCTGGATCATGACCCATATAAATGCTTTAAAACATTTATAGGCGCTCGTCTCAACGATTCCGGTGGGACGGCAGTACGGTCCAGGTTCAGTAACCTCCCCTCCACATCTTCTCCTTCCACAGCTGCAGTCCTGCATCTCAGCCCACTTCCACACGGCATCGGGTCTTTCTCATCATGTGCCGTCTATGGTCTGGTGGGCATGACGTTCAGCCGGAGCTTCACTAGTCTGTTTCTTTAGCCCATGGGAAAGGGCAAGGAGGCAACCATGAATAAGAGGAAGATTTATAAACTTGCCATCTTCTAGAACTCATACAGGCAGGGAAATGAAGGAGGAATATAATATAATGGCGATCCTCTACAACAAGGAATGAATAATTAATGATGCCAGTGCCCAGTAAATGAGACGGTAATGCCGAGCGAATGAATTAAACTAATGTTGCGCTGGAATTCAATACTTTAAATGTCAACATTTCACTAATAGTATTTATGCGTTGCAGTTTGTGTGACAGGAAAGGAATATCTCATTTTGCATAACATCTACATTAAAGAAAACCAGCCGTTTTAAATCATCAAAAAGAGTTTCCATTTGAGATATTCAATACACAAATTCTATTTTTGTCTGTTATTTTTCACCGATTATTAGATGGGAATTAGTCAGGACAATGGGCACTTGTTCTCAGTGTTCTGAGAAACTCAGTATGTGGTGCACTTTCCTCTAATTGCGTTTAAGAGCAGATAGCTAAACTTTCATGTGCGTGAGAGCGAGTGATTATTACAGACATCATGTTTCTGCAGCACAACTGTGGGAAATGTCTCATCTACTCTCTTATTTCTTTGCTTTGGATGATTGTGTTGTTTGTAGGATCGAGGTTTATTGTGAAGCTGGGTTTGAGATGAATGATGTCCAGTGATCATGTTCAGAACAGCACTGGCGTGTGCGTCGCTACACTTCATATCTTAATAATCGTTTTACATCAATGCACACTATATCTTGTTGCTCGCAGTATGTATCTTTTTACAGTCAAATATGTAATCAAATGCAGGTCAATATCCACTTCAGCCAGTGCATTTTAGTCTCTCTTTTATAGCATCTCGTTAAAGTTTTATTAAATGAGACACGATTCAGTGCGTGAATGAACTATGCAAAGCATTTACTGTGAATAGAGAACCAATTCAGACCATTTTGCTCATACTTTACCTTTTGACAATTCGTTGTAAAGAACTGACTCAGAAGAGTGATTCATGAACTGTACGACCTGTAGAGAATATGAGAGAAATGATATGAATCGTCTCAAACCGCCGTTCGGTTCATACAGTCAGTCAAGGGCGATTCAAACTCCAGTCCAGAAGGGGGCGCACATGGTAATGCAACAGTGTTTGCTAACCGTCACAACAGGATACGCATAGATATGTTTACGTGTAATCTCTCAAGCGTCAATAAAACAGCTTGAGAATAATATCTCAGCATTACATTTACCTCAGGTGAGTCATTTAGTGTCCACAGCATGTTAGTTCACTAGAGAAATGAACTCTAGAGGAGCATTTCAGTTATCTATCCATCTCTCTTATCTATCTATCTATCCATCCATCCATCCATCCATCCATGCATCCGTCCGTCCGTCCGTCTACCTATCTATCTATCTATCTATCTATCTATCTATCTATCTATCTATCTATCTATCTATCTATCTATCTATCTATCTATCTATCTATCTATCTGTCTATCTATCTATCTATCTATCTATCTATCTATCTATCTATCTATCTATCTATCTATCTATCTATCTATCTATCTGACTATTTCTATCTATCTATCTGACTATCTAACGGACTATCTATCTATCTATCTATCTATCTATCTATCTATCTATCTATCTATCTATCTATCTATCTATCTATCTATCTATCTGACTATTTCTATCTATCTATCTGACTATCTAACGGACTATCTATCTATCTATCTATCTATCTATCTATCTATCTGTCTATCTGTCTATCTATCTATCTATCTATCTATCTATCTATCTATCTATCTATCTATCTATCTATCTATCTATCTGAATATCTAACAGACTATCTATCTAACGGACTATCTCTTTATCTATCTATCTATCTAGCTGACTATCTATCTATCTATCTGGCTATCTAGCTGACTATCTACCTATCTCTCTCTCTCTCTCTGTATATATATATGGGTGTGTGTGCGTGTGTGTGTGTGTGTTGCCTTTCTGTATCAGTGTGTTTTAACCCTCACCTCCAGGCTCAGGTTTCCTTCACTTCGGCTCTTATCAGGATCATTCGTTCATGTCTCATAGACAGCCCACATGACTCATGCGTGTCGTGACAGGGAAAGACATTTGCCTATCATCTTCTGTCTATTCCAGATTCTGTCTACTCTCACCTTAGTGTAAAAGATGGCTTGCTGAAACGTGAGCATCTGTTCACATCCTGCCAGATTAGCTGCTTTAACCTCCCGCTGACACGACTCAGATTGATTGCCTAAAGGGGGCCGTGGACCGCAAAATAAGAAAAGAGCATTAGGAATCCATCTCGGCCATAATCTAACCTCCTCCACCCACCCACGAGTTCGTACCCACCTTATTTTCCATAAAGAATTTGGATTTTGAGGTGCCGTGGAGTCAGGCATTGCATTATGCCGGGATTTACCGTTGATAAGAAATGACCTTGACTTTTAAAGGGGTTTTATAGACTTGTTCATGCTAGAGGAAGCGGTATATTTCACGGGAAATTACAGTTGGGATTTTAAAAGGCTGGGGTGCTTTAAGAGAACAGCACTGGCTGACATGGCTTTGACCTTGGGTGACCTCAGCTTCCCCTGGTCAGTGTCATTTCTCACTGCCAACGAGGAAGATGGATGTTCGCTCTAAAGCTCATGGTTCATTAAAAAAGGAGCAGTGAGGGAGGTCTCTCAGATAACCTGCAAATTTATGGTTCCGTTGGGAAGACGCTAACCTGCTGCCGGAATTTTTACGGAGAACATTATGAGTACAGCAAAGGTGCGATATTTCATGCTTACAGTGGAAGCTAACTTTTCCATATCACATATACACTAATGTTTGTGTGGATTGGAGTGTGTGCGTTCTTTATGTGCTTATTTCTGTGTTTTTATGAGTCGAGCGGAGGTGCGCGAGGCCCAGGATATGAGAAGGAATCTCAGTGGGGCATCTCCTTGTAAAC
Organism: Zacco platypus; assembly: GCA_038088235.1. Lineage (NCBI taxonomy): Eukaryota > Metazoa > Chordata > Actinopteri > Cypriniformes > Xenocyprididae > Zacco > Zacco platypus. The sequence goes on along the minus strand of CM076080.1, from coordinate 33,786,457 downwards.
ACTTTTGTTATTACTCCACGCTGGCACTGATTACACTGTGCCTGTTCTGCTGTGCTCTCTGACCCCGTCTGACAGCCCTGGCTTCCTATGAGACTCTCTCTCTCTCTCTCTCTCTCTCTCTCTCTCTCTGATACAGTGATAGAGGAGGCAGAGGGGCAGCAAAAGCCACCTGCCAAGTCTGAGGCAAATCTCTCATTTCCTGAGGAAACTGGTTGAGATTCGTCTGAAGAGAACAATTGTTTTGTTGCTACGGTTGCATGTTCGGTACTGTTTAAAGGGGTTAAAGTTAGTGTGTAATGTTGCTGTTTGAGCAGAAACAACATCTGCAAAGTTATGACACTCAAAGTTCAATGAAAAGAGAGATATTTTCTTTTACAGAAATCACTTTTAAACGGCTGGTAGAGACTACAACAAGCTTCTTCCTGGGTTAGTGACATCACAAACCCTAAAATTTACATAAACCCCGCCCCCGAGAACACACATCAAAGGGGGCGGGGCCATGGCGGGCTGCTTTAGAGAAGAGGAAGAGTTGTTGTAGTCGAGTGTTGTTGATGTCATCATTTTACGCCGGACTGCTTTTACCCCCAGAAGATCATTTAAAGTCATTATTGTGTTAAATGACAAAAGCATCAAATAGACATTACAAAATGTAGCTTTAGAATAAAATGTTATATTTGATTCAACATAGTATTTATTAAACAAACTTTAAGACTTGATGAGGGTGAGTAAATGACAATTTTCATTTATAGATGAACTATATCTTGAATGCAACTACATCAATTTATCTACTAACCGTTCAGAAACGTCTAAAAGTTGAACTTCTTCCTGAGTCTCTCCATCAGTTTGAACACTTTCCTCGTTTTGTCTGCATGAGATCCATGCTAACAGAATGCTGAAACATGCTATCAACATGGTATCAACATACTAAGTCATGCTAACAACTTACTAGTTCATGTCACCAACATGCTAAGTCATGTTAGCAATGTGCTAAAACATGGTAGCAACATGCTAATTCATATTAGCAAACGTGTTACCAATATGTTACTTCAGCTGTTCAAAAATGCTAGCAAAACATGCTAATTCATGATAGCATCATGTTAGTTAATGTAGTTCATGTCAACGATATGTCAAATCATGCTAGCAAAATGGTAACTAATGCTGTCAACATGCTGATTCATGTTAGCAATGTGCTAAAACATGCTAGGAACATGCTAATTCATGTAAGCATTGTGTTAATCCATGCTAAAAACATGCTGAAACATGTTAGCCACGTGTTAAATCACATTAGCAGTGTGTTAAAACATGGTGATTAATGCTACCAATATGTTAGTTCACGTCAGCAACATGTTCATTCATGCTAGCAATGTGATAAAACATGGTAGCAACATGTTACTTCAGCTGTTCAGACATGCTAGCAAAACATGCAAATTCATGATAGCATCATGTTAGTTCATGTAGTTCATGTCAACGATATGTCAAATCATGCTAGCAAAATGGTAACTAATGCTGTTAACATGCTGATTCATGTTAGCAATGTGCTAAAACATTCTAGGAACATGCTAATTCATGTAAGCATTGTGTTAGTCCATGCTAAAAACATGCTGAAACATGTTAGCCACGTGTTAAATCATATTAGCAATGTCTTAAAACATGGTAATTAATGCTAACAACATGCTAGTTCATGTCAGCCACATGTTAATTCATGCTAGCAATGTGCTAAAACATGGTAGCAACATGCTAATTCATGTTAGGAATCTGTACATGCTAACAAAACATGTTAATTCAAGCTAGCAATGCCTCTCTTTCTTACCGTCTTAATGTCTGCCTTTCCTACCACAGTTTCCAAGGTCCGTTTCCTCTCATTAATTTTGAAATGACTGAGCTGCAGTGTGTAAAGTCTCTGAACTAGAGGTAATCCAGTTCAGCGGTGGCACCGTTGGACTCGATCCAGTTCAAAATCCAAGATGGCGGGACTTTTCTACAGCTGTTCTGTGAACCAACACAGCAAAGTTCCCTCCTAATGATCAGCCAAGAGAATTAATGAGACTTAAGTTACCTTTTACAGCAGTCGAGAGACAAGAATTAATATTCCTCTCTTTCTCTCATGTGGTTCATTGGTATGCTGCTCTATGGTGGAGTTGCTCAAGCCGCTAATGACATTATGAATAATGGATGCCACAGCTCAATAAAACATTTGGCTTGATTTAGCCAAGATGCAGTTTTAGTGCACAATGGTCTGATCCGACCGATGTGAAAACCAGCAGCGCAGGTGATACGTCTCAGAACGCGACGGCGTTTAAACAGTCGCATCTCAGTATAGTTTCTGCGTCCTATAACACAATACAGGGAGATGAAATTGATGGGATATCTCAGAGAACGACCCCTTGTAGGAAACAATACACCGATTTGTTCACATTGAAATCTTAAGGTAATCCCATTCTTCAAGGTCTCTTTGATAAAGGATTAATGCTTACTTTTCAGACAACTAAAGTGGGATCTTCAAGGTGTGCGTTTCAGTTAAAGCTTGTAAGAATTAATCTACCACAACAGTGTTTAATGCTTTTACTATAGTCGTATCTTTGATCAGATGTGAGAGTTTATCATGGGGTCATTTAGTTTCGAGCTGCTTAAAGTTTTAAAAGAGAGCGATGAATTTTTAATGCCTCTTGTTCAAGTTCTTGCTAAACGCTGTCTCAGTGATTCACACCAATGCACTATCTGTCTGGCTGTTAAATTATGGTCAGTGTTGGTGTGTCTAAACGCCTTGGTAGGTGGTTGAAATGAAAACCTGCTGGGAAAAAGAACCTGCTGATTCATGGAAGAGTTTGAAGAAATATTGAGCTGTGATTTGAGCTCTACACTATCTATAGTTTCCAAAACAAGCATTTGTCCTTTTTTAAAACAAACTTTTCAGTAACAGAAAGTAGCCTGGTATTACCATGTTTTATTACCAAGTCAGAATTGCGAGATATAAAGTCAGAATTGCGAGATATAAAGTCAGAATTGTGAGATATAAAGTCAGAATTGTGAGTTATAAAGTCAGAATTGCGAGTTATAAAGTCAGAATTGCGAGTTATAAAGTCAGAATTGTGAGTTATAAAGTCAGAATTGTGAGATATTCTGACTTTTTTTCTAAAAAATTGCGAATTATCACACAATTCTGACTTTATAACTCACAATTGTGAGTTTGTCTCGCAATTTTGAGAAAAAAGTCCGAATTGTGAGGTAAAAAAGACACAATTACCTTTTTTATTTTTTATTTCATAGCAGAAAGAAGCTTCCATACGTTTAACACTGTGTCCAACACTGAAAAAAATAAGAAGTAAAATTTACTTGTTGCGTAATTTCTACTTTGCTAAAGTTTACTTTGCAATTCTCTGTTTCAAGTACATTTTACTCAAACAATATAACACTCAATTATGTTTTTGAAGTATTTGCTTTACTAGAACATCTCAGTAAATAATACAGTAGATATTGCGTAGAGTTGACATAATAGAAGTACTGTGGTCCCCATCTGAACACAGAGATCTCATTACATCTCAATGGTTCAATGGATCAGTATGAACGTGAGTAGAAAATGTCACAACAAACGCAATGATACAACAGTGATCCTCAAATGCATCCTCATTATCTTATTCAGGTAGAAATTAAATTTGTTTTTTCTATAGTGTTTTCTTCAATGAACATGGCAAGCCACAAGACATTATTCGGTCCTTCGGTTTCTCTTTCTGTGTTATTGTGCAGGGTAGCCCCGCCCACACCGAAACTGATTGGAGCAAAATCCCACTGCTCATGAATATTAAATATCCAACATGGATGAAGGAGAGGTTGATTGATTGTGGAAGAAACATATTGACAAAACCATAAATGAGGTTTGACTTGTTTAAGACACGGTTCGAAACAATATGTAAAATGCCTTTTTGAATCAGCTGAAGTTATTTTTTTTTTTATCTTTTGAAAAAGCCAAAAGCGACTCAGAGAGAGATATCAGGCACTATTCAAGGTTTTATTTGCCACTGCAATCCTACCGGCTGTTCATGCCGTTAGATTATCAAGGGTTTACAAGCCGGCGAGCATTTCCCACTTGTATTTTTAAACGTGTCAGTTCTAGATGACCCGCGTCTGAACCCGTCTGCTCCACTGATGACCCCGCATCGGTTCGTCTCTTCCTGGCAGACCGAGCAACACCAAGCACTTGCACTCTCACCATGGTTGAATGACAAAGTAAGCTGTAACACACTCATGCATTTTTAATTCGAAACAGCGAAAATCTTGAAGGCATGAAGCTGGAAAGGGGTGTTTTCGTGAACACAGAGAGGTGTTGGAGAACACACAGAGAACCGTCTACTAAGAGTCGAATCACCTGAAGCCTTTATCCCTGCAGCCCGAGCTACAACTCCTGTGTGTCTGCGAACTGGCACAAAAAATAGATTTCTTTCTTGGCAGAGCGACGGTCTAAATGGGCAGAGCGACAGAAATGGTGGTCCCACACAAGGACCTCTTAAGCAATCAGCCAATATCACTCAGTGCTCTATTGCCATAAATCTGCTTTTTGGAGCCAAACTGGAAGAGCAAGCCCATAATCAACTGAGCCTCCAGCAGGCTAAACAGACTGAGAGCTCAGCGCACCGCACAGCTCCATCGAGATGTCCCGGCACCACTGCCAAAGTGCCTTATTCTCTCAATCATCATTCAGTCCATTATTTTCAACAGTGCAAACATAACAAATGAAATTCATGAGCAATAAATTAAGAGGACAAAGATGAAAAGCTGCTTGATGTGCCCGTGAGCTGCTGTATACCTGTGAATGGCTAAAGTGCGCTTCGGTTGTGCAAACAATGCTGCCCACCACTGGCGTTTCAGCATTAAAAAGGCCATTTAAATGTAGATGAGTACACCAGAGGATCTCTTTCACATCACTTTCATGCAGGATGTTTTTGCATTCTGATGTACGTTCATGACAATTTCCAAAATATATAAATTTTATTCATTATTTTGTTTTAAAGGGGGGCCTTTTCACAAGATATAAGTTCCCAGAATGTGTCAGCTCAAAATACTTGTTATAAATTCATTAGAAATTCGCCTCTATTTGGGTGTGAGCAAAAACACGCCGTTTTTGTGCGTGTCCCTTTAAATGCAAATGAGCTGCTGCTCCAGAAGAGGGCGGAGCTTTAACAGCTCAACAACAACAAAGCTGGAGAATCTCACGCAGACAAAATGAGGAAAGTGTTCAAACTGATGGAGAGACTCAGGAAGAAGTTCAACTTTTAGACGTTTCTGAACGGTTAGTGGATAAATTGATGTAGTTGCTGTGGAGTTGATCAACTCATCACTAGCATGTGTCGTCACGTTCATCTTTTTTCCTTGAATCGACCCTCGTTTGTGAAGCATGGCAAATGACGTCGTAACTTTACAGTTTCAGATGTCACCCAGAGCTGAAGCACAGCCAAAACAATGTTCTTCTGCAAAATGCTTGCAGTTTTGTTTTTTAACCACTAGAGGGCCATAGAGTGACATAGTGTACCTTCAATCAAAAATACAGCATAAAATATCAATACAATGTAAAATAACTCTTTTCAACGCTGCCATTAAACCAATATTCAGTTCCACATAATTATATATGCCGCTTTGGTGCAATATATATATTAATTCTTTAGATTTGAGCATGTTTTTTATGTCTCATACATACAATAGTACTGATTATGTTTCCATAATTTCCCAAGACCCTGCTGTTCTGAAAGGCTGTTTGCTGTATCCTCAGAATGTAACGTGTGTTTTATACCCGAAATAAGCCACAAGCATTGACGTTGGACCTCAAAGTATAGAACAATCCATTCACAGTCAAAGGAATTCCAGGTCAGTCAAGGTCAGCAGAGGAACTGAAAGGGAACTGAGGCCAAGAAAACATTATGATTATGTAATCGCTCCAAACGTTCCCTTGTGGAGGTCTTCATGCAAAGTTCTGCCTTCAATAACATTACAGGTAGTAGATAAAGGAACGGGTGTAAAATAAAAGCTTTGATTCCAGGGACACATGCTGAAGTGTCATTGATATTTAGCCCATAAGTAAATATTGCCTTAATCTCTTGGCAGCCAATTATAAAGGGGATTAATTTTCTTTTCATTTTGCAACAAAGCTGTGAGTAGTGTAATTTTCTAGGGATGTTATTAGTCATTATCAATGCTTTCCAGTCTAGTTATTCTCATAAAAAGGGGGTCGATGCATGCCAAATGTTTGCATGTGACTCTGCTGTATGGCAGGAGGGCATGAGAAGGATGTATATTTTATTCCCTGAGTCTGTGAGAGACTCAGCATCTCTGTCACGTTTACGCTGGCTCTGTACCTCCTGGCCCAGCTTGTCTGAGCTAATGTGCTCAATGAATGTTTAATTGAGAGGAATGATAGTAAGCCGCTTTTGTGGGGGTTCTTGACATGGCAGGACAGAAGTCTCTTCAGCACTCAGCAAAGCTCATCCAGTCTGTTACCGAAGTCACATACGCTGGCACACTAAATGGGAAAAACTTTGAAGTCCTCATCTGATGGGAGATGTGTGTGACGCACTCTTTAACAAAGCCGATGTGATGCCAAACCCCCTCATGGAAAAAGAAAGTTATGGTGTTTACAACTGTGACTGAGCGCTTATCAGGATCAACTAAACGCTGGAAGTTCGTGTCTCTGTTGCTGCAGTAAACTTTTACAATGTTATTGAATTAATAATTTATTAGATGCACTCTGTCAGTGTTTTATACACCCTAAACATGACTTGGAACAAAACATACTGTGATTGGTTGTTTTACGTGTCAGTTAGACGGCCTTTGGGTGGTCATTAGCTGCAATGGAATCCAGGCCTTCTGCCGTCAGTTTAACCCTTTGATGCGTACGATCACACTGGTGTGATTAGAACATTCAGTGCATCACGTCATCAACTACCAAATTCAGACGTTTTTGCGCTTTTGAGCCAGACACGTTCAGCACTGTCAATATATCACAAATATGCAGTGTTTTCAACCACATAATGTTTCAGACATTTAAAATCACATAAATTCTAACAAAACAATACATTTAGAGTTTGTAAAATACACACTGAGATATGGAAGCGGCATCAGTTCACCGGCTCACTTACTTTCATGTATTTCGGGAGTGGATGAATTCACATGATAAAAGCAGATGATCAGTCATAAAGCGCTATTGTGGCTGCGGTGTGTCATGTGACAAGCAATGACGCGTCACCATGGAAATAATAAAGTGACACCTTCTAAATAACGGTCGCCTCACGCTGACAGAATATTTTAAACTTACATGTGAAAGGGTTAAGGTCTGGCTACACAAGACTTACGAGGCCCTGTCATACACATGGCACAATGTGTTGTTTAAATAGCAAATGCACTCGCGGCCATCATGAACGAGATGTGTTCAGGTGCGTTGTTGGCGTGTTGCTATTTTGAGGAACTGAAAACGGCTGCGCCATTGACCAACAAAAACCTGCTCTGAAGTCACTGAAGCATTATTTTTTGTTGTTGTTATTTAAAGGGCACTAATAATCACGAAGCATGTAGCACATTAAATAAATAATAAAATATAATATTATTTGATTAATCATATGTATTTAGTGATATTACATTGTATGAAATATTTACGATCGAATGTAAATAAATAATAAAAAATACAAGTTTATTTACAGTCTGCATTTTCTTGCTTTGATTTAATGTTGTCAGTTTTCTGCGATTTCAAGGAGCAGCCTTCATTTCAAAAGCATTCCTTTCATGACTTAAAATGCCGTGCATTCAACAGTTTGGGGTCAGTGTGATTTTAATGAATACTTTCATTCAGCAATTTGATAAAAAGTCATAGTAAACACATTTATAATGTTACAAAAGATTTCTTGAAGAGGTTGTTCCTCAAAACTGGCTTGTCATTGAACAAGTGCTGGAATCAGACGCCAGCCATCTCTTTGAAGGACCATCAGAGGCGCTCAACCACATCAAGAACTCAACACAACAACAGTCAGTATGGGAAAGTGTCCCAAAGGAACAACAAAGAGCCGAGAAACACATCCGGAGTTTGCTGAAGGGCCACAGTTGGGATGTGGGAAATGAGTGTGTGGACAGATTAAATCAAGATGTTATCAAGAAGCTGTGTGTGACGCTAACACTGCATCCCTCAAAAACACTGTTGCTCCATGTTGGCGGGCTGAATTTTACATATAATATATACAATTTTCAATTGTATTCACGATACCCGCGTCTCTTTCTCTCTCTCTCATCGAGTCGACACAAAAATATTGTTGGTGTTACAGAGCGTATTGTGCAGAATTGAACTCATTTGTTCTCACACCCGCATAAATCCGCCTCTCAGTACTAAACTGAGTTCTGCTTACTGCTCTTAAACAGTCAAACACACACAAAATGTCGAGTATTCATGTAAACACAGTCAATTAAATTTGAAGTGAACGTAAGCGGTTGAGAAATAAAACATGTGTAACAGTATAATGGATCCGTGCGTCAGCTCTTAAAGTGACAGCAGCCTAATAAACCTGCTGACAAATTATGAGATCATATTAAAAATATCAATACAGCAGTTTTCCCCAGGGTATCGATGTCAAAATTGTGGCTAGTAACCGTGGAAAGACACTCTCCACAGTGACCGGTGAGCAAAAACGCTCTGACTAACCGTACAATAATTCCTACTAACCCGAACCCTAACCTAACAGTCTACGGTTACACTTTATTTTAAGGTGTCAGTATTACAGTGTAATAATACATTTAATTACTGAGTAATGATAATTTAACTACATGTACTTACTATAGGTTTAGGGTTAGGATGAGGGTTTGGTTTAGGGTTAGTTGCATGCAATTATGCTTAATTTCTAGTTATTACTACAGTAACTACATGTAACATGTGTAACAATGATACTGTAAAATAAAGTGTTACCCAGTCTACTTATACTCTAATGAATGTTAGTTGACATGTAGTTACAAATAGTAAGCGGAGCATCGAAATAAAAATCATCCCTTTATCAGAGGAGGAGGTTGTTAAAGCAGAAGGAAGAACAGATAAGGAAATACTATTGTGGAAAATCCAATTCAGTCCAAGGAAAATAACAGTAGCTGCTTAAGATACAAGAATATAAAAATATCCAAATGTGGGACTGAACACATGATCATATATTTCTGGTATTTCAAATCATATATATATATATATATATATATATATATATATATAAGAGAAAAGACCCTGAAAGTGTAAGATTTGGTACTTGGGAAAACGTATACAGTTAGTCTAGTTGACAGTGTGTACAGCTCAAATCTGTCTCTGCTCCTTTTATGTCTTTTATCTCTGTGTGGTTTGGCTCAGGCTGTCAGGGACGCGTATTTCACCAACCAAAACAGCCTTCTAAAACCGCCGGTATCTCAGTATTCATTGCCCCCCTCGCAGAGCGAGAAGAACTTTGTTATGCATTATTCATTTTTTCGCTTTTGTTTCTTCCGTGCCTTCACCTTTTTTATATTTCCTCGCCTTTTGTACATCGTCTCCTAGTTTGTTTTCCTCCTGGCTTGGTACGCATGAAAAATACAGCTCCCAAGGCGAGAAATGTTGAGCAAGACATCTCCCTCACCTGAGTTACTCAGAAAAGCAATAGCGCTCGCTCTCTGTGAGGGGAACGCGTGATATCGAGAGCGAAGACAATTGGGTTCTTAACTGAAGCAGATCTGACATCACCTCGGGGAGCAGACAATTATGTAAAAGTGCCGTATAATGATCTTTCTCTTTTTATAATCACATTTGTGTATACGTCTGTTAGCGTGTTATTATTTGGTACTCTCTGACTCCGTTTTGCTCGGGTTCACTGCTCAGGGAACATCTGTAATGTGCTCCAGCTGATCTTTCTAATTCTTTGTTAGTATAGACATTGATGAAGGTTTACAGTTTGTGTGCAAAAGAAACGGTTTATAAATAGCTGAAACCCTTACGCACTATTTATCAAGTGAAATGGGCAGGCTGTAATACGGAAAGAACGGGCCAATTTAAATGTTTCTCTGCCAGACGGAGGGATGGGAAACATTAGGGATGTGAGGGTTCAGATTTCGATAGCACATGAGGTTTGAGTTCTGAAACGATTCCGTTAATGATTCCGTTAAATAACAAATAGGCCTGCTGACAAAATCTGTCATTTTACAACAAAACTTTTGTGCTGCTCATGTACAGGTTACACTCACACTCCTCCCCGTCTTTTTTTACCCAATAATTTTTGTTTTGTTTTGTATTTTTAGGGAATCGACCCTTCACAAACAGTTTGATTGACAGGCGATCTGACCAATCATAACCCCGAATCCGTCATTTTGTCATCAAAGCGGTCAGGGGAGTTAGTAGATTAATGTTGGTGAACTTGAATCACGTCTTGAAACAACATTCCTTCTGATGTTCATTCATGTTTATTTGATGCTATAAATGAACTAGTATGAAGAGATGATCGCTTCACGAGGAGCTACAGCGATCTGTCACCACACATTAAACACACACTAGACGCTATTTATTGATTCAACTGCTTTAAAACATTACTATATTTTCATACGTTGTCAGTGTCCTCTTTGCTCCGATGCGTTTTTCACAGCGTGAGAACATGATGTGTGACGTGAGAGTGCATAGCAACAGTAACTAAAGGGGGCGGGGCTTTGCGAACGGCTTTTAGCTACTAAGTGATATTAATGCACTAATTATGATCCATTTCCATTGACTATTATATATATTTTTTGCACCAATACCCAGCAGAATAATAACATGATGCAGAAACCGTTAACTAAATAACATAAAATATAACACTAATGTTCAATGCTGACAACAAAAAAAGAAGAATCTAAATGATTTAATCATTAAATAATCATTAATCACACGTAATAATATGTAATGGAGTTTCTTTCACTCTAAATTCTATGGTAATTCATAGATTTTACACCCTTACATTTGACAGTATTTTACAGTAAAATTACATATTATGTGATTTACGTTTTTTCACAGAATATAGTATTAACTAGAATTTTTCTGTATTTTTTTTACAGAACTTTTTTAAGCGATTCACTGCTCCAAAGAGTTCGTATCGAGGCAAATAAACTATACTTTTAATAATAAGTACTGATGAAGTATTATTTTTAAAATCATATTCATGGACTTTTTCAGTTCTATCTAGACTCATAATACTGTTTCTTATAGTATATATCGGGAACTATGCATATTATTTTTATTATTCCATAGTATTTCAATGCAATGTTCCATCCATATTAATGCAGATGTGCGAGAACCGCAGAAATATTAATATTTTACACAGCCTGAAAGAACAGTATTTCAAACCGATGTGAGCCTGACACTCAATAATTCACACGGTAGATGACAATCACTGAAATTAAATGATAAAACGGTTACGCTGGGGACACGGTGTATTTATAAAAACGTATTTATAAAATTATTTCTCTCCCCCTGACATTTACCTCACCACAGGATGAGGTTTCAGAGAAAGCAGCACAGGACGAGATTATCTTATTTTACCACAAATGATTCTGACTGCAGCTGTTGAAAGGGCAAAACTGTTCACCCTGTTACACACGGCGTAGCGCGCATATCAACTGTTTCCAGTGGATATTTCAAGTAAGCAGTTTGCTTAGGCTTTTATCACACTGCCCTGCAAAAAGCCATTTTTAAAAAATATTGCTGGAGAAAAATTACAAAGCATCTCTTTAGGAGCCGTGCTCAGAGCCGCCAGAGAAAGAGCCTCTTCACAGGACTCTGATGCTGAAAGCAGGGGACTTCCAGCTCATTCTGCCTGGCAGAAAACGCCAGAGATTAGATCTTTTCCCTGAGAGCGCTGTGAAGTGAGTGCATGACTTTGGCTGTTTGTGGGATAGAAATGAATGCTATAACGGATTTAGGGAAAATAAAGGACTTCGGGAATGGCCTAGCCAAAGGCGAGATCTATTGACTGAGGCTCTTTCTGTGTTAAAGCACTTCACACGCGAAAGCGCTCACAAACCGCCGTCTGATAATGTCAAACAGCCGGCTTTGCATTTGAAGATTTCTGAAGTGATTAACTCTTAAAAGAGCTGATGGAGTTTAAGAACTGCCTTATTTTAATCTGCTGCTTCAAAGCTGGGATCTTCCTGAAAGGGCCGTGCATTACTATTAATGAATTATTATACAAAGTTTTGTACATTTTAACTGAACATTAGTTGCCAGTTTTAGATCTCGACTTTCCTTTTCTCCACTGAAAGCCAATTAAGAGCCGTACTATGTAGCATAAGAAATATAAAATACAAATAAAAATATCAAAATTTGAAATAAAACTATAATATAATGAACTATTTTACTTGGCTACAGTTTACTGAAAATATTTCATTATATTATAGTTTTATTTCAAATTTTGATATTTTTATTTATATTTTATATTATGTTTCTTATTTAACATTACAAAATACGTATTAATACTGTTTTATAATATAATAACCAAGTATTTCAGACATGGAAAACTGTAGCCTGAACATTACTGATTGGGATTTTTAGACTCTTAACACTGCCTTAATATGTCCGTTAAATCATTAATTTGATTAATTAATTTGTTTGAAAACACTGCTTTGTCTATATGAGTGAGTCGTTTAATCATTCGCCTAACTGATTCATTCACAGATTCTGCTTTGTCTATATGAGTGAGTCGTTTAATCATTCGCCTAACTGATTCATTCACAGATTCTGCTTTGTCTATATGAGTGAGTCGTTTAATCATTCGCCTAACTGATTCATTCACAGATTCTGCTTTGTCTATATGAGTGAGTCGTTTAATCATTCGCCTAACTGATTCATTCACAGATTCTGCTTTGTCTATATGAGTGAGTCGTTTAATCATTCACCTAACTGATTCATTCACAGATTCTGCTTTGTCTATATGAGTGAGTCGTTTAATCATTCGCCTAACTGATTCATTCACAGATTCTGCTTTGTCTATATGAGTGAGTCGTTTAATCATTCACCTAACTGATTCATTCACAGATTCTGCTTTGTCTATATGAGTGAGTCGTTTAATCATTCGCCTAACTGATTCATTCACAGATTCTGCTTTGTCTATATGAGTGAGTCGTTTAATCATTCGCCTAACTGATTCATTCACAGATTCTGCTTTGTCTATATGAGTGAGTCGTTTAATCGTTCGCCTAACTGATTCATTCACAGATTCTGCTTTGTCTATATGAGTGAGTCGTTTAATCGTTCGCCTAACTGATTCATTCACAGATTCTGCTTTGTCTATATGAGTGAGTCGTTTAATCGTTCGCCTAACTGATTCATTCACAGATTCTGCTTTGTCTATATGAGTGAGTCGTTTAATCATTCGCCTAACTGATTCATTCACAGATTCTGCTTTGTCTATATGAGTGAGTCGTTTAATCATTCACCTAACTGATTCATTCACAGATTCTGCTTTGTCTATATGAGTGAGTCGTTTAATCATTCACCTAACTGATTCATTCACAGATTCTGCTTTGGCTTCGTTTGGAACTAGACAAATTAAAAATAGACAAATTACCAGTCAATATTGTGTCTCAGATAATGACTACAATAATAACTATTTTAGGTTACACTGTCCTTGTTACAGTGTAATTGTACATTTAAGTATTGAGTAATAATAATTATCTACATGTATTTTCTACAAGGTTTGGTTTCGGGTTATACAATAATGCATAATTTATAGTTATAACTACATGTAACGTGTAACAATTAACACAAATAAAACTCAACCGCTGAGTTAAAACAACCCATTTGCTGGGTTTGTGCATTTTCAAACCCAACTTGGGTTGTTTTTAACCCAGCATTTTGTGTGGGATTAATTCAAATTTGTTCCCTTGTTTGCTGCCTTTGATGTCACTACAAATGATTAATTTCTTCTGCACATTTAGATTTTCAAATGTATCATTCTTTCCACTCGAAGGCAATTTAAAATCTTATCAAATAGTGTCAATCACAAGTGTAAAGAGTAAACTGCATTTACTGCCTACAGCTGCATTGCAATTATGTGTTTTACTTGTTTATATTGCACTGCGTTCACACAGATTTGATATATTTCTTGTAACTGCCCTTAAAGAGGCACTTGGCGTAATCAGCATATATCTGTTTCCCATGGCATCTGATGCCCTTGAAATACTTCAGTGTTCTCGTCCTGTGCAAACACAAACTGTGCATATCAGGCATGCCAAGCATTAAAGCTGAACAAAATGTTCTACGTGTGGAACAAACACACGTTATGAATGAAGTTGCAACAGGTTTGCTCCAGACATAAAGTACAACACTTTGCCTGTATCTGCTGGATGCTTCTTCTCCTGCATCCTTATTGATCCGATCAGCTGTACGATTCAGAAATGACTCCATGCACGTTCAGCTCTCAGAAAGGCACATTATTTCTCCACAGCTGTGGCTCTCTGGCACGCGGGACATGAAGCGTCAGCCGTTAAAAAGCCACCAACCCTAGTTCTCACGCAACTGTCGGGCATTCAGAAAAGACAGAGCTATTTTCTCCCACCCAATGGTCCTTCTTTATCTTTTTCATCTTTTTTTTTCTTGTCTCAGATGGAATAATCTTCAAAGTGTTGTGATGAGAGAAAATCTGACATTCAGATAATGGAAAATACAGCCTGAGGATTTGGACATGAGTGATTTAAAGGCATCGGGCAAATGAGCTGCGATTGCTTTTGTTCGCGCTGTACTTGGTAAAATATTTCATTCTTTGCTTTATTTTTATAAAATACCACTGACAAAAGTATTAAGTGCATTATTTGTATGTGAAGTTTCAGCTCAAAATCCTCCACAGCTCATTTATTATCGCTTGTCAAATGTGCCTCTATTTGGGTGTGAGCAAAAACACACCGTTTTTGAGTGTGTCCCTTTAAATGCAAATGAGCTGCTGCTCCCCGCCCCCTTTCCAGAAATCAGAATCTCACGCAGACAAAATGAGGAAAGTGTTCAAACTGATGGAGAGACTCAGGAAGACGTTTCTGAACGGTTAGTGGATAAATTGATGTAGTTGCTGTGGAGTTGATCAACTCATCACTAGCATGTGTCGTCACGTTCATCTTTTTTCCTTGAATCGACCCTCGTTTGTGAAGCGGTCCGGCGTAAAATGACGGCATCAACAACACTCGACTACAACAACTCTTCCTCTTCTCTAAAGCAGCCCAACATGGCCCCGCCCCCTTTGTTGAGTGTTCTCGGGGGCGGGGTTTATGTAAATCCTAGGGTTTGTGATGTCACTAACCCAGGAAGAAGCTACCTACCAGCGATTTCTGTAAAAGAAAATATCTCTCTTTTCATTGAACTTTGAGTGTCGTAACTCAAACAGCAACATTACACACTAACTGAAGTTAAAGTCAAATCATAATCTCATTGATTAATCCCCTTTAAATTATGCGTAGCTGCGGTTTCAATGTTCAAGTGTGCACACAATGACAGTAATATTTCTATGAAGTGTATTTAGAACATTCAAGTTCAATCAAAGGACATGAACATCTTTATCGGACTGATGTTAAAAGCAGACCTGAATAACACTTTTGTTGCACTTGTGTTTTTTTTGTCATTTTCTGTTCTGTTTCATCTGTCTGTGTGGTTCACTGTCAAATTAGCTGATGCTCCATGATGTCTCTGAGTGAGAACATTGGGAGTCACTGATCCCACAATGCACTGCACTGTATGCCGTTGGAGTGTTGTTCAGAGCCACTATTGTTCACAAAGTCTGCCGTTAGCCATAACATAAAAAGCTCCCACGAGCATTTCGTATTTCCAGACAGACCGTGCTCCGCTGATAGTGATAACGGATGAATAAAGCAGTGATGTGGGTGGCTCGGTTTAGACATGCTCAGAGAAATTATCCAAGGCCAGCGTTTTTGTCCCCAAAGAACTGCAGTTTACTATTCAGCTGTAGTGTAGGTAATAGCAATGGCTTTGACTGTGAAGTTTAGAGGAGGGGGAAAAAGCCTCTTCAGAAGTAATATGATAATTCGACGTAATAAGAATTTATATCGCAGAAGATCGTATGAGACATCTGCTTTGTGAGTCGTCAAGCCTTGCGTGTTTACATCCTAGACAAATTAAAGTTGTGCGCTTAATCAGATTATTTGATTATTCATGCAATTTTAAATCTGTCATGCCATATTAGGCCCACAGTGTGAAATAAACCCTGTTTTATGGAGAAACCACCCATGAACTTCCAGCAACATCCTAATGAAGCCGGACTGATTAGTTCTGAGCGGGATTTTAAACCGAAGAATACAACATCTGTCATGATATACTCACCTTTGTGTTGCTGAAACAATCCATAAGACTTTACTTCCTCCATTTAATGAAAGTGAATGTGGACTATCCCGTATGGAACAAAATACCAATTATTAAAAAACTATATGGATTGAGCTGCATGCCAGGGCCTAAACGATTGTACAAATAAAAAAAATTGAAAACGGACAAACCCAGTGAATGGCTTGTTTTAACCCAGCAGTTGGGTTAAACGTTTACTGGGTAGTAACTATTGTTTAAAAACGACTATAAATGAACCCAAAATGTGTTGGAAATGAAAAATCAGACACATAATTACTAGAGGCAATAATAATAAGGCGATCAAAAGCTGAACATTTATTTATAAATGTTTGTTTAATTATTATTCATTAAACTTTTTTATTATTAAACTTTTCATTAAACTTTTTTTTATTATTCATTTATTAAACATGTTAATTTCCAAAGTATTTTGGGTTCATTTTAAGCAAGAAATACAGTCATTTTTAAACAATAGTTGAGCTAATTAACACTACCCCACAGGTTGGGTCAAACATTTAACCCAACCACTGGGTTAAAACAACCCATTCACTGGGTTTGTCCGTTTTCAACCCAAATTGGGTTGTTTTTAACACAGCATTTTTCAGAGTGTTTTCTGTTCGGTTAAGCTTTATTTGAGAAAAAGTTATTTTGCAGAATTACTGATCAGTCTGTAAATTTACGAACTCAGCGCCTATGTACATTTGCTGTAATTATGCATAAAAGTTACATTTTCCCCAAATCATAAGTTTATTACGGCCTGATACATGCATTTAATCATCCGCTGTGCCAGTTTAATGATATGATTCATCATCAGCATTGTTTGTTTGTGGTGGCCAAGGTTCGAAAGTCACAGTTCGCTAAAGTCTTTTGAAGATGTTGTGACGCTTTTCTGTCATTTTGGAGCTTGACAGCCATAATCTCCATTTACTTTCACTATGAGGAAAAAGCGGCCGGGAAATGAACTTCCACAGAAGAGTCACACAGGTTTTTGCAGTTGTGTCGTAGAAGAACCATTTCGGGTTCTTTCAAGAACCTTGCAGTGACTTGTTTTTAAAATAACTTATAATAATCCTAAGAACCTCTTGTGCAATGGAAATATTCCATGGATGATTACTTTTCCTGAAGGAACCATAGATGCCAGAAAATAACCTGTAATTGTGTAAATAATGACAAAAATTGCCATTTAAAATGGGAAATACACCGATGCTCTTTGAGACCCAATGACAGAATATTTCATATGATCATTAACAAGATCATTCGGCTGATAAATGATCATTTTTATCCGCTGTGTTAGTCGTGTCCTACCCTCTCTGAAAGTTGACTACCATCCAGGAAGACTGGTTTATGTTTATATCGAACTAAATTGGATCAAAATCGAGCTCCAGTCAGAGTCTTCTGCCAGCAGGTCCTTTATCTGGAATCTGTCTCAACGTTGGAGCCGGCGTGGAGGTCTGTTTCATTTTTTCGTAACAAGACTCCGCATCGTTATATTTCATAGCATTGCACGAAGGTCCGGAAAAGACCTCTTTTTGGAAGCTCAATCCACTTCCCGGACGATGTTCATCTGTATCAGTTTCCCAGCGCCCGTAGGGTCCAGTGTTTGTGATCCAGCCTCATCTCTTCTGCTTCAGCCGGTGACTTTTCAGTGGAGAGGCTCAATACTTGTTTATCTTGTTTTATCGGCTCATGGCCTGTCCCGGCCTGTGCGTGGGGACCTAGCGGAGCTCTCCACACCGCAGATAAAATCATTGGGATACTGATAGAATGAATTAGCAGCAGAGTCGGGATTGATTTCTAAATGGCCGTATACAAGGCAGCGAAGTGCTGCTCTGCACATCCCGGGGAAACCGGATCCTGCACGGGTCGCATTAAAACACAGCTCTGGTGCATTGGGTTTCAACTGGAATGTTCCCTCAAATCAATGATGGAGGCTTAATTACTGGGTACTACCAGAAACAATATTGGCGGAACGTCATATTAGGAGGTTTGGTTTCGGGTCTGAAACTCGGAAGGTCACTTGTTTCTCTTGAGGGACGCACCTGGCGTGTTCGGTCTTCAAACAAGACTTTCTTCATAAAGCTCATTAGCGTCAGAGCCCGGGTAATGCAGGTGGACGTGTTTAATTTAAGGGGTATTGTACAATAAGTGTGGCGTGGACTTTGATGAATGAAATTGTCTTGAAGATTAAAGAATGAATGAGTCAGTGAGTCTGACAGTGCTCTTCAGCTTTAAACAACTGTTCCCCCTTTAATAAATTATTGAGTGCGGGATGAAAAATGTGAAGAGCAGGAAATTGCACCACGGAGCCACCGGGGAAATATGACAAGTCTCCACACGTCCAAAAAAATGTCCACCATCTTGAAGGTTAATAAAATGCGTCATGGGTTGGAGTCTTTGCTTGAACGATCCCCCCTGATATACAGACGTGCTATTGGATTTGACAACACTCTCAGGAAAAGCCCTCCGGCTAAAAGTTGGGCCATAAAACTCGCTAGTCCAGTCGGTTCACAACGTAGCTTTATACACTATATATAATCTCTATTTATGCCTTCATGCAATGTTTAACGTCTTTCAGACTAACCAAAAGTAAATCATTTTCAAGCACATTGCTTTGGGGAAGAGAGCTCGTAGTTCATGAGTTGAAGTGTTGGGGAGTTGCTAACTATAAGGAGCGACGCTACTAACGTAACTACATTTTTCAGTAGCTCTACTGTAGCTCAGACAGTGTAGCTTTTTAAATGCAAATGAGCTGCTGCTCCCGCCCCCTTTCCAGAAAAGCTGGAGAATCTCACGCAGACAAAATGAGGAAAGTGTTCAAACTGATGGAGAGACTCAGGAAGAAGTTCCAACTTTTAGACGTTTCTGAAAGGTTAATGGATAAATTGATGTAGTTGCATTCAAGATATAGTTCATCTATAAATGAAAATTGTCATCATTTACTCACCCTCATCAAGTCTTAAAGTTTGTTTAATAAATACTATGTTGAATCAAATATAACATTTCTTTCTAAAGCTACATTTTGTAATGTCTATTTAAAGCTTTTCTCATTTAACACAATAATGACTTTAAATGATCTTCTGGGGGTAAAAGCAGTCCGGCATCAACAACACTCGACTACAACAACTCTTCCTCTTCTCTAAAGCGGCCCGCCATGGCCCCGCCCTCTTTGTTGAGTGTTCTCGGGGGCGGGGTTTATGTAAATTTTAGGGGTTGTGATGTCACTAACCCAGGAAGAAGCTCGTTGTAGTCTCTACCAGCCGTTTAAAAGTGATTTCTGTAAAAGAAAATCTCTCTTTTCATTGAACTTTGAGTGTCGTAACTTCACAGATGTTGTTTCCGCTCAAACAGCAACATTACACACTAACTGAAGTGTGTAACTTCTAACTAACTAATCTTTTAATTAAACCTTTTAAGTCGCAAACATTATTTTGCAGAGTTCCGTTGACAATATTGTTGAACTCAAATTATTGCGTCAATTGGCTTTTTGTAAAATTAGGTTGTAGTAACTTAATGAAATTGTCTTGATAAGTTCAGAAATTGGGATTTCTAGTTCCCAGCATGCTTTGCATAAAACTGGATTAGGATTATAATTGTTGAAATTAAGTCTTATTTTAGTGCTTTTTAGTGTTTAATGCTGTTTTGTTTGGCATTTAAAAGAGTTTCTATAACGTTGAAGTTTTTGTGCTGAACAGCAGATATATGAGGGTAAACTCTATTGACTATATACGCAGTAACTGCGCTAACACCAGTAATAGAGACATCTAATAGCTGTTGATTTGAACTGAAATAGATAAGATTAGGGAGACTTCAGGTTGATTGGGACACTTTTTCCAACTCATCTCAATGGCAGAAAGTGTCGACCTCATTGGCTCCAGGGCTACAACTAGTAATCAACTTAAAACAATTGTGTTTATGCCACAAATCAAGCTCTCCGTCTCTCTACATGAGCGTCATCACGGCATGTGCTGTGAGTTTGAGCACATTTTCCACTGCTCCTGTGATCCAATTTCAGTTGGATGTTACATTTGTAGCAATTTTGCACTTTGACAGCGAGTTTGAGATACACATTTGATAGGAAACTGGATATATTGGATAGGACAAAGGCCGTCACATGGGTCCCATCATTCAGTTGGGTCATGTAGCCTGTCCTATTACAGCCATCTGTGACAAAAGCTGCAGATCTGATACCTTAATAATTAGACATCTGCATTAATCATCAGAGCATCGATGTGTGCTTGATGACTCGATGCAATAAGCAGACCCTTGAGGGAGAATGTGGTCATATACGGGTTGTAGGGCCGGTCGATTATCTCTGACCCGTCGCGTCGGTACGGAAACCAATTAAGTGTGCAGCAGTGACTGGGGTCCTGAGAGACGCGCTGAGGACTACATCAGCCATGTCAATCACTCGCTAGCAGGCAGACACATGATCGATTAAGAGCCCTCCCTGGGGTGACCATCTTTTTTACTTAAGTGTAGTGTGCCTGGAATATAAAGTGCATGTAGTGTGTGAAGAGTGGCACTTTACCTCAGTTACATCTGTCTAAACCTGAGCGCTGCTTTCATGTGTGTGTGTGTGTGTGTGTGGGGGGGGGGGGGGCTGAGGATGTTTTTACACCTGGCTCCATTTAAGCGTTTCAGAACAGAACATGACAGGGTTTCTCCCTTAGTTTGGTTCATTTGGGCACATGTGAACACGACAGTCACGTTTGGATCCGCACCAAAATAATCGGCTGAACGAACTGGTCTCGGCCTGATTTTCTTGTGGTATTTTTAAGAGGATTGATTCATTTGTGTGTGTGTGTGTGTGTGTGTGTGGTGTTACGTCACAGAACTTGTGTTGTATATTATTATGGGCTTTTTGAGTTTGTCTAAAAGTGTATAAATGCAAAACGTGGAGCTCTTCTTCTTAAAAGATTCTTTGTTGCACTTCATGTGCAAACGAACATTCATCTTATCAAGAACTAAGAAGAATTTTGGAGATCAAAATATGTTTTTAATGCATTTACTGTTCATAATAAGTTAAAACTAGAGGAGAAAATGATTAGGAACAGTTATTCCCAAAATAAAAATACTGTCATTTACTCGTGTTGTTCCAAATCTGTACAAAGCTGGGTTAAAAACAACCCGAGTTGGGTCGTAAACATGGACTAACCCCAGTGATTGGGTTGTTTTAACCCAGCGGTTGGGTTAAATGTTTCATTTAACTCCAGTATTGTATAAAAATGACTGTATGTGTGGCTTAAAGTGAACCAAAAATATGTTGGAAATTAACAATCAGACACATAATTACTAGAGGCAACAATAATAATCAAACGGTGAACTTTATTAATAAGCGATTTGATAAATGTTTGTTTAATTATTATTTATTAAACTTATTAATTTCCAACATATTTTTGGTTCATTTTAAGTGAGCAATACAGTAATTTTTAAAGAATACTTGAGTTAAATAACACTGCCCAGCAGGTTGGGTCAAACATTTAAACCCAACCCAACATTTTTAACCCAACTTGGGTTATTTTTTTTTCAAGTATATGATCCTCTTTCTTAAGTGGAAAGAAAAAGAAAGAATTTTGCTGTTTTGGACGCCACTGACTTTCCTTTAATAAACAAAAACAATTCTTCACAATGTCTTGTTCAGTGTAACATCTTCTCATCCTCCTCCACTGATGGAGATGTGAGGTCAGTGTTTTGTTGCGTAGCGACATTTTTGTCACGCTGCTTATATGAAGGACACTGGATTGTTGTTTTAATGAAATAAATATGAAAGCCATTCATTCACGTCCCTAGATGTGTTTTAGACACTATAATGGTATTTTGTGTACATTCACATCAACTGGTCGCTTCTTTTTGTCATCGGGACTTTTATTTCACTCCCCAAAAAAGTGTTCCTCGTGACGGTTACAGGTTGTCTGAGGACATGCGTGAGGATATCTGTGTGTCTGAGAGAACAGAGGAAATATCCTCCACCCGCTGACGGTAATCCAGAACCAGATCTCCTCTGCTGCAGCGCTCTTTGCTCGGTTACTGTGAAATTAATTGCATTTGTTTAGTCTCCAATGTATAGCATTAAAACAATTACACTAATAACTCTCTTCAAAGCATGAATGATGCATTTATTCACATTTACATAATACTTTACAGGGACATACATCGATTCTAACGCACACTCAAATGCTCATGAAGAAGAGCGCTGGAGAGAGATTGCGAGTCATGTAAGTGATTAAATACACACACAGAATGCTCTTGTGATTATTAGAAACAGCCCACTGCAAACACCGCTGTAATTCGCTTCAACGCTTTCAAACTTCATGAATGATTATTGTAGGTATTGTAGGTTTAGGCGGTGTGTGTAAAGGAAGTACGAGAGTTTCTAAACCACGTAAAGTCTCCCTATGCTGGTTTTTAATGTCGTTTATATGTGATGCGTTAAGACAAACCATGTGCGAATTCACTGCTGGGTATTTTCTGTAGAGAACCAGCGAACGCAGTTTGAAATCGCTGGTGTTTCTGACATCACAAACTACCTGCTGCGAGTGAGTGGAGGTGGGGCTAATTTACATATTCATAGAACCACGTATATTTAATGAGGCAACGGTGTAGTGTTACATTAAAGATATTTTATGGCATGAAGAAATTATTTTCAAGGAAAAAAAAGTTTAAATATGTAATTTTGGTGATTGTGACGAGCAGGGCGGGCGAGAGCCGTGAGGGAACGGCGCGAGGCCGGTGACTCAAGTGATAATGAGCGTCACCTGCGCGTTACACCGGTCTCGTGTCTCTCACGGAGGAGCTCCGGAAGCGTAAAAGAGGAGCGACGACAGTGAAGGACGAGAGAGGACCAGGCCTGGACTTTATGTTGTGTTTTATTTTGTTTGTGTGGGCGGCAGTTCCACACGGCCACAGCATTTTACTTTCGTTTTATTGTTTGTTTTTGAGTTTATTAAAGTTTTGGTTGAACATTCACCGGTTCCCGCCTCCTTCTTCCCGTTCTTACGAACTGTGTTACAGTGATCATAAGATATATAATATTATTGGCTGCTGGGGGACTGAGCTCAGAATCGATTTCTGATACAAATATCAGATTCTTTGTATTGCGATGTATCATCCCAGCCCTAATATTGTACAGTAATATAAATATGAACACCATTTTGTCCCCTTTATATTTAGCTGACAGCTCCAGTGTAAGTGAGAGGTGAGGAGAAACCTTCTTATTATTTGCCTTTCAATTTGTTTAGAAGAATTACAGAAAACGGAATAGGAGAAACTCAATCCGACGGCAAATTGCCGGCACAATTTGTCCGTCGTGCTGAAACTCTCACACATTATATCTGTAATAGAGGGCTCTTATTCGTCTGTTTAATATAATGGATTTGAACGGACTCTGTGTGTGTGACAACAGTTCCTGTCAGCGACCTCATTACTGTAATGCAACTTCCAATTATCAACTTAAAGATCTAAATAAACAAGCGTAAAAACAGTCAGCTTGTCAAGAACAATAATTCAGTTTCATGCGCTTACATCAAAGCGTCCTTCTCATTCAAAACAACTTTTCATCAAAATCAGTAATGTATCTTACTGGGTCAGTGAATCATTTCAAAGTAATTATGAATTCAGTTTGATTCTGGTGCGTTATCTTCTCCCTCTCTCTCTCTCTTTCTCTCTCTCTCTGTTCCCCGACTGATGTTTTTTAATTGAAACAGTCTGTAGTCTGTTCCTAATTTCAGATCTTGTTAACACAATTAATAATGTATGGATATTCTAATTAAAATTTGCCTGTACCATTTTACAGTGTAAACACAATTGATCTTTTGTTAATTAAGTTTTAAACATCATTGATGGAATTCAGAATTAGTAGTGAATCTGAGACGGTATCGGCGCCTCCCGCCGCAGCTCCCAACACAAAATGGCGGACTGATTAAGACACATTGAACCGACGCCCACCGCTTCCATCAGACAGAACACTGTTTATTCAAAGCGAGTGCGGTAAAAGCACACCGCTGCTGTTTAGACGGCCGTGATTACAGCTGTAAACTCCATAATAAAGCAGGACTGCAGTGTAATGACAGTGATGCATGTGTAAAACTGAGGAAAATATCAGTTGCTGACAGCAACTTTATTGAGATCTCTAAATTAGACATTCAACGACTCCCGGTTGCTTCTGCGGTGCATATTTTTGCTCGTCTGTTTGGTGTTTCTTCATTAGTTGATGATTTTTAATATGATGTGATTTTTTACATGCCATTATTGCTTGATAATGTATTCTGTATCCGTGCCGGGCCATGGTGTTGAATTTCTTATTGAGATGTTGAAGTATAATTCACATTTTTATTCTGTCAGGCGGTCACAATCGCAATCAAAACAGGCTTTACTGTACTTAAATCCACTAAGGAAATCGTCCGACATTGTTGTTTTACCTTTTTTTGTAAAGGCCGTTTCACTTAGTTTTTGCATGTTCTCTTTGTAAACACTGGATCGGTACTTCCTCCTACGTCACGTGACCTTTCCAGCGTGATGACGTGATGTGTGGCGCATCAGAGCAGTGCAAGACGAGCATTTGTGGTTAAAAACTATATTTGTTTTATAAAATGTGTGATGGTTTCTCTAGATCAGACTCTTATTCCTCGTCTGGATCATGTAGATCTTTGAAGCTGCACTGAAACTGACATTTGGACCCGTTGAACCCCATTGAAGTCCACTATATGGAGAAAAATCCTGGAATGATTTCCTCAAAAACCTTCGACTGAAGAAAGAAAGACATGAACATCTTGAGTGACATGGTGGAGAGTAAATGATCAGGACATTTTCATTCTGATCTGGACTAATGCTTTAAGTTATTAGGGTAAAAAGTTATGACTTGCCAGAGAATAAAAAAGTTATTCAAAATTGAAATCGTTTCTAATAATATAAATCTTTACTTTCACTTTTAATCAATTTAACACGTCCTTGCTGAATAAAATTATTAATTTCTTTCATAAAGAAGAAGAAGAAGAAAAGACTAACCCCAACCTTCCAAATGGTAGTGAACATTGTTACAGAAGTTTTATAATTTAAATAAGAGCTGTTCTTTTTAAACTTTTTATTCGTCAAAGAATACTGAAAAATTAACCAAATTGAAATGTTTTCAACACTGATAATAAATCATCACATCAGAATGATTTCTGAAGGGTCATGTGACACTGAAGACTGGAGTAATGATGCTGAAAATTCAGCTTTGATCACTGGATATAAATTATATTTTAAAGTTGATTAAAATAGAAAACCATTATTTTAAATTGTAATAATATTTCAGAATATTACTGATTTCTCTGTATTTTTTATCAAATAAATTCAGCCTTGATGATACTTCTTTCAAAAACATTAAAAATATTTCCAAACTATTGATCAGTACTGTATCCTCCTTTTTCCTGAGTAAACGGAGAGCGCCGTCATGAGGAATTGAGTCTCCAAAACGTTTTTAACATGAATAATAAAAATAAACATGTGTGCAGGGTTTAGCTGTGTTACGTACAGTCATGTCTTTTGCCGTAATTGTCTTCAGCTGTGTTTTAGTAATCATTCCCGTCACCTGCGCCCCAGTCATCACTTCCTGTATTTAAGTCCATTTGTCGGTCCATCTCTCATTTGTCGGTCATTGTCTTTGTAGGAAGATGTGTCGCGTTGTTCTCTCCATTGTGAATTATTAAAGTCTGTATGTTCATCGTTTACTCCGTAAACACAGTTCCGTAACGGTTAGCTGCTACATAACAGCAATAAACTGATGAAATTCTCTGAAAATGCGTGTTTTGAGCAGCAGTGAATCTGAGAGTGTGCCGGATGCCTTGCATTTTATGTTAGACTGGCAAGAGAAAACGAGTATGACTTGCAGCACTTCAGTTAAAACACTCCCCAAAGACGGTATAGGTGGGCTATAATCATTCTGAGCACAAAATCCCACGAACTCCATCCCGGCCGGGAGCTGCGTGTGGGATATGAGGCTCGTACTGTATGTTTTCAGTGCCGCTGACTGCAGACCGTGAGGCGCTCACAAAAGACAGTCATTGCTGCGCTGTGAAGTGATGGCACTGTGGAGACATGTGCTTTTAAAGTTTAATAATACATTAACAGCTCAGGAAATATGCTAATTTGACTAGACCAACCAGAGACCGTAAATGTAAGAGTCGGATGAGACTTCCGCATGGATATAATTGAAAAATGCATTACAAACTAGCTACATTTTATGCTTAAAACAAGAACAAATAGTTTAAAAAAGGAACTCAATCGACCCTTCACAAACAGTTTGATTGACAGGCGATCTGACCAATCATAACCCCGAATCCGCCATTTTGTCGGTCAAAGCGGTCAGGGGAGTTAGTAGATTAACGTTGGTGAACTTGAATCACGTCTTGAAACAACATTCCTTCTGATGTTCATTCATGTTTATTTGATGCTATAAATGAACTAGTATGAAGAGATGATCGAGGAGCTACAGCGATCTGTCACCACACATTAAACACACACTAGACGCTATTTATTGATTCAACTGCTTTAAAACATTACTATATTTTCATACGTTGTCAGTGTCCTCTTTACTCCGATGTATTTTTCACTGCGTGAGAACATGATGTGTGGCGTGAGAGCGTCTTTGTGAACGGTCAATTATTACTTCTCAAATATGGAACTAATTTTTTAACTGGAAAACAAGATGAAATAGTTCAGATTTTTTTGAAACCCCATCACAGTGGACAGTCTGTAAGTAATCCACAACAGGATGACCTCATCTCCGACGCGCCCCCCCCCCCTCACCCCGAACACACACATAAATAAAGCCGAAGCCCAGACAGAGATTGAAACCAGAGCCTTGGCGATAACTCCCGGCCTCCCGTCTGTCTCCTCCTCTATCAGGACCTGAGAAGTTTAAAGGTAAACAGGAAGTTTTGCAGTGCTGCCAGACTTCACCCGGAGAGATTATAGATTGAGATCCCCTCCCTCCAGCACTGCCGCGTCTCCAGATGCCCCTGTGACCCCTTTAAAACCTTCTCTGGCTGCCAAGGCCCAGTGGCGCTCTGAGCCCGGGCCACGGGGTTCCTCGAGCTGAGAGGGCACCATCTGTCCAGCCCTGCTTGGTATTCGTTCAGGACACGGCCTCTTCTCATCCAGTCACTTGTTGTGATGGCAGCTCTTCCACCCTGTCTGTGGTGTGAAATGCTTGTGCTGTGGCCAGACCCAGTGTTGTGAAAAGGTCAATTGGCTGTCTGAATGCTGAAGACAGCCTCATGTGTGTTCCTTTAGCTCTCTCTCTCTCTCTCTCTTTATAATTAATGCTGGGTAATTCTTGCTGTTTTGATGCTTTTTTTAGATTCCCAAAATGTCTGGTTAGTGAAAAGAGCAGCTGAGGCTAGATATTACTTTTAAAAACGTAAGTGAGTAAAGCGAAACGGACATATTCAACAGTATTACAGGTCATTGATATCATTTGATGCTCTTTTCCTCACGCAAAGTTATCTTATGATTTAGACATATAGTGTGCGCGACTTACGCAGAGGTGGAAAAGGACGGCAATGTTTGGCATGTTCTGAACACCCGAGGGTTGATATCTTGTCTATACTTCCCCATCCTTGTGATATTGATGTATTTATTTATTTATCCTTCTCATATTTTGCCTGCTTTTTCAGACAGAACAGTATCAAATCACGTAGAGGACCAAGTATAACTTAAAGGTGCAGTAAGCAATTTCTCAGAAACACTGTTAAAAGTGGATTGAACTGAGCAGCACAACACACTTGTAGCCAATCAGCAGTAGGGGGCGTGTCCATTCATGATGGAGGAGGAGGGAGCCAATCAGTAGTAGGGGGCGTGTCCAATTAAGATGGGGGAGGAAAGAGCCAATCAGCAGTAGGAGGCGTGTCCATTCAGGATGGGAAAGGAGAGATCCAATCAGCAGTAGGGGGCGTGTCCATTCATGATGAGGAGGAGTGACCAATCAGTAGTAGGGGGTGTGTCTATTCATGATGAGGGAGGAGAAATCCAATCTGCAGTAGGGGGTGTGTCCATTCATGATGAGGGAGGAGAAATCCAATCAGCAGAAGGAGGCGTGTCCATTCAGGATGGGGAAGGAGAGATCCAATCAGCAGTAGGAGGCGTGTCCATTCAAGATGGGGGAGGAGAGAGCCAATCAGCAGTAGGAGGCGTGTCCACTCATAGTATTGGAGGAGAGAGCCAATCAGCAGTAGGAGGCGTGTCCATTCAAGATGGGGAGATGGGGGTTCCTTATCGTTCGTTCGTCAACTTCTCTTCATTTTTCACAAATCATTATTAAACTTCTCTTCTGCTATGATATAGAAACATCCACTCTTGCATTGCATGTTCGTGCATTTTGGGGGCGGAGCAATGAGGAGAGGGGCGTGTCTGTTCGGGTTCAAATATCAAGAGTGTTTCTCAGAAATTGCTTACTGCACCTTTAACTGTAATCTAAACAAATGAAAGGCGTTGCTGTTTGGTCTAAAAGAACATCAGACCAGCATGGTTCAGCTTGTCTGTCTATTTATGCACCAAATTAACAGGCGAAATAATCAAAGTATTTAGATCCCTTGAGAAAATGTACTTCCTGTATGAGTGGCTGAATCTCATTTTCACATTGTTCTTTTTTTTTCTATTATTTCATGTGTGATATCACCATTGTTTCACAAAATATTATTTTTAGCCTCCGAGAAGCTGTTCGACAGCATATGTGGATGAAACCCAGAGAAAGACAGCCTTCTGCTGGCGTTGACTCATTTTTTCAGGAAATATGAAACACTTTCATAGACTGCAGCTTTCAGTGCTCATAGTCTTAAAAATGCAAGTCATTATGGGGGGTGATGGTGTTTTGTTATTATAGCCTCAACTAAATGTAATTTATATTTACAGTATATATGTTTGGAATTCTAGACCCACTGAAAATATTGGCAATGCAAGAAAAAATCCAAACTTTGTGCTTTTTTAATTATTAAAGCGACACAAGATAATTGTGTGGTCCACAAGGTCATGAGGAGAAAGTCTAGAGCATGTCATCTCTCACTCTCTCTCTTCGCTGTAATAACCTTGAGGTGTAAGCGGTTAGCTCTGTGCGTTACTGCTGTGTGCTGAATGAACGAACAGAGGGCACACTGACACTTTTAATGTATTTTTAGCCCTTAGTTTCATGCTGGGCGTCAATTAATGGCCATACTATGAGGCGTCTCTCTTGACTGGGCGCAGCCACCGAAAAAAAATCTAAAAATGACCTGATTATTACCCTCTTAATTTGAATGATAATTAGCGTTTCATTCTTTTTTTCACCCTTTAATTGTCCTCTCATAAGGGGGTTGATGGAGATTTACACCAGGGGATGCGTACCTTTCTGTCTTCAAAGGTTACGCAAATCAAATCAAATATAGCAGAGAACGAACATGTTGTTGTGAAACTGTAAAAAAATAATATATTTTTGAGTCTGTATCACAGGCTGATGGAAATAATTATTTTGTGAAATTTTGGGGCAAAATCATTTTTTAAAACAGAAATTAATTAATATTAAAAAGTTGATGAATGTAATTTAATTTATTTTATTTTATTTTGTTTTATTTTATTTTATTTTATTTTATTTTATTTTATTTTATTTTATTTTATTTATTATTTTATTTTATTTTATTTATTATTTAATTTAATTTAATTTAATTTAATTTAATTTAATTTAATTTAATTTAATTTAATTTAATTTAATTTTATCTTGTCTTGTCTTATTTATTTTATTTTATTTTATTTTCAAAAAAAAAAAAAATCAGGCATTTCCAAAATTTCAAATTAAATTCCAAACATGGCTACACTGAAGGCCTGTCATTGGAGAAAGATGCTTTTTTTGCAGCCAGTTGTGTGTTGTAGTTTCCACATCCTCCAGCAGGGGCTGACTGAGTTACCCTGAGTCGAACCTCCTCACCAGCAGGATTTGAGGGGGGAAAGAAAACTGCCAAAACATCTGAAAGCATTGATAGAGGAAAAACAAGCACGTTCAGCCGAAGATAATCTGAGTTTACACATGTCCAGTGCTTTCTAGTCTCTACTAAATTAAGTGAAATTTATGTTAAATCTTTTTAAGTAGATTTCCAAGATTATTAAGTCTTTTTATTAAGTCCTGTGGCCTGTTTCAGCAAAGACAGTCTGCAAATAGTTCAGCTAATGCAGATGTTTAGCTGCGGTGACTATCTTTATCTTAAAATACATCCCGCAGTAAAGAGGACACTGACAACGTATGAAACAGTTCCATATTTAAAATATAGTAATGTTTTAAAGAAGTTTAATCAATGAATAGCGTCTAGTGTGTGTTTAATGTGTGGTGACAGATCGCTGTAGCTCCTCGTGAAGCGATCATCTCTTCATACTAGTTCATTTATAGCATCAAATAAACATGAATGAACATCAGAAGGAATGTTGTTTCAAGACGTGATTCAAGTTCACCAACGTTAATCTACTAACTCCCCTGACCGCTTTGATGACAAAATGGAGGATTCGGGGTTCTGATTGGTCAGATCGCCTGTCAATCAAACTGTTTGCGAAGGGTCGATTGAAGAAAAAAGTACTATGGGATAAATGTGCTCAAACAGTTGTTTATTGAACAAATTGTGTCTCTTTCTCTTTAAATACATTTGATTATAATAAACATTTTCTTAAGGATTAAAATAATCTATCTCAGCTAATGCTGTAAACTATATAGAGGAACCATTTCTGACACATTACTATAATATTAAAGCTTATAATTAACAATAGAGAACAAACTGTTAAATTCAGTTGCTATTTATTTTTAGATATAATAGTCAACACTCAAATAAATGAATAAAAAATGTAAATTGCATAAATATTAACTTCTAAATGATTACTCCAATTCATTTTTGAACTATAATCATTTACACACTTACTGTCATAACTTACATTTATTGAAACATATTTAAATAACTACCAGGTAAAGTAAATATAAAGAATATATAAGCTAATATAGTGCGTATATTGAGTAAAAAGCTCGTGAACTAACATGCTGTGGACACTAAATGACTCACCTGAGGTAAATGTAATGCTGAGATATTATTCTCAAGCTGTTTTATTGATGCTTGAGAGATTACACGTCAACATATCTATGTGTAGATCGTCTGTTCTTCTTCTTCTGCGCTTTTTACTGTTGTGACGGTTAGCAAACAGTGTTGCATTACCGTGTGCGCCCCCTTCTGGACTGGAGTGTGAATCGCCCGTGCGCATCGTCTTACTGTTGTAGACGAATACACCCCTAATAAACACTGATTACGCTTTTTCTGTTTTTTTCTGTTATTAGTGGGTGCATTTAATTCCAGGAAAATGTCTTAGTCTTTTAAATAATGTATTTTTAAAACTGAGAATAACCATGCTTTGATTTCTTCACCTGTACTAACACATTCACTGTGCCAGGATGTTAAAATAACTCATCCACACTCTACAGTTATAGAGTCCAGCAGGGACGCGGTTATTTATATCCGGTACAGAATTTCAGATGTGATGCAGGTCCACTCACACTTCACGAACAGCTTGAAGGGTCATCGTCTCGTCCCTGTAGCTTCCATCTTCCTCTTGATTAATAAACCTGATTGTGCTGGAGTGTGCTTCAGTAATCAGCAATGACACGCTGCAAACCGTGAGACACTCCAGGCACTGACTCACCCATTCTGACTTCATTCATCTCTCTCTTTTAAATCTGTCCAGAACCTTCCGTGCAGTTCCTGGGTCCATCTTTCATCCTCGATATAGGGAAGTATGCCAGACCTGTTTGGTTCTGCCTTCCTGGATGTGTACGTGCTTCTTGGATGTCTGTGCCATTGAGAGGTGAGTGAGAAGATTTAGTTCTCTGTGATACAAAAAAGGAAAGAAATCATGAATATAAAAAGTTGTGCGCGGAAAATATTATTTTTATTGACAGTATAATTAGTAAAAGTATGACAAGCAATGGCAACATTACAAATATTTAATTATATTATATTTTAGTTATATAACAGCAAATTTATTTAATTTTTTTTTTAGCAAATTTTACTTTTTTTCCCTTTAAAAAAGGCCTGAAATGTTCTTCATTGAAAAAAAAAAAAATCTTATTTTCCAGTGAAATCTAAAAATCCTTGAAACAAGATACATTCACATGATTTAATTAATTTAATTTAATTTAAATTGTATTTAATTTAATTACTTGATTTCAGAATCAGAAACACACATCTTAAACGAGTTCTTTACACTACAATTTTTTGTTTTTCAGTAATTAAACAGGATACATGTACTAATTTAATGAGTATATTTAGAGTTGGACATTTACTGAAAAGATAAAACTTAAAAAATGCTTTTTATTAAGTATTTTCCCAGTAACAATCCATTGAATAGGATACATGTACTGATTTAATGAGTATATTTAGAATTGCATTTTTACTGGAATATTTTTGAAACACTTTTTTAAAATGTTTTTTTCCCAGTAAAAATCCATTAAACAGGATACATGTACTGATTCACTTAATATATTTACAATTGGATTTTTACTGGAATTTTCTTTAAAAAAAAAAGAATTCCAGTAAAAATCTGTTAAATAGGATACATGTACTGATGTAATGAATATATTTAGAATTGGATTTTAGATTTTTTTACTGTTTCTTTGTTAATGTTAGTTAATGAAAATACAGTTGTGCACAGTCCATTAACTAATGTTAACATCATTTTAATCATGTATAGTAAATGTTGAAATTAATATTAACAAAGATTATTAAATGCTGTAGAAGTGCCGTTCATTATTAGTTCATGTGAACAAATGTAGTTACTAATGAATGTTACCGATTTAATGAATATATTTAGAATGTGTAGGTCTTACTGCACTGGCACATTTTTTGTTTTTATTTTAATTTGTTTTATTTTTTCATTTATTTTTTAGGTTTTTTGGAGGACACGCATGTAAATATGTCCATTATGGTATGTTTTTAATTTCTCCAGCTTTCACATCAGTTTTTAGAGTAGGTTTGGGACTGTTTGCTGTCTGATGGTGTCATTAACCAATCAGGATTGTCATGATATTCTTTTTGATCTGCAAATGATCCAAACCAGTTTAACTCTCAGGGGTTCCACCTCGTCAATTTTGGACACGCATATAACAGTAATACATTATTAAAAATTGTGGAATGTCTAAACACTTCATCAAATTTCTGACACTTTTGTACATTAACTAAAGACAGAATTTATGAGCTAATATCCCTGCCCAAACTGTAAAACTCTTTCACTTCAGATAAAATGGCTGAACCATAGGAAATGCCATGCTTTTCCTCAAGATCATGATTGCTTGCTTTTCCTTGTTATTTTGCTGATGAAAACGGGGAGAGTTGAAGAACTCCATGACAAAGAAGAACCACGCATGCATCCACTAGATTTTCATTCCCAAGCACTGGAAGTACAGTGAAGTGTGGTCACGGCACATTTCCCCTCCCACAGCTGTGTGTGTGTCTGTCACAGCCGCTCTCCGTGCTCCAAGATCTAACCTGGGAAGACACACACATGCCTAGTAATTGCCTACCAGACGGTGCAGCGTTCAGCCCAGCGCCCCATGTGCTCATTTCCTGCATATGCGGCAGCTTTGCCCTCTCGTTCCATTGTCATTCCTCTTCGCACTATCCATCCATGCATTCTTTTCCCTTCACATCCATGTATCCATCCATCCATGAATCCATACAGCTCAAACAGCTTTCCAAACCCCTCTCAGCCCGGCTGCCTCCCTCTCCAGCGGAGCCGACTCCCATTGGGCGATGCTGTCATCTGTAATGACAGTGAGCTCTGGAGTATGGAGAAACAGCTTGCATAAAGATTTTTTTTTCGCCCATAACCTGCTGTACAAACAGGCTCTTGGGCTAGATGAACCGAACGTGCTGAGTGCTTGAAATGTGTGAGGTTTTCTTTGTGGTCGGGAGGGATCTTTGAAGGGATCAGGGCTGCTGTGTTTGGACGGCGTCATCAAACAAATGGGATTTGGGTGTGCAGGGACCCTGGTTTATTTAGCTTTGCGGGATATGTTCTTGTAGATATACTGTTACTCTATAGTGACAAAAATGTCATAACGAAAATGTGTCATATACAATATCTTAGCTAGCAGGAGGTTTGGGGTTATTGTTATGAATCTAAATGCAGTTTTATTCGTGATTAAAATGAAGAATTCTGTCATCATTTACTCGTCCTCATGATGTTTCAAATCCATATGACTTACTTTCTTCCTTTTTCAAATTATGAATTCCATCTATTTATCCATCCATCCATCCATCCATCCATCCATCCATCTATACGACTAAGTTCATCTTCTAAATGAATATTATAGTGTGAAAATGAGAACTTTATTCATTTATTTGTTTATTCTGGTTCACAAATTGTATCAATGACATTTTGCTCTGTTTCTCGTATAAAGCTTTAATATTATGGCTTCAGGAGACCTTTAATATAGCTTAAAAACTATAAGGACTAGTTATGGAAAAACACGCCGTTTTTGTGTGTGTCCCTTTAAATGCAAATGAGCTGCTGCTCCAGAAGAGGGCGGAGCTTCAACAGCTCAACAACAACAAAGCTGGAGAATCTCACGCAGACAAAATGAGGAAAGTGTTCAAACTGATGGAGAGACTCAGGAAGAAGTTCCAACTTTTAGACGTTTCTGAACGGTTAGTGGATAAATTGATGTAGTTGCATTCAAGATATAGTTCATCTATAAATGAAAATTGTCATCATTTACTCACCCTCATCAAGTCTTAAAGTTTGTTTAATAAATACTATGTTGAATCAAATATAACATTTCTTTCTAAAGCTACATTTTGCAATGTCTATTTGATGCTTTTCTCATTTAACACAATAATGACTTTAAATGATCTTCTGGGGGTAAAAGCAGTCCGGCGTAAAATGACGGCATCAACAACACTCGACTACAACAACTCTTCCTCTTCTCTAAAGCAGCACAACATGGCCCCGCCCCCTTTGATGAGTGTTCTCGGGGGCGGGGTTTATGTAAATTTTAGGGTTTGTGATGTCACTAACCCAGGAAGAAGCCAATGTTTTCTATATAAAGAAAATATCTCTCTTTGCGTTGAACTTTGAGTGTCGTGACTTTGCAGATGTTGTTTCTGCTCTCACATTTTGGCAAAATTTTGCAGCCCAAAACAGGTCCATTGTTTATTGTTTATCACTTCTCACTTTTAAACATTTCTGTTGGCCAGCGTGGCAAATAAACATGACCAACGAGTGACATTTGCATAAGGAACATTGTTGCCCTCGCGCTAAACTCCCGATCTTGCAGATTCCTGTTGGAATGACTGGATTTGGCCTGTGAAAGTTCACAGAGCAACACAGTTTCTTCAAGTTCAAGCACTTTATTGTCACCTGCACCTTTAGAAGGCATCTTCAGTACACAGAGACGGCTCACTAAGTTCATCCTCATCCACTTTCGTTCAGTCACCCATTTTTTTCTTTTTTTTGTGGTCTTTAATCCTCTCAGTAGAGTTCTTCTGATGATGAGGCTGGTATGTGGGAATGAGGAGGGTCGGCAGCAGGCTGGCAACCGGACCCTGCTGTAATAAGGATGAAGAATGACAATTTGAATTTGAGATTAATGGATTATCTGGAAAGGGCTTGTCACAGTGCCACAGCCAATGACCTTTTCAGATTGACGGATGACTCTATTTTACCTGAACGAATTCTCCGGTCCAAGAGGCATTATGGTCACTCTCTCTTCCCCTTTTGATTTAGAAAAGCTTATTGATATGTATTGGAATGTTGGAGTGAACTGTGAAAAGATTATCAGACTATATCAGCCATAAAGGTTGACATAAGAAGACGGTATTGTTTTATCCACTGCTGGAATTTCACAGAAAGGTCAGCAGTCAGAACCTGAAGGCTATACCTGACACTTGTGCATGAATACTCAAGATGAGAGCTGCATGACTGTAAGAACACACAATATTACGAGGAATCACTCATTATGTGACGATGAAAGTCCTGTTATCCTTCTAAGATCACAAGTGACCGAATACTTGAAATGTAACTTTTATTTATTTTATTTTCAGTAAAATCAATGTAAAATATTTTTGTTGAATAATATTTCTTTCTTTTGTATTTTGAGAGAATTTCATGGTACTAATTAATATTTATGCAAAAATTATGAGCATTATTTTCTATTGAAAATACAAATACATATACAATTTTTAAATTAAAAAGTTCATGTTAAAATAGAGATTTTAGAGCTAAATAATTATTTTATTAAGTTGTGGATATGCATATATATTTAGACATTCTCAAAACCTACTTTATTTTTTAGAATTGCTACTCTATTTCTCAAAATTGCGACTTTTATTTCTCAGAATTGTGACTTTATTTCTCAAAATTGCGACTTTATTTCTCAGAATTGTGACTTTATTTCTCAGAATTGTGACTTTATTTCTCAGAATTGTGACTTTATATTTTAGAATTGTAACTTTATTTCTCAGAATTGTGACTTTATTTCTCAAAATTGTGACTTTATTTCTCAGAATTGTGACTTTATTTCTCAAAATTGCGACTTTATTTCTTAGAATTGTGACTTTATTTCTTTGAATTGTGACTTTATTTATAGAGTCAGACTTGGACTTTCAATGGCGGTCATTTTTGATAACTAACAACACAAGTGTGACTATTTTTTTTATTTATAACTATTTAACTTTTAGAGTCAAGTCCACAATTCTTTATTTTTTTGTCACATAGCGACTGCTATAAAAATCACCAAGTTTCGATTTCATTCGAAACTATTCGAAACCATTCCAATTTTTAAGCTTTCCAAACTTTCTTTTTGCGAGTTAAAATCGGCATAAAACAGAAGTTGTGATTTGTCTTTTCCCAGTTTTGAGGAAGCAGCTCTTGATTTTGTTCGTTGGGTTGCTGTGGTTTGCTAGTTGAATGGGGAAGGATCTGTCAAGATTATATGAGGTGCTTTTACGATAAGTCATTGAGATTTATGAAAAAGAAAAACGAAATCAAATAAACCAGGATTGAACATTTACAGTATTTATTCTACTGCACGTACAGTAATAGTCACGAGTCCTCAACACAAAGTGTCTCTACATCTAATTTCTTTCACTCTAACAATCTAATAGTTTAATTCCTTACAGAAAGTGCCTGAGGGTTAAACTTGCATATCATCACCAAGGAAAAATTTACATAAAAATGTGTAAATGGAGGCCTTGATGGATTCCAGAGCAGATACGTCTGCTATTCCTCGTGTGTGTTCTGTTGCTTCTCTTAAAGTATGCACATACATATTATATCTAGGTGGTGAATGGTGAGGAGCGTGATACTTGTTTTCTTAGGTATCACCATTTGAGAAAGCTTGAGAGTGTCTCAGCTGTTTTCCAAGGTTTTTTAGCCACTTAAACACCAAATGATGCTGAAAGCTGTTTGAGAATTGCCATGTGTGTGTGACAGAGAGAGAGCGAGAGCTTGAGACTGAGAGAGAGCATGTTTATGTACTCTTTGAGAGTATTTCTTTATTTATTTATCAGTATATTAAGTAGTCTCAGCCGCCCATGGAACAGCCACCGTCTGTTCGCTGACAGTCTGATGCATATTGCACACAAGTTTTGTGCTTCTTATTATTATCATGTTGAAAATAGCTTAATATTTTTGTGCAAACCGAGATACATTTCTTTTCATGATTCTTTGATGACGAACGGCATTTATTTGTAACAATGTCTTTTCATTTGATCAATTGAATGTATCCTTGCTGCATAAAAGTATTAATTTCTTTAAAAAATAAAATAAAATAAAATAAAAATCACACTGCTGTCAAACTTTTGAACGCCAGTGTATATTTTTGATCTTGTTTTTCAGTAAAGTAGCTTTTGATGTGACCGACCTGACTTTGAATCCGACTTTCTACATTCTTCTCCCGTTTTTTCTTATTGCATATCCGCTTGGAGAGGGATTTGCTTTAAATAAGAAATGAAGAAGGAAATAAACTTCAGATATCCAATAAGGTGTTTAAGTAGTCCGTGACATGTGCGGCTTATCCTGTTACCAC
Source organism: Zacco platypus (assembly GCA_038088235.1). NCBI lineage: Eukaryota > Metazoa > Chordata > Actinopteri > Cypriniformes > Xenocyprididae > Zacco > Zacco platypus. Next base: position 33,748,061 of record CM076080.1, on the reverse strand, counting down.
ACTTATTAATCTTTGTTAATGTTGTTTAATAAAAATACAACTGTTCAGTGCTAGTTCAAGTTACCTCGGGTCCATTAAAATATTAACACAAAAATATATTTCATTTTAATAAAGTAAATGTTGAAATTAACTTTAAAGGGTTAGTTCACCCAAAAATGAAAATTTTATCATTAAAGGCACAATATGTATTTTTTTATACATTAAAATATCCAAAAACCACTGGTACAGTGTTATATATTTCGTTCAGCTATGAGCCTAGATGTTTCCAAGAATTTGTAAATTTAGAGAAATTCACAATTTTAAATAGTCAGTGACGTAATATCTGCGTTATCCCTGGTTTCCGCTTGTACTGCAAAGTAACCATGGCAACAGACGTGAGCGGCGCGCTGCTGTTGTTTCCTTCAAACATTACGGACCGTGGCGAGCAAACTTGGGACAAAAGGAGAAATAAAACGCGGATCAATATCGGCGTGGCGTTTCCGAGATGACGAGAGCTTTGCGACTTCCAGCGGCGAAAAATACAGACTGCGCTGTCGATTCCTCACCCTCATGTCGCTCCACACCTTCAGAACTCAAATTAAGATATGAAATCTGATGGCAATAATTTACACTTTCAAATGCCCAGAAAGATAAAACACATTTAAAACGGGTCATCTGACTACAGTGGTTCGACCTTAATGTTACGAAGTGACGAGAATGGTTTTTGTGAACTAAAAAAAAAAACTAAATAACGACTTTAATCTAGTGATGAGAGACTGTTTCATAAAGCTTTACTAAGCTCGCTGGAAAAAAGTCTCGTGATTTCACTAAACGAGACTTTGTTACGTCACAACGAAACGTTCACTGGTTCACCACTGGGGGGCGATAGCAGATCTATTCCGCCAAACATACCAACACTGACCGCTTACCTGCACACACCGGTCCGGTCAGAAGCTCGTGCGATGCTGTAGTTGTTCTTTAACAAGCCGGGTCAGTAGACATTTACAGCAGCAGTTAATGCAGACAGATCTCATGTTTTAGTGTGGAGATGAGTCACGCTGAGGCTCACTTCCACACTGTCTCGATGGTTAGCGCTCATGCTAATAAAAATGCAGTATGACAGTGCTTAATGCGATGCTATTTTATGAGGGTGAATTGCTTTAGTCAGCCGTTTCTTGGCTGTAATAGACAACTTGACTTGGTGTTTAAAACCCAATCCAGTAGGTTTCTCTCTCAATTTTTATATTTTGCTCTTGCAATTTGTGGTGTCACTCACTGTAAACAAAGCAGCATTATTCAGATATGACTCAGAGGACGCGGCTGAAGCACGGCTGAAGCTCGTCTCACGCGGCCCTGTCGTACAAACACACAAACACATTAGCCGTGTTCCCACCTGAAATGTCTCGTAAAGGTCACGTTTAACATTTGAGTAAGCCATCAAGCCCGGCACAGCTGTAATAAGGGCAAGTCGGGATTATTTTGGGTGGAAGGAAATCACACCTAGCAAACCAATTTAAAGCCATACGCTCGGCTCTAATAAGGCAAGATTCTTCTAAAAACTTTAAAGGTGAAGTGTGGAAAATGTTTGATGTTATATAAACACGTTCAAAAGAGCAGTTGGTGTGATTTTAATGTTTTTTTAGTCTCATCAAGGCTGCATTTTAGCATGTATTAAAATATCATTTATTCCTCCAGACTTCAGTGTCACATGACCCGTCATTCGAACATGCTGATTTGCTGCTCAAGAAACATTTATGATTTTTATTATTATCAATGTTAAAAAGCGGTTGCGCTGCTTAATATTTTCGTGGAAACAGCAATACTTTTTTCAGGATTCTTTGATTAATAGATAAGTAGATAAATATTATATCTTGTATATTATATCTTATATCTAAATATTAAATATTTTTAACATTATAAATGTATATATAAATAATTGTTTTAAATATATTAATCTAAATATATATATATATATATATATATATATATATATATATATATATATATAATTGTTTCATCAATTTAATGTGTCCTTGCTAAATTAAAATATTAATTTATTTGAAAAAAAATTAACTTTTGGTAATATTTAATCAGTATTTTGTTTTATATATATATATATATTAGGGGTGTAACGATATGCTCAGGTCACGATACGGTACGTATCTCGATACTGGGTTCACGATACGATACGTATCACGATATTTTGAACAAAATTTTAAAATTAAAACTGTAATTCAAAAAACAGATTTATTTAAAAAACATCACATTTCAATGACTGTCTTTGCTGTACATACAAGATCACATTTTAAAGGTTAAATAAAAACCTTCTGTATTCAAATTAACAAAGGTCTGTTTGTCACTGGAACATTTCTTTTTAATTCAACACAAACTTAGAATTTAGAAGACAGAACTTCTTAAAGCAGTAAAAAAAAAAAAAGTGTTCTGTTTATATAAGTTCAACATAAACAGCTTTAGGGTTTGTTTAGGTTACCTACAGGTTTTTATGCAAAAAAACCAGCATATCTACATTTTGAGGCAAAAGCTGGGATCTTTGAGCATTAACAATATCCCCTGCCGTAGAAAAAACACGTTCACTGGGAACAGAAGTTGCTGGAATTGTTAGGTAAGCCTTAGAAAGAGAGGAAAGAAGTGGGTACGTTTGGGTGTTTTCTTTCCACCATTTCAGTGGACAGCTAGTGAGGGGAATAGAAGTGTCCTTTTTGTACATGTCGACCTCTACTTCTATCCTACATTTGGACTGAGTGACTGTTGGTTTAGCAAAAGTTGCACCAAGGAGATCTTCTAGTGCTGTCTTTTTGCTAGGTGGTGGCTGTTCTTGCTCAGCTCTCTGTGTTGTCTGTCTGTTTGCTGCATCAGTGGGATCTCCATCACTGGCACCTCCCTACACAAACATGCAAATGGGGTGGCAAACTTAAATGCAAATACACAGATTCTCAAATAATTACTGATGCTGACAGACATACCTGCTGTAACTGCTTTAATTTGTCCATCAACCGGTGGAAAACCTCATCATGTTGTTCAGGGAGTAGGTGGGGCAAAGATCGAAATCTGGGGTCAAGTGCTGTACTCTCAAGCAGATAATCCTGTACTTCTGTGTATCTGCCTGAGAGGTTTTGCAGGATGGCTGCTTTCATGTTAGCTATAGTTGTGGAATCTTTCTCGTCCCGTGTCATGCTCTGCTCGATCATGGATTTCAAAGGCACAATTAGTGACAGGGTGGCGCTCTTTTCATCAGACAGGACAGTGGTGGCTTTTTTTAGAGGTTTAAGAAGGTTTACTATTTCTTCTGCATCAGTGACGTCGTTGCTATCCAGAGTATCAAGTTGACGGGCATTTTTGCGCACCTCTGTGCTCAAGAGTGCTGCCGTTATAGCGGCTTGTTGCTCGAGGTAGCGTTCCAGCATATCCATCGAGCTGTTCCATCGTGTTACCACATCCATGATAAGCTTGTGTGATGCGATCTCAAGCATCTTTTGCTTTTCCGTGAGTACAGCTGTTGCTGTGGCACTGCGGTGAAAGAAACCAACAACTTTTCTTACGCGAGCAAGCAAGCGACTTACGCGAGAAACATTTAAACCAGCTTGAGACGCAAGATTCAATGTGTGCGCGAAACACTTGATATGCGGCGACAACCCGGCTTCTCTCACTGCCACATCCATGTTGCGTGCGTTGTCAGTAACAACAGGAGCACTATGAGGCCTTTCAAGCTCCCACTCTTGTATAGCCGCTTTTAGAACTTCGGCTAGGTTAGCTCCAGTGTGTGACTCAAAAAGTGGGCGAGTCTGAAGCACAAAACTTTTCATTTCCCACTCAGTAGTAATCATATGCGCCGTGACCGTAATATAGCTTTGACAAGCCCGCGAAGTCCACCCGTCAGTTGTTATAGCCACATATTCTGCTTTTTTCAGACAGTCGACCACCTTTGCTTTAGCTTCGCAGTACAGGGCTGGAACCACCTCTTGACTGAAGTGCGGGCGTGACGGAATATGGTACCTGGGCTCCAGTACTCTAACCAGTTCGCGAAATCCAACATTGTCGACCACAGAAAATGGTCTCATGTCTTTTGCAATAAAAACTCCGATGCACTTGGTTATTTCTGAAGCTTTTTCACTTGACTGAGACCATGTTGCAGCAAAACTGCTTTGTATAGACGTTTGGCCTTCTTTCACCCTTTTTGTCGCAGGAGTTTGCAGGAGTTTGTTGTGATGCCGTTTTAAATGGCACATCATATTCGAAGTGTTTGACGTTGTGTATGGCAGTCTTATTTTACAGTGTTTGCAAATAGTTTGTGTCTTGTCTGTAATTGTTTTACCGTCGTCCTGTCGCTTGACTGGAAAACCAAAATGCTGCCAGACATTGGACTTATAAGAAGACGGGGCATCTTCAATTTCAGTTTCAGCCGAACTCATTTTGCCCTACTAATGTTCAGGTCAAGCGATTTCTGCATCTGTGATGAAAGCACACGCGACGCTGTTGTAGAGTAGGTCACGTCGGCAGCTTAACCAATAAGATTAGACTGCCGTCAAATCGTAAAAGCATCGCCACCACTCTACGATGCATATCGTAACATTTTTGCATCGCGATATATCGTACCACGATATATCGTTACACCCCTAATATATATATATATATATGTAGGAATATTAAGATATTAAGACTTGTTTTATGGAATATATCTCAGTATATTCTATATAATGTCTATCTTATGCAATTGGCAAATATTTTTTTTTCAGAATTTATCATTTTTTATTTTTTATTTATATTTTTTAACATGAACTGCACTATATATAGTGACTTATATTCTTAAAACAGTGATGTTAGAAAAATAGATATTTTATCTGATTTTCTTTTGCCATGTCCTTTACTGCTGTTATCATTTATATGATACATTTTTTTCTTGTTTTTGTTATGTTGATCTATTTAAATTCAAAATAAGAAAATGCAAAACGTCTCAAATAGCGTGTGTCATAAGCACAGTCATTATTTTTGTTTAATGCAGACATTACACACGTTTAGACATGATTCAAAGAGTGAATCGCATATAAAAACACTGTGTATTTCCACACTGCACTGTTTAAGATCTTGCCCACCCCTTTTAAAAAGCAATCTATGTAACTGCAATACTTCAAGAGGCTTCTTGGATCACTGCGTTCAGGTGTGGACTGTGAAATTAGAGCTGGAATCTGGAGGTGTGAGGGACTCTATGAAGACCTCCAACAACTAAAAGCCTCTTGGGTTGTGCTGTGGGACAGACGCGAGATCATCTTCACTCCTGAATCACTCCACTGTCCCTGGAGAAATATGAGATTATCCATTAGGGCAAGCGCTAGGATTGATCCCAGATCCATTAGACATTGGTTGGCACTCACAACATGCGGAGTTGCAGTGAATAATAGGTCGGTTCCTCTATTTACATTTCAGCATCAAAATATTTTCATAAATATTGAGTCAATATGCAAACACAGTTCCTGCTCTGCGGTCAGCATCGGTCTAATGATGTCCCTGCGAATCTAATGAGAGGGAGCTTTTCACCACAATTTATCATGTCAAAGAGAAACCAGTACGATTAAAGAGCCAAACTTGTTTGAGGTGTCGCAAAATGTATACGAAACAGTATCATATTTGATTCACTAAATTACCATCATGACAAAATCTAAACACCTTCTGTCCGATTAATAGCAAGTAAAAGATCTTTTAGTGTTTGAAAAACATTCTCCTTTGGGTCTTTTGTTGTGATTTTTATAGTAAATGTAAATTAACTTTCATATTATTAGTAATAATCCAAGGTGAACACAGACTGGATTGAAGCAACGAAGGTCTACATGAATATCCGACATCATCTTAAAATGTGAATATCAAATATGAATCATCAGGCTTTCATTGTGATGCTTAATGTGTTTTTCTCCTCACAATAAAAACTACTGAGCTTTGATCATAAAACTAAGCATTTAAATAATTTAAATATCATCTTACCATCGAGAGATATAGATAACTGATATTAATATGAATTTCATGTCTGATATACTGTTTGGAACATTTCTTTGATTTACATAACAAGAAATCATAATTCCATCCTATTGGAGATATACATATATACACACACACACATATATATATATATATATATATATATATATATATATATATATATATATAAACTGAGTTTTATGAAAGAGGAATATGAGTTTATTAAACTGAGATGTTTTTATTATCCCATGTGAGCCTGATGTATCAAATATGATACTTAACAAAAACACATATGCAAACTTTTTTATATATATAGATGTTGTAAAAGTTCAATAAAATAGACTATTATTTCTGAAGTGTTCACAGCATCTCTACAGAGATTGTGTATTGATCGTCTCATGCCACTTTAACATTCAGCATCTTGACATTTGCCGTGTGAACTTCCCAGCTGTGGATTCACTGCCAAATAACACAATTACCCAAATTACAGGTTGCATTCAGTAAGACTGATTAGTTTTGAGTGTAACCTGAAGTGAACCTTATTAAAATGTCCAGCGCTATGTGTGTCTGAAGAAGGGATATTTCTAGCGGAGTGGAGATCTCTCCCTCCTTCCCAACCTGAAATCTCCCGTCAGATTTATGGTAAATCCAGTTTTACTGGATGTCTGTATATTTTACAACTTACAACCGTATATTTCATTAAGTAATATTGTTAATAGACCCACTTTAACTACCAAAATCTGCCATTTTACCTTGAAATGAACAGATGATGAAGTTCATCGTTCATAAATCATGGTCAAAACTCGTATATAGACGTGTACAGGGTCAAACATACATGACACTAAAGTAACTAAATAACATAAAATGTAACGAACAACATACTAGTGTACATTACTGACAACAAATGAAGAAGAAACAAAATTATGTGTGATGTGCAACACAGGGACTTCTGGAAATGTCCTTTTACTGTAATTATGTAATAATTCATAGTTTTTTTCACTTGGAAAAATCATAGATTTTACAGTATTTTATAGTAAAATTGCCTATAATGTGACGCTCAACCATTTCAACATTGTTTTTTTTCGGTTTATATGTTAAATTGGCGTGTTCACCCGGATAAAACTGCTGATCTTCTGTGATGGCGGGAAGGAAGCGTTTGCCACTTTGCCACAGATGTGCAGAATTTGTTTGTTTTGTGTGATCTTTTCCTCTCTCTGCTCCCTCTCCGTCTCTGTCTTGCTTTCTCTTCTTTGATTTCCCATGAGCCTGAGAAACAGACTCGAAGTGACAGTCTGCTGCAGACTCCTCCACTGCCTCCGCAGGGATTACCTGGGGATATATGGATGCATGCAACATTTTACAATGTTTGTTTTATTCAGTGATCTTAAATTGTCAGGGTGTTTGCAAAATCGTATTTGTCGTTACGTGTTGAATGTGGTAAAAACATGGAACTGCCAATAAACATTATCACATTAAATGCACTAAAAGAATATTTAATATTCTTACAAATATATATATATATTTATATTTGTTTTAGCAGTTTTAATATTTAGTTTGTATTTCATGTAATATTTTAAGTATTTTAGTATTTATTATAATTTGTGTTTCTGCCACTTTTAAGTATAAAATTTCCATTTTCAAGCAGCCATTGAGATTTAATTTGTGTCCAAAATGCTGGGTTGTCCAACAACCCAAGTTGGGTTGAAAATGGACAAACCCAGTGATTGGACTATTTTAACCCAGCGGTTGGGTTAAATGTTCATTTATTAAACATATCAAACCCATTCGCTGGGTTAAAACAACCCAATCGCTGGGTTAAAACAACTCAATTGCTGGGTTACAACAACCCATTTACTGGGTTAAAACAACCCAATCGCTGGGTTAAAACAACCCAATCACTGGGTTAAAACAACTCAATCGCTGAGTTACAACAACCCATTCACTGGGTTAAAACAACCCATTCGCTGGGTTAAAACAACCCAATCTCTGGGTTAAAACAACCCAATTGCTTGGTTACAACAACCCATTCACTGGGTTAAAACCCATTCGCTGAGTTAAAACAACCCAATTGCTGGGTTAAAAAGACCCATTCAATGGGTTGAAACAACCCATTCCCTGGGTTACAACAACCCAATCGCTCAGTTACAACAACCTATTCACTTGGTTAAAACAACCCAATCACTGGGTTAAAACAACCCATTTGCTGAGTTAAAACAACCCAATTGCTGGGTTAAAACAACCCAATCATTGGGTTAAAGCAACTTATTCACTGGTTTTGTCCATTTTCAACCAAACTTGGGTTGTTTTTTAACCCCGCATTTTGTAGTGTATAACTTTGTAACAAAGTTCTCAAGAACGGGAAGAAGGAGGCGGGAACCGGCGAACGTTCAACAAACTTTAATACCAAATAAAACGAACGTAAAAGGGCGGCAGTTCCTCACGGCGACTGCCACCCACACAAACAAAATAAAACACAACATAAATTCCAGGCCTGGTCCTCTCTCGTCCCTCACTGTCGTCGCTCCTCCTTTATGCTTCCGGAGCTCCTCCGTGAGAGATACGAGACCGGTGCGCCGAGCACCTGAAGCTCGTTAACACTCGCGTCACCGGCCTCGCGCCGTTCCCTCACGGCTCTCGCCCGCCCTACTCGTCACAAACTTCCAGTTATTTCAGTTTACAATTTTTGTTCTTTATGTGTGTGTATATATATATATATATATACTGTCCTCTAATTCCTGGACACACACACATCGAATGTCTCAGTGGGAACTGAGTGTCAGAAAGTGTGTGGAGGGGCAGAAGAGATCCAGCTGTTTCTAAAGCAGGTAAAGCCACATTAAAGCGCAGACGGAGTGTGTGAAGAGCTCCGCTGATGAATTATTCATGAGCACTGTATGAAGGACACGATTCTCACTCATGAAGCAGCGTCACGGCCCCTTTCCGACAATCTGTCCTCCACACTCCCATTTACAGGTGCAGAACAGCAGTGGTTCAATCTTTATTATGGCTCAGAAGTGCAAAGCAATAACAGCCTGTTGCACCTCAACTGGTCTCCACATCCATCAGAGACCGCAGACACAGCCGCCCGCTCGAGCTACACTTCCGCCATTACGCATGAAGAATCTTTGCAATTAACAACGCTGATTAGTTTGGCGATTGTTCATAATTTATGACCATAATAAGCCAGGAATATGGCCTATGTGGCTTTTATAGGAATGTTCCGGGTTCTGTGTCTCTTCTGTGGATTATCACCAATTATTAACTTTACTTAGAATGAATTTCTAAAAAAAAAAAATTATAATAATAATAAATGAAATAGCCTCCTTGTTAGAGCGCCCGACTCCCCCGCCGGAGACCTGGGTTCGAGGCCTGCACAGAGTGGGATCAAGTAGGACCTGGGTGATGGGTTACGTTGGTGCCGTGACCCGGATGGGATTAAGGTTTACGGGGGTGAGTGTAACGGAGGCCAGCTAGTAGTTGCTGTACGAGTAAACCTCACTCCTCTGACCTCAAGAGATGCTCTAGCAACTAGAGGTTGTAGCCCTTGACCTCCTTGTTGGAGCGTCCAACTCCCCTGCCAGAGACCCGGGTTCAAGACCCACACAGACCGGTGCGAGTAGGACCCGGGTGAGGAGTTACACAGGCTGATAAAGTAATGTTAAACATACAAACATAATTTAAAAAGCACTTTACAGTGTGGCAATGCTGTATAAGTATTGTTCATTGGTATTTAACTAATAACAAATGAAACCTTCATCATTAAAACTTTATAGTTTTCATTATAATTATCAATCATTCTAATGCAGCGAGGCAGCTCACTAGCTTTGAAGTTAGTCAGAAATTGAATTTTTAAATGTGTGCGAGGCTTTAATAACTAGCCTGAGCAAACGTTAATTTCTAATATGTTGCAATGAACAAGGAAGCCAACAAACTGGCCGTGTGTCAGTGTCAGCACAGAACTGTTAGCTTTTGCTGATGTCATCACAGTGCTCACTTTGTTTTACTCTTACTTCATTCAGTTTTAGAGTAAAAGCAAGAGCCCCGGATGATCCGTCTGTCTCACAGAAGGTTTAATACCATTGTGATCTCTTGACTTTAGAAGTAAAATCAATCCCTGCTGCTTCTGCACTTATCAATGTTCTTTTCAACGTAGCAATTGAAAAAGAAATCCAATACTCTTTCTTTAATTGAGCTATTAATACCCAGCTGGATATCTCAATGGCAGTGGCTACACCCATTAAGCTGTATTAGATGGCTGAGGTCATTCTCATTTTAGTGCAATACCACCTTCTACCCTGCATCCAATCAAGAGCCGAAGAAAAGTGCTCCATCACAGCGTCTTTTCATTGTTCTTCTCTTTTAAAGTCTTTTCTTTCTTCCTCCCAAATGATCATCCAGTCGCCTCAGCTTTTGACGAGAAAACTGGTGACATTTCCCTTCATTCTGCCCCTTTATCCCTCAGTCATAATATTTCAATTTCAGTTAAATGTCATTAATCAATTTAGCAGTAAATGTCAGGATTTTCGTGGGATGCTTGGCATGGGCCACTTAGGTAAATTTTCATGAAAAGATCTGCCTGTTTCCTCCAGAAGATTTGGAATATTGTCTGGATACCTGTGTTCCCTTTTCCTTCTTTCTCTTTTTCTTTCTCAGGACTCATGGAAACGACCCCCCTTCCATTCACATAACTCTTGTTTTATTAATTTTAATACCTGTGCCTTTTTTGTTCTTAATAAAGGTTGATGTAAGCACAGGATGAATGGCACGTCTCAACTCTATTCCCTGAAGCATGAAATTGCATTTTGTCTTTCAGTCCATTTCTGAGTTGATAAAACTGATTTCTCTCTGTTCTTCTAGCTCTTTTTTTGACTGACCTGTGGGTGTGGCCAGATCTGATCAGAGTCTTCTATTGGTTAGAATCAACACTGATGATTGACAGTAGAGAACGAATCATACTTCTTAGCAGTTGTAATCTTTCTATCATACAATTTCATCCATCAATTCATATTTTATACAATTTAATCCATTATCCATCCATTTATCATAAAATTCCATCCATCCATCAATTTAATCTATCCAACCATCCATCCATCATACAATTCCATCCAACCATAATAAAATTTCATCCATCCATCCATCATCCATTAATCCATCCATCCATCATACAATTCCATCCATCCATCCATCAATTCATCCATCACACAATTCCATCCATTCATCCATCCATCCATCCATTCATCCATCATACAATTCCATCCATCCATCCATCCATCCATCCATCCATCATACAATTCCATCCATCCATCAATTTAATCTATCCAACCATCCATCCATCATACAATTCCATCCAACCATAATAAAATTTCATCCATCCATCCATCATCCATTAATCCATCCATCCATCATACAATTCCATCCATCCATCCATCCATCCATCAATTCATCCATCACACAATTCCATCCATTCATCCATCCATCCATCCATTCATCCATCATACAATTTCATCCATCCATCCATCCATCCATCCATCATACAATTCCATCCATCCATCCATACATCCATCATACAATTCCATCCATCCATCCATCCATCCATCCAGTTATCCATCCATCCATCCAGTTATCCACCCATCCATCCATCCATCTTCCATCATCCATGAATCCATCCATCCATCCATCCATCATACAATTCCATCCATCCATCATCATACAATTCCATCCATCCATCCATCCATCAATTCATCCATCCATCCATCAATTCATCCATCCATCCATCATACAATTCCATCCATCCATCCATCATACAATTCCATCCATCCATCAATTCATCCATCCATCCATCCATCCATTATACAATTCCATCCATCCATCCATCAATTCATCCATCACACAATTCCATCCATTCATCCATCCATCCATCCATCTATCCATCCATCATACAATTCCATCCATCCATACATCCATCCAGTTACCCATCCATCCATCCATCAATTCATCCATCCATCCATCATACAATTCCATCCATCCATCCATCATACAATTCCATCCATCCATCAATTCATCCATCCATCCATTCATCCATCCATCCATTGATCCATCCATTATACAATTCCATCCATCCATCCATCAATTCATCCATCACACAATTCCATCCATCCATCCATCAATTCATCCATCACACAATTCCATCCATTCATCCATCCATCCAGTTACCCATCCACCCATCCATTCATCCATCCATCCATCCATCTATCCATCCATCATACAATTCCATCCATCCATCCATCCATCCAGTTACCCATCCACCCATCCATCCATCCATCCATCCATCCATCCGATGGTAACGTTGGATTTTCAGGGTCATAACTCCAGTCTTCTGTGTCTCATGATCCTTCAGAAATCAATCTCAAGAAAAATGTCTTACTGTTATAAATGTTGAAAACAGCTGTGATGCTTTACATTTTTGCAGAAACCAAGCTATTTTTTCAGGATTCTTTGATGAATAGAAAGTTCAAAAGGACAGCATTTATTCTATATGTCTTGACTATCACTTTTGTTCAGTTTAATTCCAAACATTTGAACGGTAAAGTGTTTTTATTGCTTATTAATGCCAATTATCGAAATGCATTAATTCTGCCTGTAGAAATGTAATAAATTAGACCAAATTAATTTTAAAGCAGCCTCTGGGTGTGAGGGAAGCCTAACATCAGCGGCCCATGAAGTTTAGGGTTAAAAGAGCTGATTTGTTTTTGCCGCTTGTCAATACTGTCAATGTTCTGGCTTTTAGCTTTAAAATACAAAGGCAACCAAAAGCGGGACAGGCCATCAGTTGGTCAATACACGGCAAGTTGAAATGAAGGTCAAGGTTACCGGAATGTTTTTCCCAGACTGCCTGACTGAAATCACATTCCCTTCAGCGCGAATGAAGCGGTCTCTCGAGCATCAGCAAACGCATCCTCACACACATGGATTTCAGACAAACACTGTGGTTTTAACAGGTGTGCAGACACACACACACACACACACACACACACATGCTAAACATCGTAAGACAGGAGCCAGAGGATTTTCTTCACCCCACAAATGTGTTGCCAGTATGCCAGATGGCCCCTGAATGTGCAGAAAACAGGTTCCCCCTCCCTCACCGTCAGCTGAATATAAAAAGAAGCAACGGCCATCAATCAAAAACCTCCACTAGACTCACTCCTTTCCCCTATCAAGTCATTTACATTTCATCTTCTGAAGATGAACAAAGGCGGTTGGCTGTTTTTTTGAAGCTCAGTCGAAATTAGTTCTCAAATCACATCAAATACTCTTGTATCGTCGTCAGAAGTGATAGTTCTTAAACCGACGGAGGAACATTTGATCCTGCTCAGACTGCTGAATTCACTCGCTGCTGTTGCGTCGCAAACAACAAACCCGACCGTGGCCGCGGCTCCTTTGATGTGTCTGCATTTAAAAGCAGCAGCTTTTGAGATAGACACAGGACGGGCGTGAATGGGCGAGTGCGTACGTCTTCTGACTGCGCGTGATAAACCTGCCTTTAAAAGGCCTGGTGTCGGCTTGCCTTTCTTTTATCCAATTACAGTTCTGATTACCCTTAGATGATGGAGCCTGTGTGGGGTCTCTGCAGAAATGTGCAGGATGTAAAGTGCTCACAGACCTTACACACACACACACACACACTCCTGTATGGAAATGTAAGCCTGCAGAGCGACCCACCCCCTCAAAATAACTCTGATATCATGTGTTGGACAGATTGCACAGCGCATAACAACCGCCTGCCTCCTTCTGAAAAGAACAATATGTTTGTCAAATACAACAGCATGCTTCTTAAATTAACAACCGAAAACTTGACAGTGATCCTGATCACTTTATATATATATAGTATCAGTATTCATACACTGTTTCTTCAACTATGGACAGTTTTGTCTGCTTAATTTGAGTTTACATCATCATATTGATGGGAAATAAGATCATTTATTATAGCATGTCCTAAATGTCTCTGTTTAGGCGTGAGCAAAAACACACTGTGTGTATCTTTAAATGCAAATGAGCACCCGCCCCGCCCCCTTTTTTGTGTTTGCCCTACTGTGACATCACAGAAAACTGGAACGGCTCATTTTGAGACACTGTTTAGATTTATGTGGATTAAAAAAGAACAGGGTGAATTTTTTTTTTTACCATTATCGAGTGGTTTCGCACACACACCGAGTAAAGACACAAACACCATGTAAACGTGAATTTTTCATTATCAATCCGCAGTTATTACTTTATGGCTGTTTGTTTCTGTAAAGTAAGATGGTTTCCTTGGAGAAGTCATGTCTCCGTAAGTATGTTATATTGCTATATCGTGTAATAATGTCGGTGTAGGACTGGGAGAGGGAGAAACAGACAAAGAAAATTGGACTGTGATTACCAGATCGCCGTGTGACGTCATGTCTGTCTATTCCACCACCTTATACCTTTATTTCCTATTACCTTTATTTCCTGATTGTGTGTTGAATTCATTAGACCATTAGAGCGTTCGAGCTCTTCTGACAGCTGATGGACGTCTTACAAATGAGATCTGCTGGAGGCACATGAAATAGCTCAGATCTGAACAGAAGTTGTCTGTGAATGACAGCGTACAGCGCTTTCTTTTTATCAGTAAACCCGATTCATCACACTTTGTCTTTCAATGTTATTTTACTTAAAGTGGAAATAATATACAGAAGAACAGAGACTTTTATTCATGTTATAGTTTTCTGTTCATTATTTTTTCTATAACACACTTTTAACAATAATAATAATAATAATAAAAAAACACAGGCCTGTAATTATTGATATCGGAAATAATGATTTTCCTAGTAAGAATTGTATTTCTGATATGTGAAATTGGAATTTCAACTAGTAAGAAATCAATTCTTGATATCAACAATTGAATCTGAATGGCAGCCTATGATGAGATTTCACTAGTGAAAAAACAAATACAGATATTAAGAATTATAATTTTTACTAGTGGAAATATAATTATTGATATCGAGAATTCAATTGTTGATATTAAGTATTAACACTGTTACTAGAGGAAATGTAATTCCTGTTATCAAAAATTCATATCCGGAGAATGAAAGTCAAAACATCTTGCTGTAGGAGTTATATTAATAAATATTCTGGCTCTTCCACGCTTTATAATGGCAGTGAATAGGGGTTGAGATTTTGAAGCCCCGAAAAGTGCATCAATCCATCATAAAAGTAATCCAGGTGCTTAAAATAAAGGTTTTTGGAGGAAAAATATCCATATATATATATATCATATGTCATATGTGGGCTCATAGGCTCAAAAGCATCCATGTGAATGAACAAAAGCTGAGGTGTTTCTGTTGAACGTGAACGCTGATGGATTTCTCCAGGTGTTTCAGACCTTCTTAATCACGGCACTCAAACAAACAGGGTGTTGTTTTGAAAGTTCCACAGAGACAGAGTTTGTTTACTCTCTTGGGGAATTCAACCTATGAATAGCTCACTTATAGTTGTCCCTGCACTTTAAAACTGGGGTAAGAGAATAGATTTATCGCTGGAAAATCTTGTGCTTTAAACTCCTTACCTGGGTTGGGGAGTAACGAAATACAAGTAACTTAGTCGCGTCTTTAAAATACAAAATTGTATTTCATGACAGTTTCATTTTAAATGGGTGGTAATCAGATTACAGTTACATCTGAAAAGTGTTTTAGATTACCAAAGTGATTACTTTGAGTTTTAATGTCATTTAAACAGCGATTGGTGATTCTCTGACTCTGACCGTCTGAAAAAGAGGAGTTAAGTTTCATCAACATTTTAATACTTTTAAGAGGATCATAAAAATGTTGTTATTTTAGTTAGTTCTGTCCTGAACAAGACAAAATGACTGAATTTATTGCCCAACTGTCGACTGAACTGTCCTGTCATGACCTGATGATCCACGACTGTTTTCATGTTTTGTGAGTCATTTTATAATTCACTCGTCACTGCAGCTTTTTCTCACTATTTGTTTTTTCCCTCACAATTCTGACTTCTTTTTCTCAGAATTGCGAGATTTAAACTCAGAATTGGGAGATATAAACTTGCAATACTAACTTTTTTCTTGCAATTGTGAATTTAGTGTGTGAGTTTATATCTCATAATTCTGACTTTTCTCAATATTGTGAGTTTATATCTCATAACTCTGACTTTTCTCAATATTGTGAGTTTATATCTCATAATTCTGACTTTTCTCAATATTGTGAGTTTATATCTCATAACTCTGACTTTTCTCAATATTGTGAGTTTATATCTCATAATTCTGACTTTTCTCAATATTGTGAGTTTATATCTCATAATTCTGACTTTTCTCAATATTGTGAGTTTATATCTCATAATTCTGACTTTTCTCAATATTGCGAGTTTATATCTCATAACTCTGACTTTTCTCAATATTGTGAGTTTATATCTCATAATTCTGACTTTTCTCAATATTGTGAGTTTATATCTCATAACTCTGACTTTTCTCAATATTGTGAGTTTATATCTCATAATTCTGACTTTTCTCAATATTGTGAGTTTATATCTCATAATTCTGACTTTTCTCAATATTGTGAGTTTATATCTCATAATTCTGACTTTTCTCAATATTGCGAGTTTATATCTCATAATTCTGACTTTTTCTCAATATTGTGAGTTTATATCTCATAATTCTGACTTTTCTCAATATTGTGAGTTTATATCTCATAATTCTGACTTTTCTCAATATTGTGAGTTTATATCTCATAATTCTGACTTTTCTCAATATTGTCAGTTTATATCTCATAATTCTGACTTTTCTCAATATTGTCAGTTTATATCTCATAATTCTGACTTTTCTCAATATTGTGAGTTTATATCTCATAACTCTGACTTTTCTCAATATTGTGAGTTTATATCTCATAATTCTGACTTTTCTCAATATTGTGAGTTTATATCTCATAATTCTGACTTTTCTCAATATTGTGAGTTTATATCTCATAACTCTGACTTTTCTCAATATTGTGAGTTTATATCTCATAATTCTGACTTTTCTCAATATTGTGAGTTTATATCTCATAACTCTGACTTTTCTCAATATTGTGAGTTTATATCTCATAATTCTGACTTTTCTCAATATTGTGAGTTTATATCTCATAATTCTGACTTTATAACTCACAATTGCAACTTTATTTCACACAATTCTGAGGGAAAAAGTCAGAATTGTGAGATAAAAACTTGCAATGACCTTTTTTGTGTTTGTTCCACACTTATTAGTATTCCAAAGTATTCTAAAAGTTTTAGATTAAGTTACTAAACTTGAGTAATGTAACGAAATACGTTACAAATGACTTTTTAAAGCATGTATTTTATAATCTGTAGTGAAATACGTTTTAAAAGTAACCTGCTCCTTACATGCAGCTGCATTAAATTACGCCCAGACAAACACGCTGGTTTAGAAGCTGCTTGACCGAGGAGAGAGTAATAAAAGAGAGAATCTACAGCAGGTAATTTTGTCATTTATACCTCGAATGATGTATATCGCGCTTGATAAAATGCTGTGATGGAAATGATTCACTTTTAAGAATACATTGGCATAAACGCACGGCTGTAGTGATACCAAGGAGTACCTGGAGAAAGCTCGCATTAACATTCACATTCATCTCGTAGCAAGAGTGCTGGAGGCTTTTTACAGAAGGTTATTTTTTCACAGAAGCATGTTGGAATAGCACAGTCCAGGTTTTGTCTCTTTAATGAGTTAGCACTTCCTACTCCAGGCCAAAAGGTTCTCGCTGATTCAGGCACTCCACTCAAAACTAATTGGCCACCCATACAAAGTGTCCATGTGTCCAGATTTTAGGGAAAGTTCTAATGAGTGGAGGTTAAATACATGCCCACTCCTCCTCTGGGTTGTGAAAGCAGGCGTTTTCACACAGCTCCTTTCTTGTGCTGTGGTGTGATTGATTCAGAGAAGGTCTGGGATCAGTAATTTTCAGCAGGTGTCACGGCGTTGGGCAGTGCTCCGTTCATATGGACACGTGACAGAGAGCTTTATGTAACCCTGTTAACCTGCCCGAGCTGAGAGCTTTTTAATGTGTTCTTCAGGAAGCCGTAATGCAGGACTGTTACTATAAATGAGACGAAAAATGATCTTTTGTCAAGCCGGCAGAACTCTGAATACACGATCAGGCATTTTACAATTAATTAATGCCCTTTTGACCATTTTAAATGGCTAGTTTGTCATCTTTCCTTATTTTTAAGTCATTCTAAACTTTATAACTTTTTTTGTTTCGTTTTTTCAAACATGAAATGAGAAAACTGTCCAAAAAATAAAGCAATACCATATATTTGCGGGGACTTTTATTTTGTTTTTGGTCATTTCTGGAGCTGAATTACGTCACAATGTAACAGAAACGGATTCGGATGAAAGAAGTTCTCCACATCGGTCATTGACGGAGTGAAAGTTGGCGGTCGATTGTGAGAAAGGGGAGGGGTTTTATCGCACTGTATGATTGGAGGAGTCTTGCATACATCATCAGAGAGAAGATCAGCATTTCACTATGACATTTTGATCAAAAATTACAATTATTTTTTTTTTAAAGAAACACAAAATTGATTAATCATTCACAATAAGTAGAAAATAGAGTGAATTTCAATTTAAAGTCAAGTTTTTAATGTTGTTTAAATGAGGTGTTTGTAATATGCTTTAAAACAAACCATGTGCAAATTCATGTCAACACCATTTACTTTCCTTAAAAACAAAAACGTGGTTTGAAATCCCCAGTGTTTCTGTCGTCCTACCCTGTAGCCAATCACGTCAACATGTGGGCGGGGTTTAGCATATCATTAACTATGCAGCAGCGGAGACTCAAGAGAAGCCGGGTATCCCGGTATAACTTCTTGTTGATATGAAAAATCAGTCTAACAATATATATATATGTATATGACGTATATTCCCATGTTATGATTCTCCACTGATGTTCTAAGTTGTTTAAAGCGTTTCTAAGGATACTGAGAAGGCGGGTTGAGAGGGTGAACGTGAACTGTTTGATACCGTATTCAAACAAAACGCTAATCATATTAATCACCGTTACGTGTCCGATGAAGAGAGCGTAATTCTCTCTTCCTCATCGGGTATATATCTAATGAATCCAGTATTTCCACTCTCCATTGTGCAGCGTTTACTACAGTAAAGTTGAGCAAGTGGATCAGGTAATCCGAGCTGGTGTGAGTGAGTGGAGGCGGGGCTAATTTGCATATTAATGTGAACCACTGTAGTCACATGACCTGTTTTAAATATAGAGACTCACTGAACCATGGGATTTCATCAAAAATATCTCCATGTGTGTTGTGAAGATGAGCGAAGGTCTTACGGGTGTAGAACCACATGAGCGAGAGGAATTAATGACTGAAAGTTCATTGAACAAACCCTTTAAGGGTTAAAATGATTGTCTACAGGGGGATTTTAAAGCGCAAATTGAACACTCTCCTCAAACAGGTTTGTGACAACATGAAGGACATGTAATCTTTGTCTCAATTAACAAGGGGATTATTTTAATTACAAATGTAATTAATGGTCCCTTAACAAATATTGCGGTTAAGCAGAAGATTTTTTCCTTCAGCGACAGCAAACCGCTCAAGATACTCAAACCCGAGTGTCGTGTGTGTAAGTATGAGGTCTGGGTGGTGGTTTGCTCTCACGGGGATGAGGTGATATATGTGAGCGGAGCGGAGCCCTGCAGCACAGCTCTGATTCACGGCTGAGACGTAAATAAAAGCCACTGGCTATTATTTAGAGAGAAGATGTTTTTGAAGAAAGCCTCGCCCTGGGACGTGAGATGTGTGAGAGACTGTGTCTGTGGGCGAATCTTCAATAAAGAAAGGGGGAATCAAATCTGTGCGTTGTACAGCAGATCGACTCCCTCTCGACTCCGGTTTTCTCCTCGGGACACAGAAGGCCGGTGACCCCGGATTGTTTGGCGTAATGCGCCTCGTGTGGATGTTTGTGTGGCAGACGCGATGAAATTAGTCACAGTCCCTCTGTCTCTCAGCTTTTCGTAGGCTTGATTCCAGCAGAAGGTATAATTCATCACGGACGTGACAAATTACAGAAGCCTGCTTACCGGAGAAGAGTCTCAGAGAGTGTGTGTATGCGTGATCCGTTCTGCTGAAACCATAATGTTGGCGAATCTTGATTTTCGAAAGAGAAAGAAAAGAGTCAGGCAGAGGCGGAAGAATTTGAATGGTTTGTTTTGAGTGTGACGCCCGCCCCGGGGACCCTCTCGACTCCGGAGCCAGATGGCTAATAATTCTGCGGAGGGGATCTGAGCTGTGGTTCGGGGCAACGGCTGAGGATGCTGAGATTGAGAGGAGATGGGAGCGACGGGTGCAGGGGGAATTTGTTGGGCTGGAAACAGAAGGATTTGCTGAGGCACATTCTGTCAGAGTTCCTGGGGCGGGTTACGAACTCTAATCATCAGCGCTTTCCATTCCCTATAGGGTAAATATACCCATGAACACATCCAAACCTCAATTACCATTGGGCCATTACTGTCAGATCAGCCTCCCACAGCAATGTCTGCGTCGATACGTGTATTATCTCCAGTTATAAACGATCAAATACTCTTGGTTGGTGAAGGAACCTCAACGCACCATCTTGCAACTACATGCATTGTGATGTCAGCTAAAATGAACTGATTTTACCACAGCCGCAGCTTTTAAGTTAAATGATAGCAGTTATAATAATGTGCAATTCATGCATCTGGCAGACGCTTTCTTTCGCATTGCATTGCATTCAAGTGATAATGCATTCCCTGGGAATTGAACCCATGACCTTGGGGTTGCTAGCGTCATGCATCATATACACATGCATCCGCCATTGACCGTACACATAGATTAAACAACAAATCAGAGCTTTTTCTTTTCACTGACTGCCAAAAGTTACAGAAAAGAGAAGCAAATAGATACTGGAATGCAGGCAAACGACTAGAATATCAAATTTATCTTATCTTAAAGTGTGACCAAGCTACAAATCAAGTCAAGTGCTTCACAATACACATAGTTTCCAAGCAGTCTTACAGAAATTCGTAATGTTATTTCTATAATGCCATAACAAGTGCTGAGCGATATATATGATAATGTTATACTGAAAGTGATAGATCGGCTTTGCTTTATGTATGAGAAATGTCTGTGAAGTTTGAGCTCAAAATCCTCCACAGATCATTTATTATCGCTTGTCAAATTCGCCTCTATTTGGGTGTGAGCAAAAACACGCCGTTTTTGTGTGTGTCCCTTTAAATGCAAATGAGCTGCTGCTCCAGAAGAGGGCGGAGCTTTAACAGCTCAACAACAACAAAGCTGGAGAATCTCACGCAGACAAAATGAGGAAAGTGTTCAAACTGATGGAGAGACTCAGGAAGAAGTTCAACTTTTAGACGTTTCTGAACGGTTAGTGGATAAATTGATGTAGTTTCATTCAAGATATAGTTCATCTATAAATGAAAATTGTCATCATTTATTCACCCTCATCAAGTCTTAAAGTTTGTTTAATAAATACTATGTTGAATCAAATATAACATTTCTTTCTAAAGCTACATTTTGTAATGTCTATTTGATGCTTTTCTCATTTAACACAATAATGACTTTAAATGATCTTCTGGGGGTAAAAGCAGTCCGGCGTAAAATGACGGCATCAACAACACTCGACTACAACAACTCTTCCTCTTCTCTAAAGCAGCCCGACATGGCCCCGCCCCCTTTGATGAGTGTTCTCGGGGGCGGGGTTTATGTAAATTTTAGGGTTTGTGATGTCACAAACCCAGGAAGAAGCTCGTTGTAGTCTCTACCAGCCGTAAAAGAAAATATCTCTCTTTGCGTCGTAACTTTGCAGATGTTGTTTCTGCTCAAACAGCAACATTACAAAGTAGCAACAAACACTGTTCAGTTTCTTTGAGTCAGATGTTGTTGATTTCTGTTATGAATCTGGTTTAACTGGTTTAAATGATTTGGTCTCTAATTGAGCTGAATCATCAGAGCGATATGCATTTTTGAAATGTTTTATAATACGGCACATCCGTAGAACAACTGAATCGATTCACTGAAGCAAACTGTTCAAAAGAATCAATTCACTACAGAAGCATCGTCATTACGCACATCTGACGCACGGTCAAAAGTGTGCATACATCACAGCATTTGAACACGGATCATCCAATCAGATTTCAGAGCCGTAACTCTCAGTATCTACAATAATAAAGAGTTTCTCACTGTGTAATTCTCAGTGGTGTTAAAGACTCTTGAGCGGGTGCCAGACATGCTCTTTTGCTTTTGCAAAATGACTGCAACAGCAGGTGCAGGGTAATGGGAAGAGATCCCCTTAGGTGTGTGTGCACAGATGAAACTATTTAGATTCTTGGCTTGGAGAGCACAGCTCGCCCCTCGAAGTGCTGAGAGCTACCCGAGAGCGGGGAAATATCATCTCTGCAGAACTATTCTCCTTCACCTAAGCGGCCCGTTTACGTAGAAATATGACAGAGCGCTTCCGCTGCTCTGAAAGCAAGCGGTCTAATAAAAGAACCTGTCTGTATGAACGCCTAACGGTGCATTTATGGAGGTGTAACGAGGTCATCCGTGGCTCCTCGTACACAGGAGTTAAAGGACACGTTTGCCGCATAGCAAGCAGCATTAAAAGCCTTCCACACGCTTACTAAAAACTGAGTGACGGTGTAAGTCTCACTGACAAAGTTGCCAGCAGGTAGAGAAAATAACAGGCGGATGAGACAGACACCATGTGAAAGCTTCAGTTTTAAGCTTCAGATCCGCCCGTGTGTTTTAGACACTGACAATTTCATTTGAAAACTATCAGTCCTGAGTGTCAATCTCTGTCAGTGTTTGTCAAAGTCCTTTTAAAGGAAGTCAGTCCACTCCGCGGACATCCCGGTAACACCCCCGGGCAGCTTGCCAGTCATGCAAGTACAGCTCCTATCGGCACGCAAATCATCAGAACTATTGGGCCGTCGGATGCGTGTGAAATCACTAGTCAAACCCGAGGTGTTTCCTCCTTTAGCTCAAATTGGTGCGTGTGTAATAATGTGTAATTGATTCATTCAGAAACAGGAAACACCACCACAGCGTTTCGCTTGGAGATTTGTAAGACACTTCTATTTTGTTGAATTGTTTGGAACTGTTTTGGTTCTCGGAGGCAGGGCTGGGTCGGTTACTTTTGAAATGTATTTCACTACAGATTACAAAATACATGCTTTAAAAAGTCATTTGTAACGTATTTCGTTACATTACTCAAGTTTAGTAACTTAATCTAAATACTTTAGAATACTTTGGAATACTAATAAGTGAAACAAACACAAAAAAGGTCATTACAAGTTTTTATCTCACAATTCTGACTTTTTCCCTCAGAATTGTGTGATATAAAGTTGCAATTGCGAGTTATAAAGTCAGAATTATGAGATATAAACTCACAATATTGAGAAAAGTCAGAATTATGAGATATAAACTCACAATATTGAGAAAAGTCAGAATTATGAGATATAAACTCGCAATATTGAGAAAAGTCAGAATTATGAGATATAAACTCACAATATTGAGAAAAGTCAGAATTATGAGATATAAACTCACATACTAAATTCACAATTGCAAGAAAAAAAGTCAGTATTGCAAGTTTAAATCTCCCAATTCTGACTTTATAACCTGCAATTGTGAGTTTAAATCTCGCAATTCTGAGAAAAAGAAGTCAGAATTGTGAAATACAAACTCACAATTGTGAGAGAAAGAAAAACAAATTGTGAGAAAAAGTTGCAGTGACGAGTGAATTATAAAATGACTCACAAAACATGAAAACAGTCGTGGATCATCAGGTCATGACAGGACAGTTCAATTGACTGTTGGGCAATTTTTTCATAAATTCAGTCATTTTGTCTTGTTCAGGACAGAACTAAATAAAAATAACAACATTTTTATGATCCTCTTAAAAGTATTAAAATGTTGATGAAACTTAACTCCTCTTTTTCAGACGGTCAGAGTCAGAGAATCACCAATCGCTGTTTAAATGACATTAAAACTCAAAGTAATCACTTTGGTAATCTAAAACACTTTTCAGATGTAACTGTAATCTGATTACCACCCATTTAAAATGTAACTGTAATGAAATACAGTGACTCAAATTTTGTATTTTAAATACGTAACTAAGTTACTTGTATTTCGTTACTCCCCAACCCTGCTCGGAGACGAAGTAACCGGCAACATTTTGTCTACAATGTAAGTTACTTATTGTTTATTAAACTGTTAAAAGCAGTATCACACTCACAACCATCGAATATATTTAAGCGCACTCACATCCTTTCTGACATTCTGGAACAACAGCGGTGTTGCTTGTCTGATACCGCTTGGATTATATTTGTACGACTGTGATATGAGTGATGCTGCAGGTCTCAGTCATAGCCGTCTCTGTCCTTAACCCTGTCCTCACAACAAACAAGACGAGATGAGAAGGCCCTTAAACCAAGTTTGACCTGTCAGCCAGGTGTCTTCTCTCTCACTGGTCATTATACACCTTCCTGTCAGCTAATCACCTCTCTGTCACCTCTTCCTCCTCTCCTGGAACTGAGATCTTTCTCCTTGATCATGTCAGACATTAAGGACGGCCAGAAAAGAGCCACGCTCTGGCGTCACCGTGTCTGGAACACAGGGACACACAACCCAGGCTCTTCCGGCATCCAGAGCTCACCCTCTGAATTATTTAAGTCCGGATCCCTCCGCATAGAGGACTCATTTCTACATATGTTTGCTTTTGGCCCAGCTGAGCTGGCAGCTCACAGCTTGTTGTGGCAGCTTATCAGGTGTTGACTTGTCGTGCGCGCTTTTGTGATTGCTGGTGCAGCAGATGTAATCAGTTCTGGTATGTTTTCCCCATGAATGTGTGTTTACATTTTTAATTTTGCTTACTTCAGCAGCATGGAAGATTACAAGGGCGAGTGGGTGTAGCTGAGCGGGGCGTTTGCCAGAAACAATCAAGATTTGTATCACACCCTCGGCAACATTTTAAAACAACACAGATCCTTAGCGGGGTGTGACTAAAATCTTACATCACAATATGTGTAATTTTATGTATACATCACAAAATTGTTTTTTTTTTGCTTTAAATAAGGTTTTTATTGTTATTATTTTAAATGAAATAGGCCTAGCCTACCTGAAAAACCTCAAGCACTAGAAATAAGAAATACTACAGAAAATGTATAAAGTAAACAAAGGTATAAAACAGACAGTGATCCGGTCAGATTCTTCTCTCGTTTGATTGACATTAATGACACTGACGTCAGCAGGTTTATTAGGCTGCTGTCACTTTAAGAGCTAATGCACGGATCCAATATACTGATACACACGCGTTTACTTTCTCAACTGTTTACATTCACTTAAGACATAAATGAGTGTGTTTCACGCCACACATCATGTTCTCACGCTGTCAAAAAATACATCCCGGTGTAAAGAGGACACTGACAACGTATGAAACAGTTTCATATTTAAAATATAGTAATGTTTTAAAGCAGTTGAATCAATAAATAGCGTCTAGTGTGTGTTTAATGTGTGGTGACAGATCGCTGTAGCTCCTCGTGAAGCGATCATCTCTTCATACTAGTTCATTTATAGCATCAAATAAACATGAATGAACATCACAAGGAATGTTGTTTCAAGACGTGATTCAAGTTCACCAA
Organism: Zacco platypus; assembly: GCA_038088235.1. Lineage (NCBI taxonomy): Eukaryota > Metazoa > Chordata > Actinopteri > Cypriniformes > Xenocyprididae > Zacco > Zacco platypus. The sequence goes on along the minus strand of CM076080.1, from coordinate 33,722,376 downwards.
CGTTAATCTACTAACTCCCCTGACCGCTTTGATGACAAAATGGAGGATTCAGGGTTATGATTGGTCAGATCGCCTGTCAATCAAACTGTTAGTGAAGAGTCGATTATGTGGCAAAAAGAACTCAATTCACATTGACTCTGGCAGTGGCCACAGTTCCTGTCCTTTTTATTTCATTCATGCGTTCCCTCGCTCAACGCCATTCAAGCTGAAATTGAATGTGTGAAATACACTCGTATGTAAGCAGTCATTTAGCAGACTTTTCCATCCAAGATGACTCGCAGTACACGTGTTACAGCAACATTTCCCCCGGAGCAAACTGAAGTGGAGTGCTTTGCTCAAGGACACATTTTCTTTCTTCAATGTTATGGTATTTTTGCAAAAACCCTCGTGCTAAGTATTACATGTTGGTGTGTAGCTTGTCATAAAGTAATAAAATAAAAATAAACAATTTTGCAATGATAATTTATGATGTAAGATGCAGGAAACACTGGCCTACATTATAAAATCCGGTGAATATGCATATAGATTTTAAATTATTTATGCAAAAAGTATTTACTTTTGTCAGTTTATAGTCCTGCCTCGACAAGACGCACATTGGCATAAACAACAATGAGGAACGCACACTTTTTATAAGCACTCGGATATGCATGCTTTTGTTTTTTTTAGGCTTTTTTTTCGCCGGCGGTCAATAAAATAGGCCAGAAATCCAGTGCATGCTGAAGTAGAGCAGAATATCATCAAGACTTCTGGGATTTTGACTCTGGGTAAGTGAGCAACTACATCACGGCAGAGAAATTTCCATAACCAAGCGCCATTCGAAGAGTGTTTACTGCTCTATCACTGAGATAATAGACAGCCTGTTCCTCCGCTATTGGATTTTCGGATCACACCACATCACACATCAAGACATTAACTACTTAATCACAGCGCTCTTTTTAAATTTAAGCTATTCCACAGCCCACTTCAGCACGCTCTCAGAGCATAATTCATTGAGAAGATGGAGAGGCGTTTATGAATTTGATGGCCATTTTCTCCAGCCACATTTGACAATCGATCTCTCCAGAGCTCAAAACAAGAAGACGAAATGAAACACAAATGACACCCGCCCCCAAAAAACGCACACGGACCCTTCGCCGTATTAGATTCGGACCGGAGCACACACGATGACACACGCCAGCAATATGCTGTGCGCTTGTGACTGTAGGCGATGCTCTGATCTGAAGACTGCACAGTTCATGAACATGTTGCTAGTCCTCCCACATCGGCTATATTTGAAGTGCAAGAGCTATTATGCAAGTCAATACCAACTCCCACTAGCTCAAGGCGAAATCATTGATCAAACGAATAAAACAGTCTTTATCTAACTGTCTCCTTCTGAACTCCTCTTTCTTTCAAATGCGTGTACGTCTGTTTGTCCACAATATAGTTGATTACAAGGATGCATTGAGTAACTGTGTTCATTTCGGTTTGTTGTTTTAAATATTAAAATGACGAAGCGTGTTTGAGTGAGCATTTATCGCCTAAGGGAAGCCTGTTCGATGCTGGGTTCAACAGAAAGAAGTCAACAACAGATTTCCGGTCTTATCTTATATGGATAAAAGTACGAGATTATCGCCACCTCCGTTCTCTTCCTTCACTGTTTAAAGTCTGGCTGATTCCAGACACACTTACATCTGCAGCTTTAATATGTAAGAGATCCTCAGGGCATGTCTGGCCATATGCTGCCTCCGAGAAAACCTCCTCAGAGGTTAAGCTTTCAAAGTTTGCTTTGAGGATACATCTTAGGAAAAAGTTACATTTGTGGAAATCGTTGACTGGATGAGCGTGTCACTTTTTGAGACAATGAACAACCAAAGTCTTCATATTTTGCTTTTGTTTTTTACTCTGGGGGGATTTTCTGAGGAAGTTTTGATGTGAGGTGTGACAGCCTGAGTTAGGGATGCACAATTTATTACTTTCAAATATTATCGGTTATCGTATCGGCCGAAATGTCCATATCGGTACATCCCTAGTCTGTGTGTAGTTGTTTGGAACTAGAATCATTAAAAGTGTTAGTGGTGCAAAATGTTGTTTCAGTATTGAAAATGTGAGCAATCGTTCTGGACGTTTCAAAGCATGTTTTGTTTTCCTGATGTACAGGAACTAGACTTAAAGCCAAAAGAACTAGACGTATTTCTCTGTTTACTCTTGATAAAAACAAGTACAATGATGGTACCATGGTACAGTAGTAGTAACACATGAGTAGTTTGAAGTCTTAAAATTATATCAAAATTTTGATTAAGATATTTCGGCCGATATATCGGTTATCGGCTTTCAAATATAAACAATTATCGGTTATCATATCGGCCAAAATGTTCATATCGGTACATCCCTACTCTGAGTGTAGTTGTTTGGAACTAGAATCATTAAAAGTGTTAGTGGTGCAAAATGTTGTTGCAGTATTGAAAATGTCAACGGTTGTTCTGGAAGATTCCAAGCATGTTTTGTTTTCCTGATGTACAGGAACTAGACTTAAAGCCAAAAGAACTAGACATAGTGATGGTACCATGGTACAGTAGTAGTAACACATGAGTAGTTTGAAGTCGTAAAAATTAAATCAAAATTTTGATTAAGATTTTTCGGCCGATATATCGGTTATCAATTACACATATAAAAAATTATCGGTTATCGTTATCAGCCAAAATTTTTATATCGGTGCATCAAAATGTTGTTACAGCATTAATATTGTCAGCATGGTACCATGGAACAGTAGTAGTAACATATGAGTAGTTTGAAGTCTTAAAAATTATATCAAAATTTAGATTTTTCGGCCAATATATCGGTTATCGGCTTTAGAAAATAGTTGAATTTGTGGAAATTGTTCAGTGAAAGAGCAAATAGTTTGTTTAAACTACAACTTAACATCGATACAGGTTTACAAAGAGGTTCTGAGATCACATTACAAATCTAGAATTCAAAATGTAACTGAAATAAATGAATTTCCTGTGTTTCCTGCCATGAGGAAAGCAAAAACAACTTGGAAATTTCCTGAACAACTCATTTTCAGTATGGGAGAGCATTTTAAACACTTTCAATGATTCTAGTTCCAAACGAACAAAAACCAAAACAAGCACAGAATATGTAGAATCTATTCTTTGTGTTAAAAACAAATGGACAACTTCAGTTGTGTTGTATATGTAAAGAAAATGTTGAGTGGGATGAACATTCAAATTGCACTGTGTAAGAAAGAAGTGTGAAATCAATACCTAACACTGTGTAATATAATACAGAGAAGTGAGTATTGAATATTCAGTGTGTATTTCATAAGAGGCCTCAGTTTTTAAAAGTCTCTGTTAAACACAAATCTTCTTTGATGGCTCTCGAGAGAGCGATTCTGTCGAGTGCTCCTGGCTCCCTCCCTGAGAGCGGCTCTCAAATCTCTGCTGTCACTTTCACCAAGATTGCCGAGGCTCCTGAATGCTCTCGGGGTCATTTTGACACTGCACTTCTAATGTGTTGAGTAATATTCACTTTGTCTGGGTACAGATTTGCCTCATGGCTCTTTTCATGGGACGCAGTTGTTTACTGAGAGGAAGGTACATTATGTTCCAGTAAGACCAGGAATGTGCATTAAAAGAGTAAATAAGGTCCATTTTTAATTTTTCATGTTAACTTCAAGTATAAATGAGAAACAGCTTGTCCAGAGAGGATTCAAGATTCAACCCAATTTAGAAAGTTTGATGTGACGCTCACCATGTTTGTTCTTGTAATGTTGGTGATGTACTCCAGTACTCCTGGGAGTTTCACAGGGTTTCATTCAGGCTTAGAAGTGGCAAGGCCGGCGGTTGTGAAATTGGATGTGTTGCTCTGGCTGTCTGAAAGTAATACAAGCATTGCATTCAATTTCAGGGCACTGTTTCTTTTCAGGAAGGATTTTTAGAAATAATTGAAGACAACTTAGTCTGTACACTAAACCACCTGCCGCAGTACATTTCGACTTTATATCATTAAACACTCAGCAGGTGTTCTTTAATTCGAAACCATTTCTCGATTTGAGTGGGTGCATTTTGGATTGCTGGTTTGTGCATACTAATGAGGAGTGAATGTTTTGAAAGCTATTCATTAAAGGAATAGACCACCCAAAGTCTTTGGATATCAGTCGCTCGTGAGCGTCACTTCTTCAGGCACGCCAAATAAGAGCTGTTTCTGATTTGTGTATTATTCAAATCAAGCTGAAAATTACCAAAAAGTGCTGTGTGATATTGAAACACCATGTTTTCAAATGATTACTGTATATTTGGGATTCTGTAGATTTGCATCATTATCAGTGGATCAAGACCAACCGAGGATTTGACACAAATTGTGACAGTTCACCCATGCCAGTCATCGAGAGTCATCTGCTCTAATAAGACTCAGTTGTCTTTGTTGCTAGATTTGCAGTTTTACAAGACATTTCATAAACTCTGGAGTCACAAATGAGTAATTTTAACTTTCAAACTGACAAATATGGCTAAAAACATCACTGATCTCATCAGACCTATAATCACTTCTTAAAAGTTTTACATGGATGGTGGATTGATGGGTTGGATGGATGGATGGATGGATGGTGGATTGATGGGTTGGATGGATGGATGGATGGATGGATGGTGGATGGTGAATGGATGGATGGTGGATTGATGGGTTGAATGGATGGATGGATGGATGGTGAATTGATGGATGGTGGATTGATGGGATGAAGGGATGGATGGATGGTGGATTGATGGGTTGGATGGATGGATGGATGGTGGATTGATGGTGAATGGATGGATGGGTGGAAGATTGATGGGTTGGATGGATGGATGGATGGATGGTGGATGGTGAATGGATGGATTGTGGATTGATGGGTTGAATGGATGGATGGATGGTGGATTGATGGGTTGAATGGATGGCTGGATGGATGGATGGATGGTAAATGAATGGATGGATGGTGGATGGATGGATGGTGGATTGATGGGTTGAATGGGTTGAATGGATGGGTTGGATGGATGGATGGTGGATTGATGGGTTGAATGGATGGCTGGCTGGATGGATGGATGGTAAATGAATGGATGGATGGTGGATGGATGGATGGTGGATTGATGGGTTGAATGGATGGATAGATAGATGGATGGATGGATGGGTGGGTGGATGGAAGGTAGGTGGATGGGTGGATGTATGGATGGATGGTAGGTAGGTAGATGGATGGATAGATGGATGGATGGATGGATGGATGGTATAGATGGATGGATGGTAGGTAGTTGGATGGATGGATGAATGAATGAATATATGAATGAATAGATGGATTATGGATGTATGGTAGGTAGGTAGATGGATGGATAGATGGATTGATGGATGAATGGTAGGTAGGTAGATGGATGGATAGATGGATTGATGGATGAATGGTAGGTAGGTGGATGGATGGATATATGAATGAATGAATGGTAGGTGGGTGGATTGATTGATTGATTGATTGATTGATTTTTGCCCAAACTATGTATTCATTCTGTTGAGTGGAATGGCTTTGCATTCGTATGTTGCTCTAGTTTCTCCTGCCTGTTCAGTCACTCCACGGCTCTTGAGCTCGTCGCAGAACAGTCCCAAACACTTAATTTGAGATTGGCTGCATTCATTTTCATGGAGATTTTCAAACACATAATTTATTCATCTTGGAATCGGCCGTCTTCTATGACCTGTCAGCGCTTTGACAGTAAAGTGACGGCGTGGTGTTTGCATATACACAGATCACAAAGGTTTGCTTTGTTCCATAAAGCAATCTTTTTACCTTTAATGTTGCCATTTTTTGATCTGTTAACTTCAAAGTAGCTGGTTTCTTTTGCACACAGCATGCAGAACCACCAATTCCACCCTTTAGTTTGTATCAAAGGTTTAATCTGGTTTGTTGTGAACAGATTTAAGACTGAACCTAGTAAGCAGGGGGTTTGTCGTTTCAGATCAGCTCATTGAAGAAGATATGAGGCTCTCTTCAGTGCATTGCAGTGGTTAGTCCAGCCTGCTCGTACGTCGACACCAAAGTTCTCCATATTTTCTCTAATTAATTGATTTCAGATAAGTGAATCATTTGCATATCTCATGGGATGCATGTGTCCCGCTTTGAAAATAAACCTTTTTGTTGTATTATCTTCAAACTAACATAGCAAGATTCAGATTGTAATCTAATCTTAGCTGACACACTGCAGGATTCTTTATCAGAGTTTTGGTCTTCCAGTAAAAATGTTAAAAATCCTTAAAACAGTTTACTTTTTATCCCATTTGCAGACATAAACCTCTCTAATTTTCAAGATATTTTTACCAGAAATCGAGTCTATTGTAAGGATGCTTGCAGTGCAGGTTGATGATTGACAGGTGATGAACATGTATTAATTTTGACTACATTTCCTGTAGTTTAATGCAGCACAGCGGTCACCCTTTGTCTTTCACTTTAGTTCTGAATGTGTTCGACACTTTGAATGCGAAGTGATCTGGATTTCAGCTGCTGTGAATGGCTTTACCCTTTGATTCTGGTTTGAAATGTCCTCTGGTAAGTGAGACGCTTATAGGATCCTGCTATAGGAAAGAGAACCGTCTGACCTTTCATTATCAGTGAGTCAAAGGTCTATTGCAGGGTGCCAGAGCCTCCAGGGTCTGTCCCTGACCCGTTCCCAGGCATATTATGTCCCTGGAGCGCTGAAGTGGAAACGGCGAGCAGAGGAATGTTCCTCCTCCCTTTCTCATCAGACCGAGACGACTCTGACACTTGTAACAGAGGGAAAGTGATGAAAGGCATTTGTTAGCTTCAAATGAATTGATTTTGTTGAGTCGGCAGCGCAAGAAGTGTCTTTTGCTTCAGAAAAACTGAAGCCTGATCATTCAAAGAGGGTGCAGATGGAAATCTTCTTAAAACAAAGATGTAATGATTTATGTAAAATTATGCATAAATAGTCATACGATCACGTTGCGATCACGAATCACGTTGGAAAGTCACGGTAGAGCGAAAAACAACTACAAAATCATCTAACATCATTGTTTTACCTTTTTTAGGCGTTTGACTTAGTCTTTGCACTTTCTCTTTCTAAACACTGGATCGGTACTTCCTCCTACGTCACGTGACCTTTCCAACGTGATGACCTAATGAGTGGCGCATCAGAGCAGTGCAAGACGAGCATTTTTGGTTAAAAACTATATATTTTTATTAAATGTGTGATGGTTTCTCTAGATCAGACTCTTATTCCTCGTCTGGATCATGTAGATCTTTGAAGCTGCACTGAAACTGACATTTGGACCCGTTGGACCCCATTGAAGTCCACTATATGGAGAAAAATCCTGAATGTTTTCCTCAAAAAAAAAGACATGAACATCTTGGATGACAGTATATTATCAGTAAATTTGAATTCTGCAGTGAACCTTTAAATTGAAACAGTGTTGTAAAATAATAGATTATGGATTTTTATTGAGGTTCGTAGGGTAACACATATGCGTATGTGAATTGGTTCTGGTCCAGCTTGACTCTCTTTAAGCGGCATAATTCACGATTTAATGTTTAACTCTCTCACCTTCCCTCTCCCCTTTTCTCTGTCTGCCTCTCTGGATTGGAATCATATCAGGAAGCACAGCGGTGTGGTTGTAGTTACGAGCGCATCACGACGATGAATATTTAAGCTCACTTGTCTGTTCCGCTGCTCTGAAGAACTGCTGAACTCTGCACTTGAGATCAGGGAACTGGTTTACGGCGCAGCAGAACCTCCCCCACCAGCGGCGCGGGGCGACTGATGTAGCATAATCTCTGTCTCGGAGCGAGACACAGCAAATTATGCATTGGTTGGGAACACACACACACACACACCACGCAAAATCCACTTGTTATCTTAGTCAGGCAGAAGTGTCCTGATTTTAATGGCTGTCGGAGACACAGTCATGATGTGTGAAGCGAATGTGGCGTTGGCACTTTGTGACTAGACTGTGAAGTAACAGCTAAACAGTCTAACTTAATTGAAAAAGCTGATCAGTTAAATAAAAACGCGCAGCATGCAGGCAGTGGAATTATAATAAGAGATCTCGAGCTCAAAGAAGAGGTGGCTCTCAGAAGTTCAGAGGGAACACTTACTGTGAGACTGAGAACTCTGTTCCATCATTAATGAACAAACGAGCAATGATATGACGAATAATTACTGTAAATAATAAGTGCGGATCGTTCGCTCAGCACACATGCGTCCTTTGGATTTAAACTAAATCACATGTGCAAGTAAAAACATGAACCGGTGTGTGATTTATATGTCACGAGTGCTTCCCTACACTAAGGCGATACAGTAATCGTATGAAGTTTTCTGTGCGCTAACATACACACAGAAAGCCTATTAAATCGAGTTCTCTTTCACGTCTTCTTGCGCTTGAATGGACAAACTCACACAAAATTATGTCAAAATGGCAAGTATCCTTGTGAAACATGTTTATATCTTAAACATAAACAGTTGAGAACGTGTGTGTAACAGTATGTTGGATGTGTGCAGCTCTTAAACTAATATTCCCGCTGCTGCCTTTGTTCTCAATGTTAATTTAACAAAAAAAGAAAAATCACTCAGTGTGATTCTAGACTGGTTGAGCCCTAAATATTCACTGTGTTATTAAATTAACCCTATAAAAACGCTGTTTTTAGTTTGCGTGTCTCTCTATAAGAGCCAATGAAAATTGAAGGTTTCTCAAGTTGGTAGCACAATAATTCAGAGACTTTACATGTTCAGATCAGGCCTCCAACATACTCCACTGTTTTCACCCTCAAATGAGTCTGAACATATTGAGTTTACAACAAAACAGTACACTTTATTTTACAGTCCTGTTTCCCATGTATGCACTTATTACAGTAATCGGGTAACAACCAGGTACTAACCCTGAACCTACACCTAAACCTAACTTTAACCCGTATTGTTACCTTATATTACTAGTATTAGTTAGGTAAGTACACTGTGATTATATGTAAGTGGACATACTGTAAAATAAAGTCCAACCCTGAAAACAAATGTACTTCATAACTTCATTAAAGTTGCACATTTCATAGATCATCTCATTTACAAGAGATCATTATGATTAAAATGAGCACATGATCACGAGATATTACTCACAGAGTTATGTAACATAATAAATATATAAAATTATATAATATAATATTTTCATAATTTATATGACTAAAAACAAATATGTAGATTTCATGTGGCGTTTTTGCTCATAACATGCACAAATCATAGAACATAATAATTATTTAAAGTAGATTCTCTTGAGTCCAAAATCAACATAATCCATTGCGTTGATCACAAGATGTTCCTCATGGAGGAATGATGTTCAAAAAGCCAATTGTGCAGTAATTTATATTTCTTTAGATCAATACCTTTTGACTCTCCTTGCAATAGTTTTGGAGTTATGAGTCTTTACTTTTGTGGATGTCACTCAGAAAACAACAACTCTAAAATGCCTTCAGGTCTTAAAGAGTTGGAGATAAAATATAATAGAGCAATAGTATGAACAGTGAAAGTGACAGTAGCTCCTACAATACATTTTAACAGGCATAATTAGACATGACCATAATGAAGGGCATATCTATATTCTAAGCACTAATTTGATTCATATTCCTTTGGTTTCTCTGCCCCATATTTTATGAAATTAAGAAATGCATCAGCGCCGATAGCCTAGTGGTTAGCATGCCGACATATGGTGCAAATGCGTTCACCGAGATCCTTTGCCGATCCTGCCCAATGCCAGCCTGTCTGCTAAAATTAAAAAATGCAACAAAAATACAATAAATGGATGAAAACGTGGTATCATTGCATCCCTAGTTTGGATCAAAAGTGAAAAGCGTGATAACTCTCTAGTAAAGACTGAAATAATTGCAAGCTTTGAGGTTTTTGTAATGTTCTAATGATTCAAGTGTTTCTACATCCTTCTAAAGGAATTACTAATTATTTGGATCAGTATTTTAAAGTGAAACCCTCTAGTAATGACTCAAATCCATCGGAAGCAATTACTATCCAGAACCTCAGAAGCTTACACTGACGGTCATTACTTATGTTTTTCACGTTAGAATACTGATCCAAATAACAAGTAATTCCTTCTGAAGGGTTTGGTAATATTTGAGGCTTTTACACCAAGGTCTCCTTTAGAAGGAGGTAGTAACACTTAAATCATCCCCATGATCTTCACTTTAGAATGAATTATACATTATGCAATATTCACGTTACTTCTGAACCTGTATATCGTAGTTCAGTCCTCAGTGAGGTATGAAAACATCATAGTTACTGATTAGCTAATAATGAGTACTTACTAATTTGTTACTCAGAGTTTCTTGTTGATCGATAGTAGTATCTGTGTAGTTACTCATTCATGAAGGATCAGTATCCAGTGTTTTATCATGTATATGACACACTTTCGTTATATTGTACACATCACATCACTTCATAATCACCCTCTTGTGAATTTTTAATCAATGGCATCTCTGAGTCAGTCATTTGTGATAATTACTATTCGTGCTATGAATATTCACGAATCACGAACCACCATTGTCAAGTAAACAATATGTGTAATCGCACACAATATGAGCATTTTAGAGATTATGATTTATTAACCTCTCAAGCTGGATATGATTGTGCTTTTACTAATGAACACGTCGCTGCTGTTTTCTCTTATCATTTCTCATTCTTTGTGATCAGTCAGATTTGTGTCTGGTGGACAGCATCACACGGAGACCAAAATATAAGCGGCTGCATTTGTACAGCAAGTGTTTGGGATTGAATATCATATTTACTAACAGATGTGACTCTCAGTTCTGCTTCAATACTGCCTGCATTCTCAAATAACTGATGTGAAGCTCCCTTTCAATCTTCACCTGTAACCATAGTGACAGTGGCTAAAGTTAATATCAAAGAAAGTGACTTCAACAACAGCAGAAAGTGTGGCCATTATACTCCACCAGTGCAGTTTTGAATAGACAAAACAGGCTTCTTAAACTCATTCTCAAAATGCAAGTGTGAATCTGGACTAATAACTAATAACTGGACTGTGAACATAAATGTATTTATCCTAAAATGACTGCAAACTGTATTCTTAGTCTTTGGACCTACCTAAACACCTAGTAACCACATATTAACACTTTAAAAACCAGTTATATATATATATATATATATATATATATATATATATATATATATATATGTACCACAACTATTACAAAATATTGACACAGAGGAACAGTTGTTCAGAAAACATTCATTTTACGGCTAATGAGCGATAAGAACATTGACAGCCAATCAGAATCCACCTGACACCTGTAATATACTATTTAGTTATTGTTATAGTTAGCATTCTTGGTGTGAATGGGCCTTAAAGGGATAGTTCACCCCAATATGAAAATTATGTCATGATTCACTCACCCTCAAGCCATTCTAAGCCAAACCCCCTCATGGAAAAAGTCTGCTGTCATGTTTACTGTGACATTGAGTGCTTACCAGGATCAACTAAATGCTGGATTTTCAAAAGTATGTAAAGTTTGCAGTATAGATTCTTTAAAATACGTTCAGGAGTTTTACACTCCGGTCTGTTAATGTAGGCACATCGACGTTACATGTTCACGCCCCTAAACATGACGCGGAACAAAACGGACTGTGATTGGTTGCAGCACGTGTCAGTCAGACAGCCTCCTTAGCCAATGAAAGCTGTGATGGAGTCCAGACCTTCTGCCTTGAGTCTAAGGTCTAACTAACGTTACGCGAATGTCACATGTTAGGTCAGAGGTCACCAGAACTCGACTCTATCATGAACACGAGAACGGCTGTTGCGGAAGCCAGTGATTATAGTCAATAAAGTTATAAATATGGATATTATTCTTACAAAAACACCTCACTTCTCTTCAGAAGGCCTTTTCTAACCCCCTGGAGTCGTATGGATTACTTTTATGATGGATTGATGTACTTTTTTGAGCTTTAAAATCTCGACCCCCATTCACTGCCATTATAAAGCTTGGACATTCGGAATATAACTCTGATTGTGTTTGTCTGAAAGAAGATAGCCATATATACTTAGGATGGCTTGAAGGTGAGTAAATTGAGTAAATCATGGGATAATTTTCATTTTTGGGTGAACTGTCCCTTTAGTCTATTCCTTCATGTTTATCCTTTCATACCTGAAGAATGCATTCTGAGCTTCAGCATATCACCGATGCTGTTGTGTAATTCTCAGCTGGAAATCTGTGTGTCCTTGAATTTATTATCACAGAGCAGATGGCGAGGGTGACAATGTCATACATGCTGTAAATAGAGCAAATGACATTTTAAAGAATATGTTAGGAGGTGACGTCTGTTCCCGCATCCACACGGAGCACAGGACGCGGCGGCTCTAAAACCGGTTAACCGAGCCGGTGATGAACAGCTCTGTAATGTTGCCAGGTCTTCCCATCGTCCAGAACCATAAACGAATCAACACGGCGATAAATCAGCCCTCTTTTATGTCAGCATTTTGACACAACCTGCGTTTCGGCTTTTAAAATGATTTGTTTCTCATAAGATGTGTTTCGCTATCCCCGAAAAAAGGGCTTGACACCGTGAGCAACAAATCAGTCGGAATACATTTGTTTGGCAGTATGTTAAAAAAAATCAGGCTCGTGGCTCTTCGGATGCGTCACTTTCAGATGTCACACTGAACTAACGACAGCGATTTCGTCGGAAGTAAATCACCGGTCGCTCCGTCCAGACTTAAAGTGGCAGGCGACGATAAACCGGTGTTTGTTGTGAGGTTTTTTTGACCTGACATTAAACACATTTATATTTACTCACAAACATGCTTCCTCCAGATAATCAGGTGCTTTAGCAAATAAATCAGTGGGCACCATTTTTCATCTTTTACTTTTAGCGAATTAACTTTGAAGAAGTGCTGACTCCGGGTGGACCAGAGTCATCAGTGTCAGAGAGATTTCACAGCTTTAAACTGTACACACACCAAGGTAAAGAAGGTCATATTGGCAATCAAGAGGACAAATGGTGACATAAATCATGTCAAGTACAGTTACACGAAGCTGACATCCTGATAGAGAAGGTCGCAGTTGATCCCGGTGCCGTGGAATCGGATGTTCCCTTAGTACAACAGTTTTACTCTGTCAAAAGTGCAGATTAGACTTGGAGATACGCTTTCGTTTCATTACTCTGGACTTGAGCGTATGTTCGGAACAGAACTGTTGAACAAAGAGCAACTGAAATTTGATTATGAATGTATATAAATATTAAGCTGCACATCGCTTTTCAACACTTTTATAATGATAAATGTTTCTTGATCATCAAATCATCATATTGATTTCTGAAGGATCATGTGACTCTGGAGTAATGATGCTGAAAATATAATGTTTCACAATATTACACTTTTTGATAAGATACATTTTTTCATCACAAACGTTAAAAACTCCTACTAAACTTTTGAATGGCAGCATATTTCTTGTTTTTACAGTGTTTCACACTGTTTTCTATGGAAGCTTGTTTCTGCCACTGAATACAAATGAAAAAAAAGGTAATTGTGAGTTTTTATCTCAGAATTTTGACTTTTTTCTAGCAATAGCAAGTTTATGTCCAGCAATTCTGACTTTTTTCTCTGAATTGTAATAAAACTCACACTCGCAGGTTTGCCATTCTGAAACATAAAGTCAAAATTCTGAGAAATAAAGTCAAAGTTCTAAGAAATAAAATCGCAATTCTGAAAATAAAGTCTTTTTTCTCCGAATTGAAAGAAATAAACTCGCAGTTGTGAGTTATAAAATCAGAATCGCGATAAACTCGTAATTGCAAGTAATTAAGTCAGAATTGAGAGATAAAAATTTTATTTGCATGTTTTTATCTTAGAATTCCAACTTTTTTTTTCTTGCAAAGATTCGTTGAATCAAAGTAATGAATCAGTTCAGTGAAACGTTGTTCTGAAGTGAATAGCCTTTACGAAGCCTAATGTTCCAATAAAAGCGTAACAATGCTGCTTACTTTTATATTGCCAGCAAAATCATCTCGAAAAATCATTTGATATTTCCCCATGATGCTCTTGGAAAGTTCCAGATAGACTGTATGTGCAGCAACACAATATCTGCCAAATTGACCATTATGTTGTTGTTCTGGTTCCAGGACTCTCCGAGTCATTCGTTTCAGAAAGCAAATTCCCGTTTCATACGTCTGCAGACACACCGCCGCATTTCTGCATGGTTACAGCCTCTATACCCTGTTGACTTTCAGCCGAGCTCACAGTAAGAATCTCCTGCAATCAGCAGGAATATTTGCCTCGGCTAAAGTGCCTTTTCCCTCTCAGCTCGTTCGGAGGGAATTTGCAGTGCATACATATTTCTTGATGTGAAGGTAATGACTCACTCTCAGGCCGACGGAGCGCTCGGTTGACCTCGCGAACACAAACACAGACGCACACGACCCTGGCCGGACTGAAAGCTGATAAAACTGCCCTGTAGTTTGGCTCTCCTCTAGCTCAGCAAACAAACTGGGTCAGAAACATTGCCTATACATATTTTACAACATGGAATTTATGGATTAGTATATATATATATATATAATGTCTAAAAAGTGTGTAATAGGAGTAAAAAAGGTAAGAAAAAAAAGGCTTTTTATCTCACGATTCTGACTTTCTCACAGTTATAAAGTTATAAAGTCCGAGTTGTGAGATATATAACTCACATTTATGGAACAGGATTAGGGCCAAGTAATAATAATAATAATAAAAAATAAAACCATTTTGAGATTATAATGCTAGATTAAACTTGTTAAATTTCTAGAAAAAAAGTCAAAGACTTTCAAAGTCATGTCAAGAATAAAATCATGAAATTTCGAGAATAAAGTCGTGTTTTGACTTTTTTGACCATTAGACCGAAACTGAAAGAGTTGCAATTCTGACAAATAAAGTCACAATTCTGACAAATAAAGTTGCAATTTTGACAAATAGACGCAATTCTAAGAAATAAAGTAAATTCTGAGAAAAACAATTGTGTTAAATTTCGAGAAAAAAGTTGAAATAAAGTGTCGAGAATAAACTCGTTAAATTTTGACAATAAAGTCTTTGTGTTTCGAGAAGAAACCGTGTTAAATTTCGAGAAAAAAGTGTAAATAATATGTCGAGAATAAAAACATGAAATTTCAAGAATAAAGTCGTGTTTTGAGAAAAAACAGTACATTTCTAGAAAAAAGTCGAATTAAAATATTGAGAATAAGCTCGTTAAATTTTGAGAATAAAGTCTTGGTGTTTCGAGAAAAAAACGTGTTAAAATTTGAGAAAAAAAAAAATAAAACGTTGAAAATAAAATAAAACTAAAAACTTTATTATCAAAATTTAATGAGTTTATTATCCACAATTTATTTAGACTTTTTTTAATGAGTTTTTTCTTGAAACAGGACTTTATTCTCAAAAGACTTCATTATAATGAATCTTGAGATGATTTTATTTTTTTAAATAATTTGTTTGTCCCTAATAAAAAAATAAAATAAAAATATAATAAAAATAAAAATATATATTCAAAATAAAAATATATATTTTATGCAGCGTTCTTTGTGTTTGATATGATGATAATGACATAAATGTTCATTTTTGGGGGACGTTATCCTTTCCATTTGACTTAAACCATTAAAAAGGAACAACAACGCCACACGGTAGTATTTCTGCAGAAGAGTGTTTTCAGACGGTTTGATGTGTGCATGAGTCCTCAGAAGCTCAGGTGGAGACGGTTCTCTGAACCCCTGCAGCTTCACAGAGACTTTCTGAGGGAGATCTTTGTGCTGTTTTGAAGTTTCCTGGTTTCCTGTGCCCAGAGACACTGAGAGAGAACTCACGATCTTCAACATCTCGCCTGCATACTGTACAGATGATTGTTCAGAAACTCAGTCCTCCCCGTCACATCCGTGTTCCTGCTCCAATATAGTTCACATTTACCATTTACATGAGAGTCAGAATGTCAAGTTGCAGCGGTTAGAGAAACAACTCACCCAAAAAAATTCAAATTACATCATTATTTACCCTCATGTTTTCCCAAACCCATATGATGTTGTTTTCACATCTATAAAGCTCGAAAAACACCATAAAAGTCGCTCATGAGGCTATAATTGGTATATTTCAAGTCTCATGAAGCTACACGATAGCCTTGTGTGACGAACAGACATGGTTTTAGCTGTTCATTGATTCATTAAAGGGTTAATGAAGTTTCAGTCATTAATTCCTCATGTCGTTCCACACCTTCATTCATCTTCGGAACACTAACGAAGATATTTTGGGTTAAATCTGAAAGCTTTCCGTTAACAGCTTCGACAGAAATCAATTAGATTTCATCAAAAATA
This sequence comes from Zacco platypus, assembly GCA_038088235.1. Lineage (NCBI taxonomy): Eukaryota > Metazoa > Chordata > Actinopteri > Cypriniformes > Xenocyprididae > Zacco > Zacco platypus. The sequence goes on along the minus strand of CM076080.1, from coordinate 33,706,042 downwards.
TCTTCATTTGTGTTCTGAAGGTGATGAAGGTCTTACAGGTGTGGAACCACTTGATTAATGACATTTCTGAGTGAACTAATGCTTTAAGATTAAGACTGAATCAGTGAATGAATCGTTCATTGGAGTCAGTTCTATTCGAACTGATTCATTCCCAAATCAAATGAGTTTTCTGGTCACTGTGACTGTTTAGTGAACTAGTAAATATCTCAATTTATCTTTTTTGGGTTTCATGAAGAATTAAATTTCAGATTTGCAAACACATGAAGTCGAGGATGAATCGTTCCTTTAATGTGATTAAATAAATAACATGTTATGCTTACTAAATATTACTCAAATGCAGCTCTATTACAAAAAAAGCAGCAGATGTATTTTCGCAATCCCTCCTGTGGTTCAACCCAAAACGGGAAGTGTTGTTAATAACACACATTCGTTTTATGTGACACTGCTTGATTTCTTGAAATTGAAACCACGGGTTGCAAGAGTTCCTCCCTGAATGCAAACTTTCCACGCACTTTCTGTGCAGCAGACACTTTTTAAATCAAAAATATTTGGACTCTGGAACTGTTTCCATACTGCAAACATGAGCTCCTCCACAGAAACTTGAGCTGTGGTCGCAGGAGGACAAACGAGTCATCTGACCATGAGCATTCCTCCTGGAGGTGTTTGAGAGATTTTCACTGCCCACAGGGACAGTCCACGACTCTGACAGTCTCTGAAGGCCTTGACCATCGGTCAGCCACTGTGTTTTATGATAAAACGTCTTTCTCGTGAGCGTTTCTGCTCATTAAGAGAACATTTTGACAAGGTCATGAAATGGTCATCTCGGACCTGAGAATGGTGCGTTGTGTTATGCTGTTCATCGACTAACAATCACAAGTAAAGATAGAGTTGAGATTTCTCATTAACACATTGACATGTTGTCTTTGACAAGAAGTGCAAAGGTTTTGGAGAGAGAAAAGGTGCGCGTGGTGTCTCCAGCGAGATCTCACACCGCTCTTCCACAAATAAGGAGTCTTTCCATGCGGTGTCACCGAAACGCCTGGCACTTTAAATAAATAAAGTGACAAGTCCTGGGTTTATGACCGGGTTGTGTCCCCTCCCCTGAGACCAACAGGAGGGTCAAACAGAGGAGAAAATGAATCTCTCTGACTGATCTGAACCGAGCAGAAGAGACTCCTCTCATAGAGGATTGATGTTTGAAAAAGGAAGTAATGAATATAATAAAAGTGGAAATGTGCTGCTTTAGTCTTCCTCAAGACCTGATTGTTATTTTTGCTTTAAAAATAAATAGATGATCCCTCTAACCATTAGACCAAAACTGAAATAGTTGCAATTCTGACAAATAAAGTCACAATTTTGAGAAATAAAGTCGCAATTCTAAGAAATAAAGTTGCAATTTTGACAAATAGACACAATTCTAAGAAATAAATTCAATTCTAAGAAATAAAGTTGCAATTTTTACAAATAGCCGCAATTTTGACAAATAGACACAATTCTAAGAAATAAATTCAATTCTGAGAAATAAAGTTGCAATTTTTACAAATAGTCGCAATTTTGACAAATAAACACAATTCTAAGACATAAAGTCAATTCTGAAAAATAAAGCCACAATTCTGAGAAATAGTTGCAATTTTGAATAAAGTCACAATTTTGAGAAATAAAGTTGCAATTCTAAGAAATAAAGTTGCAATCTTGACAAATAGACGCAATTCTAAGAAATAAAGTCAATTCTGAGAAATAAAGTCAATTACAGAATATAAACTTGCAATTCTGACTTTTTTAGGAATAAACACACAATTGTGAGTTATAGCGTCAGAATTGCGATGTATAAACGATGAGATGTATTTACATACTCCTCAAGACGGCGTTTTGGCGTGATTTTGCGTGTGCTCACGTGCTGTCTGAGCGGCGGCTTTCTGTGTACGTGTCCAGAAACTGTCATGGCCAAAAGCTTGAGTGTCCATCGCAGTCACTTCCAGCGCTGGACAGGGGTCAGTATAGACGCTCTGATCGCAGCCGAGCGCTGTCACACTTTCCTCCCATAACCATCACTAAAATTTGAATGACTTGTGCCACAGTAGACCTTCTGTCAGAGCAGACGGGACAGCCGTCGTTGTCCTCGTGCATTGATGAGTACTCGCACACTGTTGGTCATTCCTGCCCTGCTTGCTCACCATCTAATCAACCCAGATCTGAATGTGTGGCCTTGTCAGGAGATGGTCAGTGATGTTCTCCTCACCTGAGACTGCTCACGATGTTTTGGACTAAAGCAGTGAATCAGAGTCAGGGCTGTGAAGTAGCTCTATTATTTTGAGAAATTTGTGCTTGACTGAAGTACCATTGAAACAGAATACTCTGAACTCCACGTTTCCAAGGCAAAGTGATTCTTCAAATGTTTTTTAGACCTTTATAGCGCGTCAGAGCAGGTCACGCTTCCGTCCCGTCCGTCTTCTTGAGCTCGTGTGAGAGACACGTCTCTACTCTTTGATCTGTGCTTTAATTAAAGTCACTGCTGTCGGTGGACGGACTCGACTCGAGCAAGAACAGACACAAACATTAAAATCTGAATCTTACATTTAATAGTTACTATATCAAAGTTATGAGAAACTCTTGTGCTGAGATTGTATTTTACTTCGCCTCAAGTGTGTTTTCGCCAGTAAATACTTTGACATATTAATTGAGTAAGTACCCATACACTCTCTGATTTATTTCAATGTAGACTTTCTTCCTTCCTCCGTTTGTTTATTTGTGCTGTTTCTTAGTTTGAATTGATATTGATCCTCATCCGATCGTACGGCTCCGTTGGGATTAGTTCAGTCAATAGCACTAATTACATCCAGCGTTCCGATGCCTATTCCTCCACAAATTTGACACTGTCAATAAAAATAGATTTGACTTACTCCGTCGCATTGGCAGAGTTACAAATGGAAATTGCAATAAATATTAATGTGCGTTTGAGTCGCTCTTTATACATAATTGAGGCACGGAGGTTGTGGGAATGACCTTGCGTTATTAATGACCTTCATTTATGGATGAATGAGTTTTTAGATCGGTGGAACAGTCTCCCACCTTCGTTCGCCCAATTAATTGAACTTCTCCCATTGTATCCGGCGGGATGAAACTGTTGGAGGCTTCCTTTGTGCGACAACAGGAGGGAATTATCCCAGCACAAATATTTCTCTTTCATAAGAATGTTGGTGAAAGTTTACATGGGAGTTCAGTAAACAGACATGACAGAAGCTGCGGTCAGCCAAATCCCTCCCTCCCGCCGGCCAGCAGCGCTCCTGAACGCCGGACGGAGCCGGGGAACCTCGCACTACTGAAATATGTGGGAGCACTCAGGGAGAAATAAACATTAAGATAAGATTTTTCCAACCCCGGCACGGACCTCACAGTGAGATGATTAAACCATTGTGCTTTTTCTCCCAACATGTTTTCCAGGAGATTCGTTCCAGTAATATTTGAAGTCTTGCCAGTGTTCAGGTTTGCTCCGTTTATGCAAGAGAAAACAAGTGCAGTGAGGGTTTCTGTTCTTCAAAACTCTACGCAAACAGTCTAAATCGTCATGCGATCATTTCCAAATTGAGATCAGCGTCTTAATTCATGAACGATCCAGTATCTGTTTTAAAACCTCCTTTGAGCGGCGTGAAGAGCGCTGAAACGACAGTTTCACTGGACGAAAGTGAACTCCATCCCAAAATGAAGGAAATCGGTTTCTGGCATATGGGCCTGCCGAGCTGAAATATGACAGCCGTTGCAGATTCATAAAACACTATCAGCTGTGGCCTGAGAAGATCTCAGAAGAGCCTGGAACTTTACTGCTGAAAATACCTTCACATTCAGATCATCACGTGTGTATTATGTGTAAGTGCACAGATGATTATTATTGTCGCATTTTGATTAATAAATGCTGGAAACACTTTCGTTTAGTTTCCAATTCTCACTATGAACAGGTTTGCTGTTTATTAGTACTTATAAAGCACATATTAATGCCTCGTCTGGATCATGTAGATCTTTGAAGCTGCACTGAAACTGACATTTGGACCCGTTGAACCCCAGTGAAGTCCACTATATGGAGAAAAATCCTTCATTTCTTTTCCACTGAAGAAAGAAAGACATCTTGGATGACGTGGAGGAGAGTAAATGATCAGAAAATAAAGTTGTCTATCTTGTTTATTTATTAAATATTTCTGTGATTTTTAATGTGCTCAGATCTGCACGTTTCAATCCCTTTCACAGAATTCTGCAGATTTTCTCCAAAAGTCAGTGCAGAAAACATGGGAAAAGTGGTTATAGGTATTATTCCACACACTTATCTTCTTGTCTTATATCTCTAATATAGCGTACTAGTGTTACTCAGATGTATTAGTGTAATGGGATCCACCTCGGAGGAGCTGACGGCAGATGGGTTTGAACGCTCGTCCTCGGCGTGTGTGTAGAGTTTGTCTCTGGGAAGGGCACTGAGACGCGCCCTAGAGCCAAACACACACACACACAAACACAAACACACACACACACACACAAACACACACACACACACACACACACACACACACACACACACACACTGCTGACTCCTGCAGCTCCGGCTGCTGTCACTGCTATGATGCTAATCATTTGTTTTGGTGAGTTTTTCTGTTCATCAGCACAAAAATCCAGACACACTGAATGGAAAGTTAAAACAGGTGCAGGCAGGTGTTCTTGTGCCCCACAACACCATAAATGCAGCAGAGGGGGGAAAAGAGAACAACCAGGGACTGAAATGATATTTTTGACAAGCTCTCAATGCACACAGTCTCAGTCGAGCTCTGCTGCTGCAGACTGAAGCGGCGACGGAAGGTTGTAAAAGATTGTCACCAGATGCAGAGCTGTTTTGGGCTGAATCTGAGGATGTTTTCTTATAGACCATATTCCCAAAAATAAAAACATTATTTCTGTATTTATTTGTTTTATTATTCATTTTTTTATCCCCAAAGTTTGTGGTCTGTAAGTTTGTTCAAAGTCTCTTCTGCTCATTGAGGCCACATTTGTTTGAAAAAACAAAAACAAACAAAACAGTAAAATTGTGAAATATTATTGCAATTTAAAATAATGGATTTTTATTTTAATAGACTTTAAAATATAATTTATATCCAGTGATCAAAGCTGAATTTCCAGCATCATTACTCCAGTGTCACATGATCCTTCAGAAATCAATCTGATATGATGATTTATTATCAGTGTTGCTGCTTAATATGTTTTTATAACCTGCGGTAGTTGTTTCAGAATTCTTTGATGATAAAAAAGTTAAAAAGAACAGCAATTATTAAAAATAAAAATCTTTTCCAACAATATAAATCTTTATTAGCACTTTTTTAAAAGCAATTTAACACATCCTTGCTGAATAAAAGCATTAATTTCTTTAAAAAAATTACTTTTGAATGCATTCTAAAAACAATTCTATTTTAAGTATATCCTATTCTTTGTTACACAAAAAAAATAATTGATAATAAATCATCATATCAGAGTGATTTCTGAAGGGTCATGTGACACTGAAGACTGGAGTAATGATGCTGAAAATTCAGCTTTGATCACTGGATATAAATTATATTTTAAAGTCTATTAAAATAAAAATCAATTATTTTAAATTGCAATAATATTTCAGATTTTTCTGTATTTTTGATTAAATAAATGCACGCTTGATGAGACTTCTTTCAAAAACACAAAGTAGAAAAATAGTAATGTGTTCAAACCTTTGAACACTGATACCGTATGCTCCATGAATGATAATAATTAGCGAATAAATGGTCGCTGTGATGAATCGGGAGCGCGTGTGTGTGTGTGTGTGTGTGTGTGTGTGGACGCATGAACAACACGTGTGTGTGTGTAATCAGTATGCCACGAGGCTGTTTGCAGTTGATGGGATCTTGCAGTTCAGCGCACACCGCAGCTGAATCCTGAGCAGTGCGGCTGAACTTTGTCAACCTTCAGCTCTGCCCTTCAGATCAGCACTTTCTTTCGCTCAGATATTCTCTAATTATCATCCACTTACAGTATTTCAATAAATAATTAAAGCATAAGTCATCAATCAAGGCTGAAACATTGATAACAAGAGAGGACAAAAATCCAATACGAGCCAAGCCGAGCGACCGAGTGTCATAAATAAGTTGTGTCTCGTAATATTCGCATAAATCAAAATATTACAGAGTGGTCGCTGCGAGCGACGAGAATTTTGTTAATCGTGGCGGATGCTGATAATTCGAAGTGTAAAAATGACACGGCCACCCTCAAAGCCTGAAAGGCCGCTCGCTCGGCGCCCGTAGGAGCCGACTCGCATTTCACTGGCAGTAAAACTGAAGGAAATGCCCGGCTTTTGGAGAGATTGATAGTTATTGATTCAGCCCGAGGCGGACAGACTCGCTCCCGCGGTTCCTGCTCCGCGGCAGCTGCATTTTTCGGCGAGCGTGGACCACCTGCGGCGCTTCACAGGCTGGCAGAGACGCTCCATAAGACTGTGATCCTAAAATTCCAGAGGAAGAGCGGGACGCAGCTGTTATGTGGATTACGGACACACGTGCATGAAATCTGCAACTTTAGTCCGGAGCTGTTTGTTGTTCTCTTCTGTCGGTACCTTGTGTCTGCAGATAAGAGCGATCGGTCGGCGGGGTTGGGTGTCGCGGCGGATGCCCTGCTAGGCTCCGTATGCAGGAACGTTCTGATAAGATGAGTGAAATTCAAGCCCTCGAGCCTCGGAAAACAAGCGCGGAAAAGTTCTGCAGAAATTACTTTTCCTCCCCCGCTGGCTCTGTGAGGTTCAACAAACTCATCCACGCTGGAGAAGCTGAACTGGACGTGATGTTCGAGCCTCGCTGACAGAGTCACTGAGGGATCCGCGTCGATGCGTTACAGCTGGGCCATCCCAATGACAGCAAACATGCGCTGAACACAATCTTGCATCAACTTACACATTAACTGGGCGATATGGCAAAAAAATAAAATGTTTAACTAGTCAACTTAAAAATGAAACTACAATATGATTCTCTTTACTAAAGTATTAGTCCCAAAAATGAAGTTTCAGTCATTAGTTCCTCTCCCTCATGTCGTTCTACACCCATAAGACCTTCAATCATGAAGATATTTTTGGTTCAGTGAGTCTCTATTGACAGCGAGATGATTTACACTTTCAATACCCACTAAAACGTATTTAAAACAGGTCATGTGACCACCGCGGTTCAAACTTAATATTATGAAGAGACGAGAACGACCAAAATAAAGACTTTTCAACGATATCTAGTGATGGACGATTTCAAAACACGATTTCACGAATCTTTTGAGCGTGAATCAAACTGATTCGAACAAACACTTATGACGTAACGAAGCCTCGTTTACTGAAATCATGTGACTTTGGTAGTTCTGAACCAAAATGGTGACCAAAACTGTTTTTTGTGATTTTTGAGGACACAAATGTGTGTAATGACACGGTTATTACACTGGTGTTACGACGCAAACATGTTTTATGAGGACATTTCACGCGTCCTCATATTTCAAATAGCTTTGAAAACATACTAAACAATGATGTGTGTATGTGTGTGTGTAGGTGTGTGTGTGAGTGTGTGTATGTGTGTACTTGTTTTCCTTACATTGTGGGGACCAAGTAAAACCAGTAAATCTTGACGTTGTGGGGACGTTATGTTAGTCCTCACTAGGAAACAAGCTTATAAATCATACAGAATTATCTTTTTTGAAAATGTAAAATAGCAGAACATTTTGTGTGATGGGTAGGTTTAGGGGTGGGGGTAGTGTAGGGGGACAGAATGTACAGTTTGTACAGTAGAAAAACCATTACGCCTATGGAATGACCCCATAAACCATGAAAACACAACGTGTGTGTGTATGAGAGTGTGTGTGTGAGTGTGTGTGTGTGTGTGTGTGTGTGCGTGTGTGTGTGTGTGAGTGTGTGTGTGTGAGTGTGTGTGTGTGTGTGTGTGAGTGTGTGTTTGTGAGTGTGTGTGCGTGTGTGTGTGTGTGTGTGTGTGTGGCTTGTGCAGAAGAAATAAATGCATGCAGGTTTGGATCATCATGACTTTGAGCAAATGATGACAGAATTTTCATATTTGACTGACAGAAATTGATGTCGCTACTGTATTCACTGAATTTTAAATGAAAAGTTCAACATGGTATCAGAAGACTAGAACATAATGCACATGTCGCACTACTTTTACAGCACTGATTTGATCCCCAAACTGTAGTGCACGATGAAAAATCCTTCAAAATACCATTTCACAGAAAAAACCAGGGCTTGGGACGAGAAGAGGGTCAGTGAACACTGACAGAATTTTCATTTGGTGTGAACCGTCCCTTTAAACATTTCCGTCTGCCATACAGTGGAGCTTGTGTTTGTGGCTGGAAATATTTGCACCTGCATAAATTTGTTCCCCCATGAATTCTAATGCTCGCGGCCTAATCAGAGTCTGCCTTATATCATGGAGGCCGTGTCATTTTGATGATGGCATTACGATGCCGCAACACTCGCTGTGTTTAACGTGTAATCTGTGCCGCCACTTTGAGCGAACCACCTGAACTTTCTTACTTACTGGAGGGTAAGAAAGCATCAGCATTGCATTGGTAAATGTGTGATTTATGTGGTAACAGAGATGCAATCAGAAGAGTCCGGAGTCATCAATCACAACTATGTTTTTCTCTGCTCAGCCTGTGTGTGGAGATGGAGCCGCCTCCGCAGTGCATTGACATGCAAACCAGATCCCACTGGAGACATGGAGAGAAGTATCAAACCGAGGACTGACTGATGAATGACTAAGGTTTGCTTAAAGGTTACCATCTCTTCTTTTCTTTCTTTCTATCGCTCTTTCTCTCTCCTGTCACTCTCATTCCCTCCTCCTGATTAATCCGTCTCGATGATATGCGGTGGAACGACACACACATATAACCAGCTCTCCTGATGTAATGTTACACATGTTCCCTCTCGTCGACAGAGCCTTCCTGTTGTTTAGCAGCCATTTATGGAATTGCTCTAGCTTTAGTCGTTCAGAAAATAGACTTTTTAAAATGGGAATAATATAGAATGTGTTGCCCAAATGTTTTTAAATGGTCACATGTATTGTAACTATGTTAATATTATCTCTATATGATGTAGTGAAGTATATGTTGATGGTGTTTTACCTGTAATTAATACATCTCTACTGTATTTTTCATGAAAATCCATTAAGATAGAGTTTAGTGATAGTATATATATATATATATATAAAATCCACTAAAATGTTATGTAAAGTGTTCGTTTTCTATATTTGGTTCGCTTTATTTGACTTAAAATCAATTGAAGTGTTAGCGCTAATTAGTGCATTTATATTAAGTGTTCTTAAGTACCACAGTTGGGAAATATACTAGGATATTAGTCATATATTTTTAATAAAATCAATTTAATCTACTAAGACTCATTTTTACAGCATTCAAAGCACACTTTTAAGAAATACACGTATAAAACTCTCCTCTTATTTCAGTGCACTAAAAATCAGTTTTAGTATTAGTGGTGTTTAGTATACTTTAAAACAATCCAATCACTGGGTTAAAACAATCCATTTGATGGGTTAAAACATCCCATTCGCTGGGTTAAAACAACCCAATCACTGGGTTAAAACAACTCAATCACTGGGTTAAAACAACTGAATTGCTGGGTTGAAAAAAAAATGAATCGCTTGGTTGAAACAACGGAATAGCTGGGTTAAAACAACCCAATCGCTGAGTTAAAATAACTCAATCACTGGGTTGAAACAACCCAATCGCTGGGTTAAAACAACCCATTCGCTCGCTGGGTTAAAATAACCCAGTCGCTGGATTAAAACAACGGAATAGCTGGGTTAAAACAACCCAATCACTAGGTTAAAACACCCCAATCGCTGAGTTAAAACAATCCATTCGCTGGGTTAAAACAACGGAATAGCTGGGTTAAAACAACCCAATCGCTGGGTTAAAACAACCCATATTCGCTCACTGGGTTAAAACAACCCAGTCGCTGGGTTAAAACAACCCATTCGCTCACTGGGTTAAAACAACCCATTCGCTGGGTTAATACAGCCCATTTGTTGGGTTAAAACGGCCCGACGAGAGTTTTGTCGAAACGGAGACAACTCTGAATTATGAAGGAAAAGAAAATGGCTTGTAAACATCAGTTCGAATGGAGTGAAAATAGGAAACAAATCAATACTGCTTTATACCACGAGAAAAAGCCAATAAGTTAGGAGTGTTTTTATTCAGTTTCCAGCAAATTGCTTATATTGTCTGATTTGTTTTGTACAATTGTGTTTAATTTGGCTGTATCCATATTGAATAATCTCAGCCTTTCTCATATTCACATTTCAATTTCAATATAAATTCATAGCTGTGCCATTTACAGCTTACCAGTTTTATATTATCCTTTGTACAAAAAGATGTTAAATGATTGTTGAACTCTGTATACTGACACTTGGAATTGAGGAAATTCATTTCACATTTTGGCTTAAAAAAGTGTCCCAATTCATCTGAGCGCTCTTTAAACTCCCATAGATTGCATTATGGAAAATAAAGACTTTTTACATGATTTCCTGGAGTTTCATGCGGAAACTTTACAAACAACGAGCTCTGAAACTCTTCACAAGGAGAGCACACAACAGTGTGTAGCTCTCGACTGTTAAACGAGTCAGACACTCCCGACGAAACACGAGTCGGCACTTCACATCTCCGTTCCCTTTGAAGACATTCAAATATAGAATCAGGATGACAGTCCTAAAGATGGATGACATGGTTCATTGTGACTCAGAGAGAAACCAACTTCATTATTTGAGAGTATTCTGCGCTCTCAGATCCTCTTCCTGTTCTCCCCTGATGAAATAAGAGTAGAGAGTGAAAACATAGATGCAAAGAGAGGTAAATGTGAGTCACTCAGAGAGGAGTCGCCTAACACGGATTACCACAACACCGACATGAAAGATTGACTCAAGTTTTGATGAATGGGGGATTTCTTTCTCTAAAAAAATGCTCAAATTTGGGTAAAAAATGGCCAAACCCAACCGTTAGGTTAAATCTTTAAATTCAATTTAGACATTCACTCTAAAAATGTTGGGTTAAAAACAACCCAAGTTAGGTTGAAAATGAACAAACTCAGTGGTTGGGTTAAATGTTTGACCCAGCGGGCTGGGTAGTTTTATTTAACTCAACTATTGTTTAAAAATGACTGTATGTCTGGATTAAAAATGAACCCAAAATATGTTGGAAATTAAAATCAGACACATAATTAATACAGGCAACAATAATCATCAAATAAGCAATTTAATACATGTTTATTGTTTAATTATTATTCATTAAACATATGAATAAATATGGATTCATTAAACATATTAATAAATGCTAATTTCCAACCTATTTTGCATTCATTTTAAGCAAGAAATATAGTCATTTTTAAACAATAGTTGAGTTACCCAGCAGGTTGGGCAAACATTTAACCCAATCGCTGGGTTTGACCATTTTCAACCCAACTTGGGTAGTTTTTAACCCAACATTTTTTAGACTGTAGTTAAAATATCCCACATTTCAAAGTCTGCAAATACCATTGAAGAGTTTCAGCCTTGATATGTACTTTTAGAATACATTAATAAATGCTGAGTTGTTTCAACCCTAATTTGGGTCAAATATGGACAAACCCAACACTAAAAAATGTTGGGTTAAAAACAACCCAAGCTGGATTGAAAATAAACAAACCCAGCAAGTGGGTTGTTTCAACACAGGTAATTTGTTGTTTTAACCCAGTGAATGGGTTGTTTTAAATCTTTGACCCAACCTGCTGGGTAGTTTTATTTAACCCAACTATTGCTTAAAAATGACTGTATGTCTGGATTAAAAATGAACCCAAAATATGCTGGAAATTAACATGTATTAATATGTTTAACTATATATTTATTTCTTGCTTTAAATGAACCCAAAATATGTTGGAAATCAACATGTATTAAATATAAATGGACATTTATTAATAAGTTTAATGAATAATAATTAAACAATAAACATTTATTAAATTGCTTATTAATAATGTTCACCTGTTGATTATTATTGTTGCCTCTAGTAATTACTTTTTAATTTCCAACATATTTTGGGTTCATTTTAATCCAGACATACAGTCATTTTTAAACAATAATGGGGTTACATAAATCTACCCAGCATGTTTAACCCAACATTTAACCCAACTGCTGAATTTGACCATTTTCAACCCAACTTGGGTTGTTTTTGACGCAGGAGTGTGTGGTTCAGTCAACATAAAGGCAAAAGTGACTTCCTCTGACATCTTAATACGCGACCACATAAGCCCCGGTGACAAGGTCAAACCGCGACGCTCTCACTCGTCACATACTAATGGAGAGCGGCCAGACGCCGGCTCTTATTGACCACAACAATGCCTTCAGTATCCTCAAATGACACCGCTATTATGAGAGCTCCGACCCTCATTAAACATCTGACACCCAATATTTCCAGGCTGAACGGTGCGTGGTGATTTGCTTATATTTCGTATTCTAAACTCAACTCACTTCCCTTGTCAAAAGATCATTTTCCTGCTTTACGGTCCTACTTCGAGGAACTAGTAAATTAATTTGGAGCTCAAATGAAGAGGCCTGGGGACGAGCACAGAGAGAATGATATGTAAAACTCCCGCTGCTCGGTTCTGTCAGAGCGGTTTGCGGAGGCAATCTCACGGGTCAGCGCACGCTCTAAATTAAGTTACACATCCTAATTGCTGCCTGTAGCAATTAGAGCCGAAATATGGGTGCAATCAAATTAATACGTAACTTTGGTTTGTGCGGTAACCTGCTGGTGTTTATAGGAGCCGTTGGACTGACGTCTGACATTTCAAGCAAGTGAAATGTGTCGCTATTACGCTCGGGTTCATCTAAATACGGCTGATTTTGTGTGTTCTCCTCTCTGTCGGTGCAGGCGAGCCTCTGCACTAACTCCTAAACATTAAGTACAAAGCTGTCAGGGAGCAGTTTGGAAGAGGAAAGATGATTATAGAATCTCGTGGCCCGACGCCAGAGAAAACATGTTTTTGTTTGTGTTCCGTGGCCCTTTGAGAGGAAGGCTTCCGGAATGTTTGGAATAGGTCGGCGGACGGTGGGTTTTTAAACTCTCCTGCCTAATCGAGTCGGAAAAGATCAAATGCTCGGGACAGAAGGACGGCCTGTTCCTCGCCCGCCATTCCTCTGCATATCAAACACAGGAAGAGCAAAAGAAGAGAAAATGTCAAGGGGCCAGAGTCTCGTTTGAACCTAACTTCAGTAATTATCTAGGCTTATTTAAGTTGCTATTTTACAGCAATTGCCAGAATGTAAAATCAGTGAGGCCAGGGAAATGTTGACTTCTTCGTTTTCCAGAAAATAACTCAAAATAATCATTATACGTATACGTATAAACGAATTTTAAGTTACGCCTCTCTCCATTAAAGCTTAATCACTGGCGTCAACGATGGTTAGTATTTTTCTGTTGCATGTGTTGAATGCATGAAAATGTGTTTTAATATCACTATTAATAAGTTTTCTATAATATCCCTCTTTAAATGCAAGATATTTCCAGAGCTCCTTCTAATAGTTCAGTTTATGACTCTAATACTTCAGTAAATCTTCAGTTGAACCTCCACACCATTAACGTGCATTAAGTACAAAACGAGTTCTTCCAGACTTTACCAGTTTATACCAAAAGTATTATTGCAGGGTATTTGTATTTAGCACATAAACATGTAAATGTATTAGTAGTGTACTTAGCACAAAATAAATGTATTTCAAATTCATTTTCCTATTGTTTTTTTTACTAGGGTATTCTGTGCACTATAGGACAAATAACATTTTATTAAAATGTCCATGTAATCTTTAATATTTGATAGAAGTGCTACCGACACAAGAAAATGTGCACTACATTCAGAGCAAGGGTTTAAACTTTTATTTTGAAATCAGGATGAACAAAACTTCTATGTATTCCTCTGTGTTGGATTAGATTTTTAATTGATTTACATTACAAATTTAGTGAAATGAAACACCCAGATGAACATGAGCAGCCCAAACACATGCAGAAATGGAGTTTGTTAGCCGAGCTGTTTACACGCACTCCACACGCGATAATATAAAGTCAGAATTGTGAGATATAAAGTCAGAATTGCGAGATATAAAGTCAGAATTGCGAGATATAAAGTCAGAATTGTGAGATATAAAGTCAGAATTGTGAGATATAAAGTCAGAATTGTGAGTTATAAAGTCAGAATTGCGAGATATAAAGTCAGAATTGCGAGATATAAAGTCAGAATTGTGAGATATAAAGTCAGAATTGTGAGTTATAAAGTCAGAATTGCGAGATATAAAGTCAGAATTGCGAGATATAAAGTCAGAATTGTGAGTTATAAAGTCAGAATTGCGAGATATAAAGTCAGAATTGTGAGATATAAAGTCAGAATAGTGAGATATAAAGTCAGAATTGCGAGATATAAAGTCAGAATTGTGAGATATAAAGTCAGAATTGCGAGATATAAAGTCAGAATTGTGAGATATAAAGTCAGAATTGTGATATAAAGTCAGAATTGCGAGATATAAAGTCAGAATTGCGAGATATAAAGTCAGAATTGTGATATAAAGTCAGAATAGTGAGTTATAAAGTCAGAATTGCGAGATATAAAGTCAGAATTGAGATATAAAGTCAGAATTGAGATATAAAGTCAGAATTGTGAGATATAAAGTCAGAATTGAGATATAAAGTCAGAATTGAGATATAAAGTCAGAATTGTGAGATATAAAGTCAGAATTGTGAGATATAAAGTCAGAATTGTGAGATATAAAGTCAGAATTGTGAGATATAAAGTCAGAATTGTGAGATATAAAGTCAGAATTGTGAGTTATAAAGTCAGAATTGTGAGATATAAAGTCAGAATTGTGAGATATAAAGTCAGAATTGTGAGATATAAAGTCAGAATTGTGAGTTATAAAGTCAGAATTGTGAGATATAAAGTCAGAATTGTGAGATATAAAGTCAGAATTGTGAGATATAAAGTCAGAATTGTACTCAGAGATGAATGTCCAGAGAGATGGTCCCTCTCATGGGTCCAGTCCTGTTGTGGTTCTGTCCTCTCACCTGTAAATATGAGAACACACAGGTCTCAGTCCTGACACACGGGTAAAGACACACAGATGTGAGGTCGAGCATCAGTCAGTTCCGGCGTGGACTGTTTACTCTCCCGACGCAGACCTGAGAAACACAGTCATGATGAATTAAGGCTGCATTTAAATTCACTTTTTTCTCTCTCTTGCCTCTTTATTGGAGGTTTTCTCTTAGAAGAGTTTTTTCTCTTCTGTCTCCCAGGGCTGTTTTTTATACATTCGAGGAAAACACTGAGGTGAGAGCACACTTATTAACAGTCTCTCACATTGTTAATTTGCTGACTCACTGGCAAGTGAATATCTGTTGGGAGTCCGTGTGGATTTATGCCCTGAATCCGGGCAGGAGTTTCAGCTGTCTGTCCTTTTAGAAAGGCTGCTGCGACCGGAGACGTTTAGGGAGGTAAAATATTGGTGCATTTCAAAGAGAATGGAAAAATACCAATGGAGAGTGTATATCTGTCAGAGATAAAAAAAGAAAAACTGCTGAAATTTCCATGTTTCTCCAGGCGGGGCTCTGTGATCTCATCAGTATTCACAGACCTGGTTTTTGTAAAAACAAAACAAAAAAACTAGAGCCTCATATTCACTATATCAACAGCTTATAAACAACAGCATTCACACTTCAGCCGTCGACTCACAGAAACAAGAACTAATCAGTAACATCACATTTACTTCTGCGATTGTTCATTATTAGGTCATCAATTATTACTGAATACTAACAACCATGACGAATG
Source organism: Zacco platypus (assembly GCA_038088235.1). Lineage (NCBI taxonomy): Eukaryota > Metazoa > Chordata > Actinopteri > Cypriniformes > Xenocyprididae > Zacco > Zacco platypus. The sequence continues at coordinate 33,690,153 of CM076080.1, read as the reverse complement.
ATAAAGAATTACTGAATTAATTACTGATCACGACATTAACGTGTCTGAGATATCGAGTCTTTTTTACTCAAATGCATCACTAATTACTCAAGTTTGATCTAATCACTCTTCACAAGCTGCTACTTAAAACAAGTTTTCACTGATGCGTTTTACGACCATATTCAGAGTAACAAGATGATTGATCACGTCTCAGACACACTATAATGTTGTGATCGGAAATCAATCGGTCATTCTTTATCATTTGTCAAAACAATGCTGGGTTAAAAACAACCCAAGTTGGGTTGAAAATGAACAAACCCAGTGATTGGGTTAAATGTTTGACCCAACGTGCTGGGTAGTTTTATTTAACTCAACTATCGTTTTAAAATGACTGTATGTCTGGATTCAAATGAACCCAAAATATGTTGGAAATTAAAAATCAGACACATCATTACTAGAGACAACAATAATAATCAAAAGGTGAACAATTATTAATAAGCAATTTAATAAATATTTTATTATTTATTAAACTTATTAATAAATGTTGATTTCCAACCTATTTTAAGTTCATTTTAATCAAGAAATACAGACATTTTAAACAATAGTTGGGTTAAATAAAACTACCGAGCAGGTTTGGCAAACATTTATCCCAATCGTTGGGTTTGTCCATTTTTAACCCAACTTGGGTTGTTTTTAAAGAGAGTAGTCAGCTGACAGTTATTAATGATGCCAATCTCATTCAGTAATTATTGATTATCTAATAAGAAACTATTTTAAAACTAAATTAGATATTACACTGTAAAAAATGCTGGGTTAAAACAACCCAAGTTGGGTTGAAAGTGAAGAAAACCTGCAATTGGGTTGTTTTAACCCAGTGGTTGGGTTAAATGTTTTATTTAACTCAACTATTGATTAAAAATGACTGTATGTCTGGATTAAAATGAACCCAAAATATGTTGGAAATTAAAATCAGACACATAATTACTAGAGGAAACAAAAATAAAAGGGTTAACATTTATTAATAAGAAATTTAATAAATATTTATTGTTTAATTATTATTCATTAAACTTAATATAAATGTTCATTTATATTAATAAATGTTGATTTCCAACCTATTTTAAGTTCATTTTAATCAAGAAATACAGACATTTTAAACAATAGTTGGGTTAAATAAAACTACCGAGCAGGTTTGGCAAACATTCATCCCAATCATTGGGTTTGTCCATTTTTAACCCAACTTGGGTTGTTTTTAAAGAGAGTAGTCAGCTGACAGTTATTAATGATGCCAATCTCATCCAGTAATTATTGATTACCTAATAAGAAACTATTTTAAAACTAAATTAGATATTACACTCTACAAAATGCTGGGTTAAAAACAACCCAAGTTGGGTTGAAAATGAAGAAACCCTGCGATTGGGTTGTTTTAACCCAGTGGTTGGGTTAAATGTTTGACCCAACCTGCTGGGTAGTTTTATTTAACTCAACTATTGTTTAAAAATGACTGTATTGTTGCTTAAAATGAACCCAAAATATGTTTGAAATTAACATTTATAACTTTATAATTAAATATTTTAAATTAAATTAATTAAATAACTTTAATGAATAATAATTAAACAATAAACATTTATTACATTTCTTATTAATAATGTTCACCTGTTGATTATTATTGTTTCCTCTAGTAATTATGTGTCTGATTTTAATGTCCAACATATTTTGGGTTCATTTTAATCCAGACATACAGTCATTTTTAAACAATAGTTGTGGATTTCAGTTGATGTTGTTTAGTGTGTGAAGTGTGTGTCCTGCTCCGTTAATGACGGACTGTTGTTGTGAAGAGTCACCGTCACACTTCATCACGAGTGTCAGTGTAAAACGACACAATATCAGAACAGATGAAGCTCAGTTCTCTAGGAAGGGATTCGACAACAGCAAAAAATAAATAAACAATAGAAAATATCAAGGATTTGAATGAAGACGCCATTGATATTTGATATTTGTATATGTAATGCAGAGTTTTATATATATTTATATGTTTGTGTTCCTAAACTGAATTGCTGATAATATTAAGTCTGATTAAGATATTTATTCTTTGCTGTTTTTGTGTCGTATTATTCTTTTTTTGATGTCTAATTCAATTAAAACAAAGTGTGCTTCTCTCTTTGTCTTGTTTGTGTGCGATTAGACGACACTAAATCATCTTTCCTGCGTTCTCTGCTCATCATTAATGCATGATCTGCATGGCAGACTCTTTAATCTGTTGGCTTGTTGAGACGCAGTTCTGATTTCCCTCTCGCTGTGTTTTCTGCTGATTATATTCACATGCCAGGATTGATTGAAATTGAGAGATAATTAGTTTAAACAATCCCGGGCATAAAGAGGCTCTCGTCACATTTCCTGAATCATCCCGTTCCTGCCTCATATTCCCGAACACCACGTCGGATTGAGACGAGTCTCCGTTTGAATCTTGATATTGTGTTTAGTGAAATTCATTTGCGAAATTATGAGCGTAATAATAATAAAAATGTTTATTGGATGTTAATGTTATGTTAAAAGTTGCAAGCATGGATATTTGCCATCAAATAATCAGGTACTGTCACTTTAAGAACAGTTCTACGCTTCGACTGATTCAAAACGATCATATGTTCAGGAATCACTGAATCATGAATCATCATGACGTTATACTTCCTTCACAAAAGCACCAATATTTTTAGTTAACTTGAATTTCAATCAAATGCCTTCAGAAGACTTATAATAGAGTACAAGTGTCACATGGACCTCTTCTGTGATGTTTATGGTGTCTTTTTTGCCCGTTTTGGAGCTTTAGTCTTCATTCACTTCCATTATATAAAATAAGAGTGAAAAAAATCATCATATGAAGAAAGAAAGTCATTATAAATGGAGGGTGACGAGCCTAACAGAATTGAAAAATATGACAGAATTTATTTTTTTGTGAACTGTCCCTTTAAGAAAACAAATTCTTTGTTAGCAGTGTAAAAGCACTGAGTATCAGGCAATGTGAATGAACTTAAAGGATCTGTACTCAACCTCATGTCATTTTCCCCATAAAAAGAAGAAATTTGAGTAAACAAATGAAAAATGAATAGGTTCATGACGAATCACTGAATCATGAATCATCACACTTCTCAAACGCACCAATAATTTTAGTGAACAACTTAAATGTCGATCTGTTCCTCACACTAAGACTTCAGAAGACTTGAAATGTTCTTCAAAAATTCACTTTTTGTGTTCAAAGAAAAAATGGCATGCAGTATTACAGAATGAGGATGAGTCACAAAATATAATTTTGTGACAAAATAATTTTTAAACAAATGTAATTTTACTCAGTGTATTAATGTTTTTACTCCACATCTGTGGAGTTTTTCGGGCATTTTTATTTTTTTTAAAATTTATATAAATAAATTAAAAAATATTTTTAAAATAGCTTTTTATGTAAAATTCACTTTATAAAAGTGAAAATTTTCTAACTTTCTCTCATGGAGATAACGTGATCATTTGACATGCTTTACTGGCAGATTTGTGCCCGTCTTTTGGAAAATGCAGTTTTAAAAGTAAAAAAAAATATAACAAATAAGGACGAAAGACGTCTGAAAGAAAAACCAAAAGACGTCTTGTTACAAGTTTACTCACAATTACTCACAATTACAACAATAAAAATTAGTTTTTCTCAACATGTAGCGTTTTTGTACTGACAAAAAATCATTATTTCAATAATGTTACATTATGATCAGAATCAAACCTGAACAAGATGTTACAAAGAGAAAAGTCGGAGTCTGTTTTCATTTAATTCTACAAATATAATCGGTTACTAAATAACCAGAACAGAAATAAATAGTTATATTACATACTGAGCACAAATACACGACATGAACATCAAAATGCAATGAACTGAAGAGCAAATGAACAAATAAAGTATATGGACTCTGTGTGTGTGAGTGTTTTTGTGATTTATGAGGACACAAATTTATATAATGACACGGGTATTACACTGGTATTATGACGTAAACGTGAAATATGAGGACATTTCATGCATCCTCGTATTTCAAATAGCTTTAAAAACATACTAAACAATGATGTGTGTGTGCGTGTGTGTGGGTACGTTACCCTACGTTACGGGGACACAAATGTCCCCACAGGTACAGTAATACTAGTAAATTTTGATCTTGCGTGTGTGTGTGTGTGTGTGTGTGTGGGTATTCCCTACGTTACGGGGACACAAATGTCCCCACAGGTATAGTAATACTAGTAAATGTTGACATTGTGGGGACATTTTGTTGGTCCCCATGAGGAAACAAGCTTATAAATCATACAGAATGATCTTTTTTGAAAATGTAAAATAGCAGAACATTTTGTGTGATGGGTAGGTTTAGGGGTGGGGGTAGTGTAGGGGGACAGAATGTACAGTTTGTACAGTAGAAAAACCATTACGCCTATGGAGTGTCCCCATAAACCATGAAAACACAACATGTGTGTGTGTGTGTGTGTGTGAGCATGATCATTTTGCATTGTGGATGTTTCATTCATGTCTGTCTGTGTGTTCTCCGCCGTTTCTGATTTTGAGGATGAATTTTGTCCATTTTCTGAACAGCACGAGCGTGACTGTTTTTTTCACGCTGACATAAAAACAGATATCATTCCAATTTATTTCTTTACTTTTGTAGATCCAGGAAGTGTTGACATCTGTACAAAGTCTCAAGCCATTTGGAGAAAGAGAACATTTTTTACATTTCAGCAAACGTCATTTGGAGAACCCGAACAGCGCCTGAGGCTTAAGAAAACAATTTCTCTCATCAGGCTACAGTGGTTCAACTATATATATATATGCATGTTTTTTTTGCTGAGAAAACCATGGATATGTTTTCCATTCAGAATCATTTGTGCAGGAGGACTGTTAAAACACCTGTGTGTACAGCTCATCAGCCTTGTTTACCAGTCGATGTCACACAATGCGATTATACGAGCGCAGTCAGCAGCGGCCGACGCTGAGATCAGAGCGAGCGGTGAGCATGTTTCCTCAGAGCAGTCACCAGTGCCTCCCCTCATGACAGAGTCACATTTTATATCTCTATGCTAATGTGATGAGCCTTCGCTGGGCCGGGCTCATTAATCTCACGGATGAGTCTGCACGCTCTGGGCCTGAGCCACCGGTTACACCACAGTGTGTGTCCGCTCGAAACCTGCTCCCCGAGGAGTCGTGACGGCACACTTCACTCAAACTGAAACAGATTTCATCTACATAAAACACATTTTTAATGTTGTATTTTGGTCAGTGACGTGACAGGTCTTTTCTGTTTATGGGTAAAATCCTTGATAAATAATAATAAAAAACAAAGAATAGGACATCCAAAGTATGTGATCTCTTTTATTGAATCCAAAAGGTTTTATTTTTTTTGAAGTGTCAAAAGGTCATTCGGTTTAACCGTTCATTTGTGATTAAAACATCTTAAAATGTAATAAATGGATATATTTGTTTTATTCTGGCATGGTTTTATAACATCATATATCAACATAGAGCACAATGATATTAAAATGATGTGTAGAAGTCGTCGCTTTGTTATGAGAAAGAATGTCCGGGAAAATGAATTTCATTGATGTCATTTGGAGTAACCAATATTAACGGACCATTTCGGATCAAGTCATGTGGTCAGTATCATATGACATCATTCAAAAACCTGCAAAGGATCACATGGTCGTGAAGTAAAGCAACTAACTCTCTTTTAACTATTTGAAAAATTCACATTTTCACTTGTTCATACGCAGCATCAGGTCATTCGGTGCAACCGCTGTAAAACATGGAAAATGTTGTAATATTTTAAAAACTTGTACTTAATATGAAATATTTGATTGTCCTTTTACTAGCTAGCTAGATATCAGCCTGTTTGAAAATATTGTCATTCGGTGTAACCAAAAGTGTCATTCGGTAAAACCAAAAACCAAATGACTGTTTTTAGTGACAAATCTTGTAAAAATTGACAAAAACAGTGTTAATTGATAAAAAAAAAAACACATAATCTCATTGTTAACACTTAATAAAACTTAATTATATCTCCATTATGTTTTTTTTTTACACTTTTAAAAACCTTATTCGTCAGTGACCCATTTATATTTTAATGCAGTGGCTTTAATTTGCCAATAAACCAGTTTTATTGCTCGCAGTAAAAGCGCAGTTAATGGGAATGTTTGAATTAATAATTAGGCGCGCACACGCAACATTTCTCCAGCACTTCAAATCATATTTTCAAACATTATTTGTTCATCCTTCTGAGATCGTCTCCATTTGAAACCAAACGTCTCAAGATGTAAGAAATCCAACATTTGATAGAAAACACTTTTATTTAAAAATGAAAAAGACATTAAAGTGTTAGTTCACATAATGAATTCCTCTCCCTCATGTCGTTCGTTCATCTTCAGACACAAATGAAGATATTTTTGATGAGGTTTATATGACTCCATAGATCAATATAATCAACACTTTCAAGGTCCAGAAAGGAAGTAAAGACGTTAAATCAGTCGACGTGATGCAGTGGATCAAGAGACCAGAACACTTTTAGTGCGCAAAAACAACAATCTCAATGTCATTCTCATATGATGTTCTCGTCCAGCGCTTCCAGGTTCTCCATCAGCGCGACTCATTATTTCATTATTTCACCTGCGTAAGGATGATGACAGCGAAGAGAAGAGATTGTTTAAAATTCAGTTTTGCCATCATAGTAACAAATCACATTTTATAATATATTAAAATGGAAGACATTTTAAATTGTGACCAATATCACTGTTTTTTGTCCAATACAAAAAGACGTTTCTTCTGAAAAACATTTAAAAATCTTACCGACCTCAAACTTTGGAATGGCGCTGTGTATATAGGAGACGGCTCAACTTAAATTTCAGCCTGTTTCTGACTCAAAGCTGCAGTGTGGCTTCAGAGTCAAATGTGAAACTCAGAATGTTAATTTTGAAGTGTCATGAGGGAACGTTGGGTTGAACTAACCCGTTAAAAAACATTACATTTCTGTGTTGTTAGGTTGCTTATGCCACGTTGAAGTGTTCGCTGCGTCACAGAAAGTCCAGCACAGCGTGACCTTGGAGCGCAGACACACTTCCGTCCAAATGAAAACCATCAGCAGCTCATAACGTGACATCTCTTCACTGAACGAGCTGCAGCCGCTGATTCTCTTTCATTAGTTCAATACATTCTGGTTTGGACAAACATGCTGCATTATATTTTCTCTTTTTCTCATTATCATGTTTTTTCTCCTTCTTTCCAGGTGGAGTAGATGAATGATTCATTTTTCTAATTCATTCGTTTAACCAATTTGTTTTCAAACTGAATTTAAAAAAAAACGAAAAGGAACAAAAAGAGGTTTCTTTAGCAGAAAGTTTCCTCATTTGAGCAGGTTCAGAAAGACGTTTTAAAAAATAAACAGGAAAGCCTTGAACAAGTACGGCAATAAGCGTGCAGTAAAGCTGAGGACTATTTCACTGGCAGCAGTTTTTGCATTGTATTCAATAGCAAATGTGTTTTTCTGTCTGCCAAGCAGAGTCCACATTTTAGTAATGTTAAATTTGATGCCATAACATAAACTTGGGTGATAAGAAATAGAAAACTTAGGCTAAACCTAAAAGAAAAGCTCCCTGTCAAAACATGCATTTGTTGAATAGCATCAAATTACTGGAGGAGTCTGAAGTATGGCCCTTTCCAACATGAAATTAAAAAATGCAGTGCAGGTGAGCAAAAGCCACACAAATGTTGACGGAAAATCAGTGTTATAAATGTCTTGATGTATATTTGTTAACTTTAGATGGCAGAAGAGGCATAAACAATAAGTTTCATAACCAGCTGATCTTAAACAATCAGGACTGTGACGAGCAGGGCGGGCGAGAGCCGTGAGGGAACGGCGCGAGTGATAATGAGCGTCACCTGCGCGCTACACCGGTCTCGTGTCTCTCACGGAGGAGCTCCGGAAGCTTAAAGGAGTTGCGACGACAGTGAAGAACGAGAGAGGACCAGGCCTGGACTTTATGTTGTGTTTTTATTATGTTTAAAACTTTTACTTTCTTTTTTGTTGTTTGTTTATTTATTTGATTAAAGTTACATTGAATGTTCGCCGGTTCCCGCCTCCTTCTTCCTGTTCGCATTGAACCCCGTTACAAGGATTTACTTACTATAATAATCGCCAAATAAATAAATACGCGCACTATTGATTGTTGAGTCAAAGCTTATCTTAAAGTTTGTTTTCCACAAAACAAACAATCGCAAAAAAAATAATTAACACTGACTGCAATAATATAATATTAATATTGAAGTTCATTTTCGTTACAAACAATAACTATACGTAAAATGTCGCCATTTTTTAACGCAAAAAAGAGAGCGAGTCTGCGATTTGACCCGGGAGACGTAATAGTAATAGACTTACCGTGTTTTCAATGGCATCTACAGTAAAACGCTGTATAAAGCTCCTGGATCACTAATCAGTTTTCTGGAGTTTTTCGTCAACTTAAATTTCTCAGAAAGATATTTTTGCAGCGTTTTGTCTGCTGAACAAACCCAAAACACATTAAAAACGGCGTGCTTTCATTGCCGTTAATCAAAGATGGCGCTGCTGTGACGGGAAGGTTGGACTGAGGTAAAACTGGAATTTTGTGAAAGTATATCAGAGCCATTTCACTCGGCGGCCATCTTTGAAACGCATCTTTGAAGTGCAGCTCATCTCATCTCTATGAATGAAGAAACATCAAATTCTCCAAAGACTTTCATATTTGAAATCACCAATGAAATCTGACATCAATTGTCTCATCAATTTTGTTTATAATTTTGCTCTAATTCCATATTGCTTGTTGCACTTTCTCCTAATCATCATAATACGAGTCTTTCTATCTCTATATAAAGTTTTTCGGTTATAGTCAACTGTCTGAAAACTTTCACCTCGGCCCATATTTAAGCGTACAAGCGACATAAAATTGCAACTTAGTAAGAAATATCATCATTTGAACTGCTTTGAAGTTTTAGATGTTTATTTTTACATTCATATCATCAGATAATCAGGTAAGTTTAATAAACTCAATACTTAAAAGTGTCATCTGACAACTTCTCTCAAAAAAAATCCCGTCGGCACAATGAATTCTGGGGTTGAGAAGTGTCCTTCTGTTGTATCCTTCATTCCCAGGGAAATGAAGGCCGCATTTGGAGGAGCCTTCGAAGGTTGCGGCCTCTGAACTGACCCTTCGCAAAATCCTGTTGCCATGTCCGCTCTCACGCCACACATCATGTTCTCACGCCGTCAAAAAATACATCGGAGTAAAGAGGACACTGACAACGTATGAAACAGTTTCATATAAAGTAGTTGAATCAATAAACAGCGTCTAGTGTGTGTTTAATGTGTGGTGACAGATCGCTGTAGCTCCTCGTGAAGCGATCATCTCTTCATACTAGTTCATTTATAGCATCAAATAAACATGAATGAACATCAGAAGGAATGTTGTTTCAAGACGTGATTCAAGTTCACCAACGTTAATCTACTAACTCCCCTGACCGCTTTGACCGACAAAATGGCGGATTATGATTGGTCAGATCGCCTGTCAATCAAACTGTCGATTGGGACGCGTCTATACCGTAAACAAAAATATGTTCCAAAAAAAACGTTTTGAGTTGAGTTGTGAAAACATTTTCTCCGGACATTCTAAACGTCTTTGGTTATACGAACGTTAAGGATGTATTCCATTCTTCAAACATCATGCGAATGTTACATTTAAATGTTCTCCGAACATTCTAATAACGTTTGTTCGTAACGAAGCCAACATTCCGAGAACGTTCCCTGTTAGATGGGAAAGCAGCACCAGTTGACATGGAAGATGGCGGATGTCAGGAAGAATATCTGACCACTCGATGCTCCGAAACTGAATATTCCAGAGAAGCTCATAATAATTGAGTTTAAATCAAACAATGCCATTCAGACTTCGGTTTGAGTTGTTCCTCGTCCTCGAATGCGTGCAGGTAGATGGAGATGATTCAGGGCTTACATCAGAATTTCTTACCAACCAAATTCACTCAGGCCTCCATTTCAGGCCAAGTGTTTTTCCGAAGGGAATACAGCTCCATTTTCTCTCATGCCGGTCCTGTCCATCTGAGGTAAGCACTCCCTCATCTCTGAAGCCATTCATTTCACACATTCAGCAGAAACACAGCTTCATAACTATGACCTTGCACTCGTTTTCTCTCCCACTCTTTACAAATCTTAAAAACGGTTCTTATATCTTGCTGTCACTGAGAGTGTCAAAACAAGGAATTAATAACTCCCACATGCATCCGTTAAAGTTGTACACATCATTAATTTAGTCCGGGCTGTCGGTAACTCTAAACCCGAGAGATAACAGGGACGGATGAAGCAGAAAATCACCATCCAAACATGTATTTTTGGGTCTGAGATTATTCGTTTAAGCGGTCTGCGTTACAGAAGAAGATGATAGGCATTGGTGGCTTTTGTCATCTCATACCCGACTGTGTGTTTGTGTGATCGTGCCGCACACACACACACACACACACACACACGTGTATTATATCTCTTAAGGTCAGAGATGCCATGTCGGATTAGGATTAAAATTGTGTTCAGAGAAACAATAATCCTAGTCCAAATGTTGATGGTTGTCATCAGTCCAATATGATACTGTATAGATATTTCCTAGTGATGCTTTTGAATTTTGGTAGCGAATGTTAGGAAGTATTTCATGTGAACTTGAGTGTTAATTTTATGGTAATGACCTTGATTGATGTTACCTAAATCCTCAATTCTGGGAAAAAACGACAACAATATTCCAGTGTGCTTTAAAAACAAAATGCTGGGTTAAAAACAACCCAAGTTGGGTTAAAAATGAACAAACGCACCAATTGGGTTCTTTTGACCCAGCAGTTGGGTTAAAAGTTTGACCGAACCTGCTGGGTAGTTTTTTTTTAACACAACTATTGTTTAAAATGTCTGTATTTTTTTGCTTAAAATGAACTAAAAAAAATGTATATTTATTAATATAAAAGAACATTTATTAATAAGTTTAATGAATAATAATTAAATATTAAACATTTATTAAATTGCTTATTAATAAATGTTCACCTTTTGATTATTATTGTTGCCTCTATTAATTTTCAACCTATTTTTGGTTCATTTAAAGTCAGACAGTCATTTTGGGGGTCAAACATTTGACCCAGCCACTGGATTAAAACAACCCAATCACTAGGTTTGTCCATTTTCAACCCAAATTGGGTTGTTTTTAGAGTTGCATTTTTTAGAGTGCATCAAATTAGTTTTTTTTAACCCAGTGGTTGGGTTAAATGTTTGACCCAACCTGCTAGATAGTTTTTTTTAACACAACTATTGTTTAAAATGTCTGTATTTCTTGCTTAAAATGAACTCAAAATAGGTTGGAAATTAACATTTATTAATAAGTTTAATGAATAATAATTAAATAATAAACATTTATTAAATTGCTTATTAATAAATGTTCACCTTTTGATTATTATTGTTGCCTCTAGTAATTATGTGTCTGATTTTTAATTTCCAACATATTTTTGGTTCATTTTAAGTCAGACATATAGTCATTTTTGGGGTCAAACATTTAACCCAACCACTGGGTTTGTCCATTTTCAACCCAACTTGGGTTGTTTTTAACCCAGCATTTTTTTTAAGAGTGCATCAATTGAGTTATTTTAACCCAGTGGTTGGGTTAAATGTTTGACCTAACCTGCTAGATAGTTTTATTTAACTCAACTATTGTTGAATAATTACTATATTTTTCACTTAAAATGAACCCAAAGGTTGGAAATTAGCATTAACATGTTTAATAAATTAATATTTAATAATAAGTTTATTAAATAATGAAACTTTTGATTATTATTGTTGCCTCTAGTAATCAGATTTTTTATGTCCAACATATTTTGGATTCATTTTAATCCAGTCATTTTTAAACAATAGTTGGGTTAAATAAAACTACCCAGCAGGTTGGGTCAAACATTTAACCCAGCCACTGGGTCGTTTTTAACCCATTTCTAGCGGCAGCCCTGCGTTCTGTGCGTATAAAAGAGATAGAGAGTCATTTTAACTTTCACACAAATTGAAAGCAGGAAGGTACCGCAGTAAACGCTGCTTTCTTTCATAAAGCAACTCATAACAGAAGAGAGAGAGAGAGAGAGAGAGAGAGAGAGAGAGAGAGAGAGAGAGAGAGAGAGTTGTGGCAAACCAATATTCTCATCAATATTACATCTTGCAGCTAGGGTTTCCCACTTCAGCTGAACAAAATAGGAATTTGAGTTTCTTTGGAGGAAAGTAAATGAAACTTTCCATTTCTTTATACCACACATGCCATTGGAGATTTAAAGTGATACCTCACCCAAAAATCAAACCTCACCATTCCCTTTCTTCAGACGGACTCTCGTGTTTGTTCCCAACCTTTATGACTTCATTTCTTCCGTGGAACACAGAACTCAATGTTTGGAAAAGCCTACGTCACATGACCTTTCCAACGTGATGACGTGATGTGTGGCGCATCAGAGCAGTGCAAGACGAGCATTTGTGCTTAAAAACTATATTTTTGTATAAAATGTGTGATGGTTTCTCTAGATCAGACTCTTATTCCTCGTCTGGATCATGTAGATCTTTGAAGCTGCACTGAAACTGACATTTGGACCCGTTGAACCCCATTGAAGTCCACTATATGGAGAAAAAACCCTCGACTGAAGAAAGAAAGACATGAACATCATGGAGGAGAGCATGCACCCCAAGTGTATACTATGGCACTTCACTATCTTCATCTCACTGTAGCTTCTCAGCGTTTCCACAGCAGCTTCATTACAGTCTCGTCGCCAAATAATCACGATATCAATGACAGGCTTTCTTCAGGCCGCCGCTGCCGGTTGTAAATAAAAATATGTAAATTCGGCTAGTGCTGTTTAAGCAACAAAGTTGCAAACATCATTTGAGTTGATTTGCACAAGATCAGGGTATTTTGAGAAGAGAGATGTTAGTAATGTTAGTCATGTGATCAGTTTCTGATCTTTTCATTCACCGCTCGTCGTGTTTGATATGGAAGAGGCAATAAGATTGAGGTAAAGTAGTGTTAATGGTGCAAGCTGTTTTATTTATAGAATCTGTAAGGCATTGAAGAGCATGCTACCCTCGCACACTAATGAGGCAGAATGTGAATCAAAAGCCATGGAACACAAGCACAGCTCTCTATGAACAGCAGCGCGCGGTCTCAACACTGCCCACTAGCTGTGGAGGAGGAGCTGAGCGGCTCTGTTGATTTTGTGTTTCACTGAGAGTGGCCGCTCTTTTATACAACACTGTCTTCTTTTGCAAATGAATTATGACTTTTATCTCATCAGAGGTGGACATACACACTATACTGCTCATTTAGAAAGTCTATCTTTCAACATCAACAACAACAACAAAAAAATATCATCACAAATTTCATCTATTTGACATGACATGATTTCATTTTTTTGTCAGTCGAGTGAAAATCATCATCATTCAAAGACTTTTAAAACATCCTCATGTGTTTGTCATTTCTACGATTGTTGCATTTTGTATGCTGTAAGTAGACATGGTCGTTTTATTTCATTATTTACTTACTGTCAACTACACAATGGGTTAAAAACAAGCAAATATGGGTTAAATGTGGATGGGTGGGTTAAATGTTTGCAAAATGTGTGAGTTAAAATGACTCTCTTTTATACGCACAGAACGCAGGGCTGAGGCTAGAGATGGGTTAAAAACGACCCAGTGATTGGGTTAAATGTTTGACCCAACCTGCTGGGTAGTTTTATTTAACTCAACTGTTGTTCAGAAATTACCGTAGTGCTGGATTAAAACAAACTCGAAATAGTTTGGAATTAAAAATCTGACTCGTAGTTAGAGGAAATAATAATAATCAAAAGGTGAACATTTATTAACAAGCTATTTTTATTAAAATTAGTAATAAATGTTAATTTCCAGCCTATTTTGGGTTCATTTTAAACAAGCATTACAAAATAGTTGCGTTAAATAAAAACTACCCAACATGTTGGGTCAAGCATTTAACCCAACCTCTGGGTCAAAACTAGCCAATTGTTGGGTTATTTTTAACCCAGCATTTTTTAGAGTGTAGAAAGGTTTTATATTTATTTATCTGCGTTTTATATAGTTGTTTATGTAATATTTGTACTCTTTATATGCTTCATGAAGTTTATGCGTTTTTAAACATTTTTGGTTCAAGTAATTTCAAAATAATTTCATTGCATTTGATATTTTATTTCGATATTTCATTTTATTATTTAATTTTTTATTATTTTAATTTATTTCATTTCATTTCGTTATTTAATTTGATGTTTTATTGATTTAATTAATTTAATTTTTATTTATTTCATTTCATAATTTTATTTTTGATTGATTTGATTAATTTAATTCATTTTATTTTTATTTTATTTCATTTCGTACTTTTATTTTTTATTGATTTGATTAACTCAATTCATTATATTTTTATTTCATTTCGTACTTTTGTTTTTTATTGATTTGATTAATCCAATTCATTATATTTTTATTTAATTTCATTTCATAATTTTATTTTTTATTGATTTGATTAATTTTATTATTTTTTGTTTATTTTATTTTATTTTACTGTATTGTATTTGTCCACTGCTGGTCATGCTCCTGTGAGAAACGCGCTTGTCTTTACGCGAACGTCACCACGCGAGCAGAAGAAGCGCGCGGGCGTGCGCCAGAAACGAAATATCGCGCCGCTCGTGTTTGGGAGAGAGGAGCGCGCGCGTGTTGGGAAAGTGGGTGTCGCTTGTGGAGCTTCAGCGCGGTGTGTCGAGGACTTTAAACACACTGTGTCACACGGTGGTGAGGGGAGCGAGAGCGCGCCGTGCTGGACCGAATACCGCAACATGAGTCCGAGCGTTTCCGTTCCGATCCAATGCGTCTGACGAGCCACTTTCCGCGCGCGATGCTCCGTCTGCCGTGCGTTTATATGGAGACACCCTAAAAACAGTCAACCGGGAAATGGTCACACATGAACCTCCTCACTGGAAGGAACATGGTTGAGAGGAGCAGTAAATTTCTGTTCATCGTTGTCGGCTCGGTTCTGTTCATGCTGATTCTGTATCAGTACGTGGCTCCGGGGATGATGAACTTCGGCTCTCCGCACGGGTACATGCTGGAGGACGATGCGGATCTCTTCCCGACTCCTGATCCACATTACGTGAAGAAATTCTATTTCCCCATCAGGGATCTGCAGCGGACGGTGGATTTTGAGATCAAGGGGGATGATGTGATCGTGTTCCTCCACATCCAGAAGACCGGCGGCACCACGTTCGGGAGACACCTGGTCCAGAATGTGCGGCTGGAGGTTCCGTGCGACTGTAGACCGGGACAGAAGAAGTGTACCTGTTACCGACCCAACAGGAAAGAGACCTGGCTCTTCTCGCGGTTCTCCACCGGCTGGAGTTGTGGCTTACACGCGGACTGGACCGAACTGACCAACTGCGTACCGGGGGTTTTGAACAAGAAGGAGAGCCGGATGAAAAACCAAAGGTGATGCTTGTAGAATTGCTTTGATCTGAAATGTTATTGGCTGTGTCGAAACCCAGAGAGCAGTTCCGATGTTTGGAAGTGCTGTCCCAGTGGAGAAAACTTTCACTTTTCCAGCGTCATGAATCTCTCGTTATGTGAGTCGGGTTTAACCCTGGGTTCAGCAACGTTTCATGTTCATTCTCTAAAGTTGTTCTGAAACAGGCAAGCAAACCTCATTAAATATTCACGCTCTCACGTACTTACGTCGCGTGAACCTTCGTGCGCTGTTGCGTCAAGGGTTAAAATACCGACCAGCGACGGTAAACGCGTTAATTGGAGTAATTAACGAGAAAGTTACACACGTTTCAGCATATTTAAGACGAGCACAGTGAGTGTCATATATGATGACGTTCCTATGGATTTTTAAATAAGGTCGCGAGCTGTTTAACCCCTTGTTGACATCGTACCTGTAAATAAGAACGCAATCATAAAACCTTAGAATCGTGTGAAACATGAAACAAGATGACCATGGATTGAGTTTATCTCCGGGTTAACAATGACCTACGCTGAAAACAAATGCTGGGTTGAAAATGGACAAACCCAGGCGTTGGGTTAAATGTTTTATTTAACTCAACTATTGTTTAAAAATGACTGTATGTCTGGATTAAAATGAACCCAAAATATGTTGGAAATTAAAATCAGATGCATAAGGAAACAATAATAATGAAAATTTTAGCTATTTATTAAACTTAATAACGAATATTAATTTATCAAACATGTTCATTTCCAACATATTTTGGGTTCAGACGTATGGTCATTTTTAAACAATAGTTCAGTTAAATGAAACTACCCAGCAAACATTTAACCCAACTCTAAAAAAAAAATGCTGGGTTGAAAATGGACAAACCCAGCATTTGGGTTAAATGTTGGGTTAAGCATGCTGGGCAGTTTCATTTAACTCAACTTTTGTTTAAAAAGGACTGTATGTCTGGATTAAAATGAACGCAAAATATGTTGGACATTAAAAATAACAATAATAATCTCAAGCAATTGAACAAATGTTTGTTTAATCAATATTCATTAAACATATTAATACATGTTAATTTCACTTTAAGCAAACAATACAGTCATTTTTAAACAATAATTGGGTTAAATAAAACTACCCAGCAGATTGAGCAAACATTTAACCCAACCACTGGGTTAAAACGACCCAATCGCTGGGTTTGTCCATTTTCAACCCAACTTGGGTTGTTTTTAACCCAGAGTTTTTTAGCGTGTAGGGTTAATGATTTCATTATGACAAAAACAATGAGTTAAGTTGCAATTTTTGTGGTTTTGCTGACAACCTTCAAAACATGAACACCGTAGTATTCACTGCTGTAAATAACTCCACTGAAACACATTAGAAATGTCTCTGTGATGTCATTTCCTCTACAGCCAGAGGAATTTAGTAATTATGAGGCTTCATTTTAAAGAAGAGAGCATGTTAAAGTTCTGTACAGTGAGACTCGTGTTCCTAGCCTGCGATGTCAGGTGGAAAACAGGACTTCCGTGTCAAACGTTTGTGTCATTTTGTGATTTCTGCATGTTTGCGTTTCCTCCAGTGATGGAGGTGGAAAATGACCGTGTGGCTCCAGAACCGCCGACATCAGCGGTCGAGCTGGAATAACTGGCCGTTGGTTGTCAGTGTCATAAGAGATTGATTTTAAAAGGAGTCAGTTACATGTGAAGTGTGTGACGTTTACTTTTTGCAGTGATGTGAAATCCATCCCTGAGCCATGATGACGGAACACTGTTTTAGTTTTTAATAGGATTTTGTGGATTAAATTATCTAAGCTCTGCAAAGTCAAATACATCAGATCAGATTTACTAAATAACCTCCACCTAAAAGAACACGGTCGAGTGTAAAACATGGAGCGACGCCGACCTCAGGAATGCAGCGGTGATCCGGATGCACATTCCTCTCCGTGATTAATCTGTCCTGAGATAAAGGCAGACGGACCACACCGGCGCTGCTCCGGCCTCGTTCATCACGCGTGTGCACGTGCTCGTTTTGTCTGAGATTAGCACAGGGTCAGTGGGAGAAGAGGTGAGACGTTTTGTCATTCCTCATTTTTAATATCTGCATTATTCCGATAATTAGATGGGAAACAGTGTGCGTAGATGATTCGGATTCGATGCACTGCTTTGTTGCTCAGATCTAACGCTCTTTTTCCATTAGTTGCAGTGAAGGATCCAAACTTTGCACATAAAAGCCGTAAAACTAAATTATTATTTTTTTTGATAGTTAAAATGCTCAGATTAAATAAGACGGTTGAATCAGGATGGTGGTCACGCTGACGGCTGTGGAAAAGAGCGCTTTCATGACCTGTGAAATCTTTTGTGGAGATTTTGAGCTGCTGAGGATTTCTGTGGAGCTTCATGGCCTGTTTTTAGACACAAATATCAGAAAATATCAAGGAGAAGAATAATTTACGCTTGCACATATTAACCTACTAGTAAGAAAACAAAACTTTAAAAGTAGTCGCCAGATCGCTCGATGTAAACGCTGACACCTGTTGCAGTGCTTGAACATTGCATTAAAGGTGCAGTACGTAATTTCAATCAAGTGGATCAAATGGAGGACCACAACACACTAGTAGCCAATCAGCAGTAGGGGGCGTGTCCACTCATAATGGGGAGGAGACATAGTGAGCTAATCAGCAGTAGGGGGCGTGTCCACTCATAATGGGGAGGAGACATAGTGAGCTAATCAGCAGTAGGGGGCGTGTCCACTCATAATGGGGAGGAGACATAGTGAGCTAATCAGCAGTAGGGGGCGTGTCCACTCATAATGGGGTGGAGAGAGGGTGAGCCAATCAGCAGTAGGGGGTGTGTCCACTCATAATGGGGAGGAGACATAGTGAGCTAATCAGCAGTAGGGGGCGTGTCCACTCATAATGGGGCGGAGACATAGTGAGCTAATCAGCAGTAGGGGGCGTGTCCACTCATGATGGGGGGGAGAGAGGGTCAGCCAATCAGCAGTAGGGGGTGTGTCCACTCATAATGGGGAGGAGACATAGTGAGCTAATCAGCGGTAGGGGGCGTGTCCACTCATAATGGGGAGGAGACATAGTGAGCTAATCAGCAGTAGGGGGCGTGTCCATTCATAATGGGGAGGAGACATGGTGAGCTAAACAGCAGTAGGGGGCGTGTCCACTTCTTCCTTATCGTTCGTTCGTCATAACTTTATTTTTTTTAAGTATTATTTTGCTTCTCTTCAGCTATGATAGAGAAACATCCACTCTTGCACTGTGTGTTTGTGTATTTTGGGGGCGGAGCAATGAGGAGAGGGGCGTGTCTGATTTCAAATAGCAACCGTGTTTCTCAGAAATCGCTTACTGCACCTTTTTAAAGTAATTTTATGCTTTGCCAATTGTCGTCATTACGAGATCAGCACGTATGCGGAGCTGTTTTGCATGTTTCACACGGGTTCAGAAATAAAGTGGTTCATCAGTCACTTGTTTCTGTGGATTGGTTGCATTTGCTGTCATTTTAATTGCTGTCTGGCTCCCTAATTATAGATGTTGTATTGACGTTGACAAAGTTTATCTGTCACATTTGTGAAATGCATTTTATTGTGAAATATTCGGAGAGACCCTCTTCAGTCTTGATTGCTAATTCTTGAGGTCAGGAGCCTGTTGGGCGTCCACGGCTCAGGGTTGAACACCTGTCGTCCGTCCAGTGCGTTACAGTTCACGGAAGCCGGCGCCATTCCCACCAACAGGCAGGAAGCCATCTGACAGCTGTGCCAATCTGCATGCTTGTTAGACATGTTTAACGGGCTTGTTTACATTCAAATCTCTCTCGGCTCCTGAGACTTCGGGAGCGTCGCTCGCTCTCCTCGTCGTGACCGTCGGACGAGCTTTTAATTACGCACAGGTTTTATTCGGATTGTTGGGATCATATTTTCCAAATATTTGCTGCTCCCTCGGGGAGCTGGTGGACATGCGAGCGATGGGGGCATTTTAATTGCTTAACGAGATGTGTATCAGCACACTTTCTCATTGAGGCACCGGTTTCAGTCGGGAAGCCATCTGCTGAGCGGTGTGTGTGTGTGTGTGTGTGTGTGTGTGTGTGTGTGTGTGTGTGTGTTTCTCTCAGGCATGCAGCACAGGGGTTTCTGAAAGACCAGTGAAAGGAGACCAGCTCCTCGTGTGGGTGTGAGAATGATTCCCACAGCGATAGGCGTGTGCAATCAGCCACCAGCGGTTGTTTTTTTCTCCCCGATGGACTGGCAGGCACGGCCCTGCTGCTCTAGACAGTGTGTAATCTGTTTAATGAAGGGTCTGCGTCTGCGCTTTGACCAGCATGCTCGGTCAGAACAGGAGAAGAGGGGCCGCTGTGGCAGTTCACCCCAAAATGAAGATGTGTCATCATCATCATCATCATCTACTTCTCCTCATGTTGCTCATATCTAGGGATGCACTGACAGATAATGATGAGCTGATAATTATTTTCATGTTACGGCTCGTCATTAATTTGGTATGGAAGCTTGATTCCACCACTGAATGAAAAATATAAAAAGGTAATTGCAACGTTTTATATCTCGCAATTCTGACTTTATATCTCACAATTCTGACTTTATATCTCACAATTCTGACTTTATATCTCGCAATTCTGACTTTATAACTCACAATTCTGACTTTATAACTCACAATTCTGACTTTATATCTCGCAATTCTGACTTTATAACTCACAATTCTGACTTTATATCTCAATTCTGACTTTATATCTCACAATTCTGACTTTATATCTCACAATTCTGACTTTATATCTCACAATTCTGACTTTATATCTCACAATTCTGACTTTATATCTCACAATTCTGACTTTATAACTCACAATTCTGACTTTATATCTCACAATTCTGACTTTATATCTCACAATTCTGACTTTATATCTCACAATTCTGACTTTATATCTCACAATTCTGACTTTATATCTCACAATTCTGACTTTATATCTCACAATTCTGACTTTATAACTCACAATTCTGACTTTATATCTCACAATTCTGACTTTATATCTCTCAATTCTGACTTTATATCTCTCAATTCTGACTTTATATCTCACAATTCTGACTTTATATCTCACAATTCTGACTTTATATCTCACAATTCTGACTTTATATCTCACAATTCTGACTTTATATCTCACAATTCTGACTTTATATCACACAATTCTGACTTTATATCTCGCAATTCTGACTTTATATCTCGCAATTCTGACTTTGTAGCTCACATTTCATTACATTATAATGTATGAAAATGGATGTTAATTTTTAGATTTGCTAAATATTACATTTAACAGTGTAATGTAGTGAAGTAATAAATTGGCCAATATATTGTGCATTCTTAATTAAGTTTCCTTAATTCTAGAAATCGATTCACATATTCTATTTTCTACATAGAGTGTTATTAGTCACAATAAGCCACGAAAAAGGACCCAATGCGGCAAAACGGTAATCTTGAGTCAAATCTATGCATATATCGAATTGAAATTTGATTCTCGATTTTGACTGTCAAGCTCCAGAAAATGCAACACTTTTGCTGCTTTTATAGCCATACAATAGCTGTGAGAGAGTGACTGAATGCAGCTGTTCTGTCGTTTCATAACAGAGTTCTCATTTACGGGTGAATTGTCTCTTTCAGTAATCTATTTGCTGTGATTTCTCATTTCTAGCCGTCATAGACGAAGATAGAATCTCAGTTGGGGGCAGGCTGGTTAGGAGGCCCGGCGCAGTGATCAAGCAGACACAATTAACTTGAAATGACAAGGTGCCGATGGGGCACCAGACCACACTGTCATGTTCCTGTTCTACTAGACATTTATTGTGATTATTTTGGGGAAAAATGAAATTGAACGTTTTATTGGCATGCAATTGTGAGCTGCAAAGAGTAATTTGAAAACTGCCATATTAGACCGACGGATCATGGAGAGAGAAAGATCTGCCGCTTCTGTAATTATTAAAGGCACAATATGTAAGATTTTTTGATCCAAAAACCACTAAAGCAGTTTGTTGACTTGTGCACTTACATTATCCCAGATGTTTCCAAGATTGTTTAAATCCAGAGAAATAAGGAAACAAGGGAACAACTGTTTGGATGCATTTATAGACAGAAAACTGATAATGTTATATAGCTCAACACGTTTAGTCGTATTGTTTCTTGATTTACCGTGATCACCATGTTTTACCGTGCCTAATATCCATCTAGCGAATGTAGCGTAGCGTTATAACACCTTTCAACACTCAAATGTATCTAATATAATAAACAGTGCTGCGTTACTCCATATTTGCTCCATATTTGCAAGCAGAAGCAGCGACTGTGTCATAATAAAAGTCCCGCTGCTGTCGAGCCATGTGTCGCGCTCGTCTCTCATTAACAATCGTTAAAGCGCCTCGTTCAGCGCCCTGCTCTGCTTCATACTACAGTAACGTTAATGATCGCGTCCATGAACATGATTTCTGCCCGCGTCCTGTCAAGATTATTTTACACTGGCTGTGAGGAGAAGACCACATGTCCCAAGATTCTACGCTCATTCTCAAGCTACGCCTTTTTGAGTGGGCGACCTCTAGTGGCGAAAAATTACATATTGTGCCTTTAAAATATGAAATAGAAAGAAAAAAATGAATCAAGTAAACCAGAATGAAGTGTCCGAGAACACACCGGAAATCCAATTTAGAAGGAAAAAAAGCTTTTGAACAATTTCAAACGAATATATATATATGGAGACACTTTTGTTTTTGTAATCAGGCTCTCAAAAATTATATAAAAATTTTGATTTAGATTTATCAGCCAGTGTATCGGTTATCGGCTTTCAAGCACAAAGAATTATTGGGTATCAGCATTGACGGAAATTTCCATATCGGTGCATCCATAACATATATTTATATATGCCATGTCCCGATAACCGATAATTGTTCTCAGGATAGTAACGATAGCATTAATAATCAACACATATCGGCAGATATCGATATGGCGGCCATATATTATATCTTTTTAACGGTTTCTAATTTAATAATCGAAGCATTCGTGATCTTAGACTTCTGGACCCGCTCTTGAGGATCTATAAATGTGTGTTCTGCTGGGATTGAGTGATGAGAGAGGATTCTGGGCCGTGTGCACCTACTGTCACTTTTTTCCTCATGTCCTGTCTATTTAAAGATATTGCAGCAGATTTTGAGTCGTAGTCCAATAAACTGGCACAGAAAATCCTGCAGTACTGCTGTCAGTCTTTTCTTTTAATTTCGTAAATATATACACACTCATTTCTTCAGCCTCTCTCTCTCTCTCTCTCTCTCTCTCTCTCTCTCTCTGTTTCTTCAGCAGTGTCAGTGTCTAATCAAACAGGCAAGATAATTTTCCACACTGTGCGTTTATGGATAAGGGCCGCACAGTTTACCCCAAGCGTGACTAGAACATTACAGAGAATGTATTTTCATGGAAGATTTACCATGGCAGGTCTTACTAATGGACAACTGCCTTCTGTATTATGAATAACAATATTTGATATGCGGGACACGCCCACAGTCCCCATCATGATGTCATAAACCGGTGACATTTTCATTACCCTATCTATAGGTCAGCAGTGACCGTACGCACGCCGTCATTCATCTTGAGATCATGCGATTCGATTCGCGTCTTCTGATTGGTTCTTCCTAGGAGGTGCTGGGTTAAAAACAAGTCAAGTTGGGTTGAAAATGGACAAACCCAAATGTTTAAATGTTAAATGTTTGACCCAACCTGCTGGGTACTTTTAGTTAATTCAGCTGTTGATTAAAAATGACTGTATTTCTTGCTTAAAATGAACCCAACGTATGGAAAATTGTACATTTTAATAAGTTTAATGAGTAATAATTAAACAATAAACATTTCTTAAATTTCCTCTACTAATTATGTGTCTGATTTTTAATTTCCAACATATTTTGGGTTCAATTTAATCCATAAATACTGTGATATTTAAACAATAGTTGAGTTAACTAAAGCATTTAACCCAACCGCTGGGTTAAAACAACCCAATCACTGGGTTTGTCCATTTTCAACCCAACTTGGGTTGTTTTTAACGCGGGTTGTTTCAGAGTGTGGACTTATTGGATGCGGAAATAATTTTATGTAAAAGTATTTGATGATTGGAGAGCATTCGCTCAGTATCATGATCTAATTTTTGGCTTTTGCATCTGATCTCTTCATATATAGGTTGAGGAAAGTTGGTGTGCAAATAATGTTAATGCTGAAGAAATGTGTGTTCTTCACCTGCACTCAAAAATATATTTCAGTCTAAACATAAGATTTATGTAATTTAATTACATAGCAATTTTCCATCCATTTGGATTACATAGTTTTAGCATAAACAAACTAATAAACTTAACATGATTCATATTTGTCAGTCATATGTAAATGAAATAGGTAAGATTTATGTAATAGTTCACAGGTTAATGAACACTGTTTAGTGGTCATGTGTGTGCGCACTACTGAGTTAAAGTACCATTGAAGCAGTGTCAGAGTTAATGAGATCATTAAGTGATGATTGAACATTAATGATGAACACCTGCTGTTAACAAGCAGAATCACTGAAGGACAGAGAAACACAAGAACTACAACTGATGAAATCAACTGAAGATAAAAGACATTTAATCTCTCACTATTCATATACTCAACTATTACATAAATCTTACATATTTCATTTACATATGACTGACAAATATGAATCACATTAAGTTTATTAGTTTGTTTATGTTAAAACTATGTAATCCAAATGGATGGAAAATTGCTATGTAATTAAATTACATAAAACGTATGTTTAGACAGAAATAGTTTTTTGAGTGTGTAGGATTATTTGAAAAACATAAAAGCCTAAATTCAGTTTTCAGAAAATTTGGACTGAACCACTCGATTCATATGGATTAGTTTTACGATCCCTTCATGATCTTTTTGAAGTGTCAGAGTGTCTATAGAGGGATAGATTTCATTAAAAACATCTTCATTTGTGTTCTGAAGGTGTGGAACAACACGAGCGAGAGGAACTAATGACTGAAAGTTCATTTTCTGGTGAACTATCTCTTTAAGTGTGTGTGTTGGTGGAGATTTTCCGCTCCACAAAGTCTAGTCTGATGTGGTGAACAGTTGTGATCGTTGTGGTTTGGAGGTCAGTAGCTCAGAGCTTATAAAATCCTCCAGCTCTCCGCGTGAACCCGGATTCTGGCTCCGGGAGCGTGAGCCAGATGGCTTGGCGTTCTCCAGATCTGTTTGGAGCAGAAAGCAGAGGTTCTGATGGGCCGTTTTTTCCCGGGCCGGTAAGGAAAAGCGCTTGGAGCCAGGCCTGATAGCAGTAGCCTGACCTCGATGTGTTAATCCCATCAGATCAGTGTGGATTAAATACAGGCTGCTCAAAGCCCGTTATGTGGTAATGCGGAATCTGTTCCCGCCCTCCATGAAATCACCCTTTGCTTTCACACCGATGACTCGAAGAACGCTTGATTTCTATGTTTGGCTCCTATCTGCGTTTTCACTTCCATTCTGATATGAATAATTGCTCTAGTTTATTAGATATTTGAGGTCTAGGGATGGGACACTGGTTTTATGTTACATATTATGTTGTTAACTCATTGTGTATCACCTCTCTTTAGTGTCGTGTGTGTTACCATGATGGTGTTTTGTGTCCAGCTTCTGTATATTAGTGTTTGGGTCACTGACATGACGTGTTTTTAGTGTTCAACTGCATTATTTCCTTCTAAAATTAGTTGATAAATTCATGATATGTATCGTTTATATTCTATAAAACCTATTTAGTTTGAATTCATTTTTAGTACATTTAAATAATACATATTTTGCTATCTTAAACCCCCAAAATGTCAGGTGGTGCGACTGTCTGAACAAATGAACAGACTACGAAAACTGTTTAAAATGTTAGTTCACCCAAAAAATGAAGTTTCAGTCATTAGTTCCTCTCGCTCATGTCGTTCCACACCTTCGTTCATCTTCAGAACACGAATCTTTACGAATCTTTTGTTTCGAATCAGTGCTTCTGATCGTGAATCAAACTGGCAAAGTCACGTGAACTCTTGAAATTTTGAAATCGTCCATCACTAGATATTGTTGAAAAGTCGTTATTTTTGGCGCACAAACAGTATTCTCGTCGCTTTATAACATTAATGTTGAACCACTGTAGTCACATGACCTGTTTTAAATATGTTTTAGTATCTTAAAAGTGTAAATCATCTTGCTGTCAATAGAGACTCACTGAACCATCGGATTTCATCAGAACAATCTTCATTTGAACTAACAACTAACAGGTGAACTAACACTTTAATAATAAACAATTAAATACTAGGGCATCATTTTCAGTTTGAAACCTTTCATATAAACAAGTTTGATTAATATCAGAGATAATTGAAAAACTTTTGTTCAGTAACTTGTAGGCCTATATTCTCAAACACGACACTTTTATTATAAATTGACAAAACATTAAACAGGAGAATGCATCATCTAGAGGAGAGTGAAAAGATTTGTAGATCTCTCTCAAAATTTTTTAACACTTTTGGTGCGCTTTCCATGTCAGGTGGTACAACTACAGTATGTTATTTGGTTGTACCACCTGACATCTCAAAACTCTTTGAAGTGTTATTTAACAGCTGAAACTCGTTGAAACTCCATGAGATCTGTTAATTTACCGCCTGAAAATATGTAACTTCTAAGGGCATCATGGGCCTTCAGGTTTCATATCACTGGCTCTGACTACTGAAAAGCTTCTTGTTTACCTCTTTCTTTGCTGATTATCTCGGCCCATTTCTGCTCGTTGTCTGTGGAGGTTTGGTAATTGCTCGACGGCGTTCAATAGTGTTTCTGTTAGATAAGCTGTTTTTTTTCTTCTTCTTTCAAAGAACGCCTTGCGCTAAGAGGTGCTATCGCTCACATTTCAGAGAGAGTGTTTTTTTTTTGTCATCTGACATCTCAACTGTGTGAAGACAAAGTGCTAACAGAGATTATAAGTATGTGCGAACTGATCTAGGGCAGTTCAAGGGAAGGTCGTGACGGGCTGACGGTGTTTTAGGATCAGCATGCTAAATTAGCCAAGGACGCTGAGCTCCAGCAAACAAAGTGCTTACCTCGAGAACCTTCCTCTCTGTTTGTGTACTTTATGAACGTAAGCTTACGTGCGGAAGTCCTCTGCTGTTCACATTAACATCTCTGTGTTTTACCTTCTAAAAGCCCAGTATTAAAGTGTGTGTGTGTGTATATTAGGCCTGTCAATTTACAAAATTGACTCTAAAAATCAAGATATCAGGGCAAAAAAGAGTTTTTATCTCATATTTATATCATGCTATAGTATATATCATGATTAATAGCACGAGTGCAAATGTGAAGTTTTGTTTTTATACAACACATCAATACATAATAAGTTATTATTGTGTTATTTTAGACACAATTTTGCGCGATTTTCCACGAAAGTATTATCTTTAATGTAGAATTGTGTTTCAGTGTTTCTGAATGAATCCGTGTTAGGAGCGAATCAATCTGGTGAATCAATGATTCAATGACTCATTCATAAAGAGAGCCAGTTACTTCATTCCTGAATGAGTCAATGAATGATTCAATGACTTTCTCATTTCATATTTCCATATTAAATAGAAAAACTATTAAAGATATTGGCCTAGTTCACCCAAAATGAACATTCTGTCATCATTTACTCCCGTTTGTGTAATAAATTCTGTAAAATAATTTTCTTTTCCAAGCTACTTTCGGGGGGGATTTCTCAGCCAAATTTGATGTGCAATTAATCGTCTAATTAAATTAAACATTTTAATCACTTAACATCCCATAAATATAATATACCTATATATATATATATAAAGGTCTATATACTTTGTGACAAATTTCACTCTACATTCTAAATACTCGGATCCGATTTTTTTGCGTTTCTGTTGTTTTGCTTCACAGCCAGGTCAGTTTCTCAACTTACTCGTATATTAATATGAATGAGATGAAGGAAGTTCCCGGCCGCTGCCTGATAATATGGATCTCGTGGCCCGTGAAGAGAAACGTGCCCTTGAGCTGGACCTAATGTCGGCACTGCATGATTGAGCGCTTCAGTGCCTCCTCTATCTCTAATGGCTTTTTAATAAACAAAGACTTGACCACCCTTCAGCCTGTCCTTTGTGTTTAGCATAAATGAATGCATGAAGATGAACACAACTCCGCTGTTAATGCTCGAGTGAATGTGTTTGCTCTGCTCTCTCGCTCCCGCTATCGCTTTGTACGTGTGCTTGTTTACAAAAATGTGCTCGCTGCCCATCTCTGCCTCTCACTCTCATTACTTTTTATTATTATTCCCGTGTGGTTTGAAATCTTTACTTTCCAGTTTTGTCCGGTGTGGCTCCCGCTGGCGTTATCGCGGACATTGGCTTTGAAGTCTTGTTGTGCGCCGCGCTGCCAGGTAAATCCCTTGGCGATAGCACCAAATTGATTTCCGCGTGCTGTGGACAAATTGCCATGCAATGACTAATTAGCAAACATTTTTATAATTCATAATTAGGGCCTCCACTCTCCCTGTGTGAGTTGGCTCGCTGCCGAGCGTTAATTTGCAAAGCCACAAATTCTACCTCGAAATTATAAAGACTCTCAACCTCCCTCCCCGAACAGCTGAAGCAGGTGTCTCCTCTTTTTCTTCAAGACTGTCTGATGTTAGGAGACTGTTTTAGTGTTCATTTCTGTCTGAGAAATCCCAGGCTGCCTCAGAAACTTCTGTGTCAAGGGTCAAAAAAAACGCAGGTTTATATGAGCTAGGTGTAGTGAAAGATTTAAATACTCATACTTGATTCTAAATGGTCAACCACAGCAAATATTATATAAGTGACCATCTATAAGTGACTGTCTCCGTATGTATATGATAAAAAACAAGTTAAAGGTGACCTATCACGCCCTTTTCACAAGATGTAATATCAGTCTCTGGTGTCTCCAGAAGTTTCAGATCAAAATCCTCCACAGATCATTTATTATCGCTTGTCAAATTTGCCTCTATTTGGGTGTGAGAAAAAACACGCCGTTGAGCTGCTGCTCCCCGCCCCCTTTCCAGAAATCAGAATCCACGCCGACAAAATGAGGAAAGTGTTCAAACTGATGGAGAGACTCAGGAAGAAGTTTCTGAACGGTTAGTGGATAAATTGATGTAGTTGCTGTGGAGTTGATCAACTCATCACTAGCATGTGTCGTCACGTTCATCTTTTTTCCTTGAATCCACCCTCGTTTGTGAAGCGGTCCGGCGTAAAATGACGGCATCAACAACACTCGACTACAACAACTCTTCCTCTTCTCTAAAGCAGCCCAAAGTGGCCCCGCCCCCTTTGATGAGTGTTCTCGGGGGCGGGGTTTATGTAAATATGGGGGTTTGTGATGTCACAAACCCAGGAAGAAGCTCATTGTAGTCTCTACCAGCCGTTTAAAAGTGATTTCTGTAAAACTCTTCACATCAAGGACCCCTTTAAAGCAGAGCTGGAGCAGAACACCAAACTTTCTCCCTCACAGTTACTTTCACTTACAAGTTATTCACAGTACTATCATAAGCATCATACAATAATAGACTGTGTGAAAAAGACTAAGTACAAAACAACTGAACAGAGGTTTCTTTATAATGACTTTGCTCGTGAGTTTGTCTTTCGTCTTTGCTATTTTATTTTATTAAAGCACACATTAATAATTTTCTAGTACAGGTGCTTCCCACTTAACAAGCACTCCTTTAATGAGCGTTTGCAGAACTGCACAACATTTGCATAACAAGCTCCTTTCTACAAACAAATGATTTTAAAGACAATTTTTCCAAACTTTATAAAATTGCTTGCAGCATTTTTTCTGCATCTTAATGTCTTTCTGCTTCTCAATTCAGTTTTTTATGCATTTTTTGTGATCCACCTCACCATTAAATCATGATTTTTTTTTTTTCGTAAAACGATTCATTTTGCTTGTTTTTTTTTAAAGAACAAAATGGTGCCTGCAAAAAAAAAAAAAGGGTAAAGCTTGTCATCTTTTCTGAATTGTTTGAAACTCATAAAATATTGTGCATGTACGGTGCATGCCTTTGTAAAGTTTTATCCATTTTTAAAGATGTCTCCCAGTGACCTGCTGATGCTGTTTGATAAAGCTCAAGACGGGTCAAGTGTGGATCTATCATTTATGTACCTGTGAGGTGTGTCGAATAAGTAACGCGCCAAAAGTTGTAGAAAGTTGTTTGATGGTTCAGCGAGTCCATTTGACATCAGGTTTCATGTTAGCTGTGTGGAATGATATGAATGAAGTGTACATAAAGAGTCTAAAATGTTGCCTGAATGGGATTTGTTTTCCAAAAATGATGTTTGAGATTTGATACTATTAAGGACAGATATCTGCAATTTCATCTCTTCATACTAGTTCATTTATAAAACATGAATGAACATCAGAAGGAATGTTGTTTCAAGCGTGGAAAGACGTGATTCAAGTTCACCAACGTTAATCTACTAACTCCCCTGACCGCTTTGACCGACAAAATGGCGGATTCAGGGTTATGATTGGTCAGATCGCCTGTCAATCAAACTGTTTGTGAAGAGTCGATTGCCTCTTCTCACTTTCTCGTCTCATTCGCTGTGGTTGAATAGTGCTTGTGTTGGCATAATTGTTGTCATTCCCGCTGGTTTTGTGTTCACGCCAAAAGCGTGTGCAGCGCTGATCTATATAAGTGTCGCGCACATAAAGCCGCCTCTCAAACAGCTCACGAGTGCCAAATTAAGCTCTTTTTCGTGGCTTCTTCAGCTTACACGGTGAAATACATACACAATTCTGTCAAAATGTCTGACTTGCTGAGTATTCAGGTAAATACAGTCAGTAAATAGTTGAGAAAATGCATGTTGTGGAACAGTATATTGGATCCGTGCATAAGCTCTTAAAGTGACAGTACCTAATAAACATAACTTTTAGCATTAATCTGTATTTCATTTTTAAAATGAAAAATATCCAGCGTTATTTTATGTTTGATTACTTTCAATTCTGAAATATTTCTTACCTGAACACTACTGTTAGACCCACCTGAAAAAAATTAAAGCCATGTTTATTTCATTTGTCTCTTTTTTTCTGTTGTGTTTATTTAAGATCATTTGCAGTTTGATCTTATTTTATTATTTTTGTCTTTTTTTTGTTGTTGTAAATTTAGTTCAACGATTCAAATAAAGACTCCCTGTGCTGTGTATAAGAGATCACACCAAATTATCAAAAAATGCATTGAAAATGTATTGAAAATGTATTGAAAATGGTATCAGATATCGATATTTTTTTGAAGTTGGAAATTCCAGTATCGTAACAACACTATTCTTTATATTATTAAGGGAAGGAACTGATCATTGATGCTTCGGCAATGGCTGTTTTGAGTAGTTCATGATCAGACTCTCCTCATTGATTTATTATTTGTCGTTTGGCCCAGAAATCCGGCTATAAGGAAGGTGCACACGACAGCATTTCCTTTCTGCATGCCATTCGATGAAGGTCAAATGAAACGAGGAGAGTTGGCCAGAAAAAACAATAGGCAGTTTGCTTCTTAATTTCAACATGACATGTTAAATCCCAACGGGATAAAACCCCCATGCATGTCTCATCCGAGTAGGGCTTAAGACTCCCAGCCTCCCGTTCCCCGTGTCCTGTTCCGCCCCGCGCTGGAGAGCCCTGAACTGGGGAGGAAAGTTTATTTGTGGGGGCCGTATTATGGCACATGATGTTCTCGTATTATGCGTTTTTCTGCTGATACGGCCGTGCTGTCGACAACTCCAGCGAGCTGGCAGCTCTGTGCGGCGTTATCTACTGAAGTGAGGGAGAGAGAGAGAGAGAGAGAGAGAGAGAGCTGGCTTGATTTATTGCCTCTGCAGAGGAGAGAGAGAGCGAAAGGAGGGGTGAAGAGCGAGATTCTTTCTTTGAGTCTCTGGAGTTGAGTGAGACAGGTTGGAGGAGCCGAGAGGACGAGGAATCCAAATGAATGAAGAGGTGCTGATTTTTCTCCCCCCTCATCAGCAGGAGACTTTTCCCAAACTTTCTGCTTCTCCACATCCTCTGTGGGCAGCCGATTCTTCTGTGTCCCTCTCCTGGGAACCTGTTATAGACCTCATCTGACCGCTGCTCAACAAAAGCCTCTCGGGAATTACCCAGCATGCCTCACGGTCTGCAGAGAGTTGTGCCTTGATGCTTTTCGGGTGGTGGAGGGAGAGAATCCCCGCTGTGTTATTAAGCCGGGTTTGAGTCCAAACTCAGCCGTGAGAATTCCAAGACAGCTTGTGTGCAGCTTTATTCCTGGATGTGTGTTTGCCTGGAGAAATTGCATAACACCTCTTAAAATTGTACAATCGGTTACACATTAGCAATGTCTGACTAGGCAAATAAACTTTAGTAAATCATTCGCGGAGTGTAATAGTAGATTCCACTCTTACAGAAACACACCATGCTTTGCTGTAAAACATTTTTTCTAATTCAATAAAACTAAAGTTTGATTACCGTAGAAAACCCTCACATCAGTTTGTTAATGCAGTTCAATTTTAATTAAATAAATACACTTATGAACGTTTTTGTGTTTTAAATGTTATATTATATTATATTATATTATATAGTTGTTTCTGGTTCTCGAATCTGATTGGCTGGGAGCGTTTAACCATTTGTATCACTCCACTTGCAGCGCCTGTAATGGCGGTTGAGCGAATACACCATTATGTTTTACAAATATTAGTTGTTGTGTCAAGGAATGTAGTTTTAAGAGTTTTTTTGTAGTTATTGAGACATCAAATGCGTGACTCATAGCCCTATTTTACAATTTGTTTAGATGTTTTCGGAGACGTGAGCTCCAGGCCGACAGCAGGCGTTCAGAGCTCGAGTACCCGCTGAGAACAGCTTCATCTCGGCCAATCCTTCGGGAATTAACTCCTTCCCAGCCAGCATCAGCATTTTATTTTTATTATTTTCACAAAATGTAATAGCTCCCATGGTATTTTGTTGTATTTATATCTAAAAATTCAATATATTGAAAGAAAGAGCAGGGCCTGTGCTTTCCAACAAACAAAACATTTTATTACAGCTTTATGCATTCACTTGATTGTGGGTATACGTTTCAATAAAAAAGGCACACTTTTGAATAAAAGGCTGAGAATATAATTTTTTTTTTGTCAAGCACTACATACAGATCAGATTCAGATTGATTAAAACATGGATGCAGTAGATCGAGTCCGTCAACACACCGAAACCTTCGCAGTCGTATCTTTTCGTGGGTTTGACAGTCTGCAGGTTTGATTTATGCGCTATTGAATGTTTGACGGTGTACGCGAGCAGTTCTATCGCAGGGAAATTCTGTCAGTGTCGAGGAAGCGTTGTGTCATCTGTCAATGGCGAGGGAAGAGTCGACTGCTACAGTGATTTTTGAGAAGTCATTCGCTCCGACTCCGTTGTTTATTTTAATTTTTGTTGACGAGAAGTGTCTGTTTCCTGGACATTAGCACCATTCTCCCACTTGAGTGACTTTACAGATCTGTATTGACACGAAGCGGCTTTATGTTCGGGAAGGTTTATTTAATGAACTGTTCATATGAAGCGCATAAATCTTTTCCCGCTCTCTGTGCCGGTCGGGCCGTCAGTCGTCCTGTGTGCCACAAAAGCCCTTCTCTCTCCGTCTCTGAGAGCAGCAGGAGGGAGATGGGATCTCTGCTGATGTGAGGCCTCTTAAAAACAAGCTCCCAGATCTCTTGTTTTCCAAAGGGAAGATTTACATTCTTTTGCATGGAAAAGTGGGGTCATTGTTGGTTAAAACGACCTCACCCTGCGTCTACAACCCGCTGAGATTAGAGTTCTGATGAACTTGTATGAATCGTGCAACTTTAGCTTTGTGTTTTTATTGCTGCACACTCTGGATGTGCATTTTTTTTTTTTTTTAGTTAGGGAACATTTGCTTCTGAATGAGTTTATGAAGTAGAAAGGATAGATTATCTTTAATATTTGGGTGATCTGTGTTAAAGGAATAGTTCACCGGAAATTAAAATTTTGCATTTACTTCTCCTCGCGCCATTTGTGACTCGTACGACTTTTTTCTTCGGTGAAAAGCGAAAGGAGATGTTTCTCAGAAAGTGTGAGCAGCTCTTTTCCAAATAACAAAAGTTGAGTCAAATTTATGATTATTATTTATTGTTTTCGATTCAAATGATATATGTTGTTGGTTTTTTTTTAATGATACATACATTTCAATTAATTTAACAGATGTAATTTAAAAAATCCCCTCCAAATTCCTTGCTGTATTGAGTGTTTTTTAGTGTATATATATATACATATAAACATATTTTTTAATACTTTTTATTTACCACGATTATTAAATTGTGTGCACCTTTTAGCAAATCGAGGGACCAAAATAGTAAATCATACACACGTTTTAGCAAATCGAGGTAATAAATTAGTAAATCATACACACAATTTACGTTTTTGGGGTTCCAATAATTTTAGTACTTTAGCTTCAATTTATTTCATTTCCAACATTGCTAATTTTCATTTACCTTTATTAATTTTTTATTCCAGCTTCATTCAGTTTCTTGTTCAAATCCAGGTTTTGACATTTCCTAGTCCCATTCCTTCTCGTTTTTCCTCAGTAATTTCCTGTCCCTGTCGATAAAATGAGTGTAAAGCCCGACACGTATAAGGACGGGGTCCTGTGTGGCGAAAGCCCTGTTGTGTTAAACCGACTGCAGTGTTAGTACCGCCGGCTCCTCAGCCTGACATTTCAGCAGACGTTGATATACTCCATATCAGTGCTTAAACATGATGGATGACTCACGAGAGCTTTGTTGACTTGTTAGTAGATCACACAGCAGCTTCTGGTGAGAGCAGGTCTGCACAGCGACTGAAGATCGTGGAGTCATCGGCCCGGCGTGAGCTGGAGAGATGAGCTATATGTCGCGTTTTTAACACTTTTTGTTTCGTCAGATCAGATAACCTGGTCAAATTCTTCCTAAAACGCTGTTTCTCTACTCTGTTATGTTGGACTAGATTTAGTGGAATGTCTCTTGAGGGCGTATTTAACACTCGTGTTGTACATCACCAGCACATCTCCAGTCAAGAATTGTGCATATATTTCTACCATCAGAGTTTGAACACTTGAGGAAAAAGGATGCCTTGAGATCCGAGGGTAATTTTGGGAATACTCCGTCATAATCCGGCTGTTTGCCGTGACATGAATCAGGTGACCTTTAGCTGTCCATTACAGAAGATGGTTTGCCATCAACGAGAGAAGAAAAATGCGTGAGGTTGCAGAGGAAGCAGAAAAATGTATATCCATGACAGAAAGCCGTAATGTAAGAGAGGGAGATGGAGGGAGGAGGAAATGAAGAGTGAGCGGATGAAAGAGTGAAGGAGCGCGAGGACTTGGCAGGAGTACAATGAGATGTCATTTTTTTCCGGTTCTGTTTGTATGTTGATGTATTGAAAGGATTTGTCTGCCTGCCATGAGTGGGAGTGTCCCTCGTGGCTTCCCGTTGTCTGGATCACTTTTTCATTTTTTACACACTTCACAAGTTCCTCCTGATGTCCACGTCGCCGAGACCCGGAGGATTTCACCTGGATCTGCTCTTCTTCATGAGTCTGTGTGTTTTTGCTGGCGCTGTAGCTTCAGTCACACTGGGTCTTGTGAAACCTCCCCCTTTGCTTGACAAGCGTGCTAATTGAATTGTGGGAAAATGCTAATCATGGACATGTAGGGGAATGTTGGTTTCTTTCTCTGCTGCCTTTGCAACGGATCCTGCAACCACGAGTGCTGTTGACGGATGTTTAGATGTGATTTATGTATGCTGGTTTTATGTAATTACACCACAGATCATCAGAATTGTCCCACAGTGTGTTGTGCGGTAAAGAGCTCAATTTGCATTGGTGGTTAGCAGCAAGTTGCTGATTTGATCCATGGAAGAAGTGAGCGAGCCTGAACCTTTGTTAGAAGTTGCCATTCCATGAGGGGAAAGATCGTCCATCCAATCTCCAAACCAGTGCAGAAAGATTCTCTGGAGTTTAATTGTTTATAATTTTCAAGAAATAAGTTGAAATTTCGATTCAAGGGCCGCCAATAGTACTAAAATGGCTATAACTTGTGAACGGAATGAGATATTCTCACCAAACTTGGTACATCTATGTAAGAGTTAATTCTGTGATTGCACGAAAAAGGACGTGGAGACTGGCCACATGGTGGCGCTATAACAGGAAAAAAAACACATAAAAATGACTAACTACTTCACCGTTAGTCTGATTGACCTGAAAAATGGCATGCGGTGTCTTTGTCCAAGGTGCCATGATTGACAGTGAGGGCATTGAAGTATCTCGAAAAACACATCCACCATCGGCCAATGAAATTTGAGCAGCTATCGGACAAAGTCAATGGAGGCTGATCGGAACGGGCCTGTTCGACTCACAGACTTGTGTGAAATGCAGAAGAAATCTGCCACCGGGGGGCGCCTTCACGTTTTTCACGTGTGTAAAGGATTGTGTATCATCATATGTTTTTTCACACACGCCCACGACATTCACGTCACATGGTAGAACTGCTCATTTTTTGCCTCTACGACCGCCACTGTGATTCGAATCGTTCGTTAAATATTGGAGATTATTTCAAAAACCTGCTCCTAGGTTTTTAGCTCGACCTCAATAACTGTTAAAAAGCTTTAAACACCATATATTTCCAATGGTAAATGGCCTGTATTTGCTGTAAATGGTCTTTTTCATCCATGGTCAAGATTGTTACAGCCGTAAAACATAATACATTTTCACACATGTGCGTAAACGCCTTAAAGCGCTTGAACCCCGATAATTACTGCTCGCAGATTTATTCATTTATTGTTTTTACATTTACATTTAGTCATTTAGCAGACGCTTTTAACGACTTACTAGTGAGGAATACAAACAAGCGATTCTTCATGAATTGGCAAATAGACACACATTTATTTTTAACTTATGCACACTGAGGCTGCATTAGTTTCAGCAAAAATACGTTAAGAATTGTGAAATATTATTATTTTTTTAAGTGAATATCAGGCCAAATGTAATTTATTCCTGTGATCAAAGAAAATCAGAAATCATTCTAATATGCTACAGTTTGCCATTTTACCCGAACATAACCTTTCTTATTTTCAATGTAAAAAAACACAAAAACACAAAAACAGGTGTGCTGCTTAATTTCTTTTTCATGCAAACATGATAAATGAACATTATAACTTCACTGTCACTTTACTAATTAAAAAAACTTTAAGTTTCATCATGTTTTATGTATTCATCAGTAATTTTCTTGTAGTTGTTGCAAGCCGGTTCCGACGGGCCGTCGCGATGACGCGAGCGTGTTTGAGCGAGCGGTGTGAAGTTCACGACCGTGGCCGAGGTGGTCCTGACGGGTAAGAGCAGATGCTGGTGAAGAGAGAGAGAGAGGAGAAGGTGTCTGACAGAAGGAGACGAAGTGTTTCTCAGCGATACGCCGTGTCCGCCCTCACAGTCACTTAGCGTTTTGACAGAGCAACTCCAGCTTTTCAAGCTCCAAGACTCTAAAGTGCACTTAACAGCTTACTATAACAACGTGTTTTCAAGGCCCGCTCCGAAGAGCTCTTCCTCAGCCTCGCAGGGGTCGAAGATGACGTGCTTCTCTTCCTCTTTTACTCTCTCTCCGCCGTGTTTATTTTCACGCCGTCATCAGTCGCTCCGCATCTGATCGACGAGCGCGCTGAGTCATCCGGAGACGGCTAATGCACATTTCGTGTTTCGCAGAAAGTGCATTGGGGTAAACTCACCGTCGGAGTGTGTCGTGTTTGTTTTCACACAGCTTGCCGTTTTTTGATCATTATGCATATAATGGGTGATTATGATTTATAGTAAGCATTTATTCAGGCAGTTGAAGTGTTGCAGAGAGTGAGTTGAAGTGATGTGTCAGGGCCGCTATCAGGAAGAGATCAGATCTCTGTCTGCGATAGGACAGGGATTGGGCTCAAATGATGTCATGTGATCTTCATCCTCATCCTCCGAGGGATATTTCTTCATATGCGCTGCCCTTTGTTAAAGGTCAGCCGTGGCGCTGTCAGAGATCAGGGTTTATTTTCTTCCCCGCTGCGCCACTGACACTTATTTTAATGATGCAAAACGAATGCAAATCTTCGACTCGGGGTTGTTTGTTTTTGTGTGGTTGAGTCTCTCTGTCTTCATCTAATTTTTGTCCCCTTGCGTAGGATAGAAAAATCACAAATGAGATCGCTTAGTTGTCTCTCTCGCATAGCAATGAGATTAAATAGGGAGCAAATGGACTTAAAATTGTGCTTTTCTCATATTTCCTCTTGAGCTTATACCGAGAGGGAGTTTTAATACCCAAATATTGCTCATATCTCTGGAGACTTAACTACATTTACAGTTCTGTTCTGTTGCTTCTCCTTATAATTCTGTATCACAGGGATTCCCAAATGCTTTTGTCAGCAGAATCCCTTTGA
This sequence comes from Zacco platypus, assembly GCA_038088235.1. NCBI lineage: Eukaryota > Metazoa > Chordata > Actinopteri > Cypriniformes > Xenocyprididae > Zacco > Zacco platypus. The sequence continues at coordinate 33,652,095 of CM076080.1, read as the reverse complement.
ATTTAAATATTTACTAGTTTATATTTCAATCATTTATCCACAAATTCCGTTTACTGTTCTGTGATGTTGGTTTATGTTCATATGACATGCAAGTAAGTGTTTTTTCTTTTTCTTTAATGTATTTACAGAAGACCTGTGACAGCAGCGTCATTACTCCCGTGTCACATGACCCTTCAGAAATCATTCTAATATGATGATTTGATGCTCAAGACACTTTATTATATCAATCATCAAAACTTCATATCAGTGTTCAACACAGTTTCACTGGTTAAAGGGTTCGTTCACCCAGAAATGAACTTTCTGTCATTAGTTCCTCTCCATCATGTGGTTCTTTAAGACCTTCGCTCATCTTCAGAACACAAATGAAGATATTTTTGATGAAATCCGATGGAATCTGAAGCACATATCGGTCTAGAGGTCCAGACAGGTGGTAAAATGATGATTAAAATAGTCAAATAAGAAAGACTGCACTAACTCAACGACTAACGGTTCAAATTGTTGAATAAAGTCGTTATTTTTGTTTTGTTTTTGCGCACAAAAAGTATTCAGGTGTCTTCATAACATTAATGTTGGACCACTGCAGTCACGTCGACTGTTTTAACCGCATTTGTACCACCTTTCTGGTTTATATTGTATTAAAAATGTCTTCATTTGTGTCCTGAAGATGAACGAAGGTGTGGAACGACATGAGGGAGACGAATTCAGGACAGAAACTTCATTTTTGGGTGAACTAAAACTTTATTATTATTAAATTAAGACATGATTTGTTATCACAACATTTTTTTCTGTAGTCAAATCAACTTGGATAATTAATTAGCTTCAGATCACATAATACTTTGCGTTTCCAATCGCTTTCTTTGTAATAACTCAAATTTTTAAGTTCAGTGAAGCAGCTAACTTACTTTTTTTGAGTTAAACCAACAATTCTTTTTTTTTTTTTTTACATGCATCTGGGCACTAAAAACTGCAATCAAAAGTCAAAGATATACCATCCATATTGAATTTGTCAAAAACTCTTGTTCTTAAACGTATTTCTCCCGAAGAATTGTCGGAGAAACTTAAGTTTGACTGAAGCACTGAGCTGTGAAAGAGCATCCTCTGAGCAGTAAATCTTCCTCCGGGTTCTTCTGGACGAAACCCTGGCGATGGCATTGCGTGAAACAACCAGCTAATGAAAGGAAGAGTGTGATGATTGTGCTGGAGTCCTCGGCGCTCCGGGGCCGTTATCGTCTCATCCATCCGTCTCAACTCCGCTCCTCACGGTGCTCCGAATGGAATTCTCTCCCTCCCTCTGCCCTTTTGGAGGGCTAGCATGTGTGAAAAATTGTTAAGCAGCTCTCTCCTCTGTTTTCCCCCTCTCTCCCTCTTTCTGTCCTTTGTGCTCGAGCAGGCGTGTTCCAAACTCTTGACATCAAAAGAAGGCGTAACTCATCAGCCTCTCACCGGGGAAACTCTTTTCAGAAAGAGGAATACGAGCGAAACAGGATCCGTTCGGGGCCGTGAGGAGCCGTGGGGGTGATTTGTGGCCCTCTGTGTGTGTGTGTTTGAGGGGGCGGAAGGGAGTTGTGGGAGTTGAGTGTGCGGGAGCCCGTCGACACCGGACCGCTGGAAACATAAACACAGGCTCATAATCACACCGCTGGACACGCAAACACACACGGCCCTCATTCGTCAGGAGTTGTTCTCTCGCTTCTGTTTCTTCCTCCATCCACTTTTACCTTAAAGGATCAGTTCATAATTTACTCACCCCCATGTCATCCAAGATGTCTTTCTTTCTTCAGTGGAAAAGAAATGAAGGAAATCATTCAGGATTTTTCTCCATATAGTGGACCTCAATGGGGTTCAACGGGTCCAAATGTCAGTTTCAGTGCAGCTTCAAAGATCTACATGATCCAGACGAGGAATAAGAGACTGATCTAGAGAAACCATCGGACATTTAATACAAAAATATAGTTTTTAACCACAAATGCTCGTCTTGCACTGCTCTGATGTGCCACACATGACGTCATCACGCTGGAAAGGTCACGTGACATAGGAGGACGTATATCATTTTTTTAATTTTATTATAAAATCTGATTTTTTTTTTTTAGAAAATTTCATTGATGTCATTTGGAGTAACCGAAATAAAGGGATCAAGTCATGTTGTCAATATCATGTGACAGGATGTGACATCATTCAGACATTCTCCAAATGATCACATGGTCCTGAAGTAAAGTAACTAACGAACTATTTTCACTTGTTCATACGCATATCTCGAAACACCAGGTCATTCGGTGCAACCGCTATAAAACATGGAAAATGCTGTAATATTTTAAAACCTTGTTTGATTGTCCTTTTGCTAGCTTGCTAGATTTCAGCCTGTTGGCGTTGTTTGAAAATATGGTCATTCGGTGTAACCAAAAGTGTCATTCGGTAAAACCGACATTTTTATTAAACCTAATTACTTTTTTGGATACAGATCTTGTAAAAAAAAATGACAAAAGCAGTTTTAACTGATTATAAAAACCACATAATCTCATTGTTAACACTCAATAAAACTTCAAAATTAATTATATCTCCATTGTTTTTTTTTGTTTATTTTTTTTAGAAAATTTCATTGATATCATTTGGAGTAACCAAAATAAAGGGATCAAGTCATGTTGTCAATATCATGTGACAGGATGTGACATCATTCAGACACCTCCAAATGATCACATGGTCGTGAAGTAAAGTAACTAACTCTTTATGAACTATTTTCACTTGTTCATACGCATATCTCAAAACATCAGGTCATTCGGTGCAACCGCTATAAAACATGGAAAATGCTGTAATATTTTAAAACCTTGTTCTAAATATAAAAAGTTTGATTGTCCTTTTGCTAGCTTGCTAGATTTCAGCCTGTTGACATTGTTTGAAAATATTGTCATTCGGTGTAACCAAAAGTGTCATTCGGTAAAACCGACATTTTTATTAAACCTAATTACTTTTTTGGATACAGATCTTGTAAAAAAAAATGACAAAAGCAGTTTTAACTGATTATAAAAACCACATAATCTCATTTTTAACACTCAATAAAACTTCAACATTAATTATATCTCCATTATTTGTTTTTTTTTATGCTTTTAAAAGCTTTATTCGTCCCGCGTAGTTTCACTCTCTCAGATTATTCAGTCATTTGTCTCCTTTCACTCGCTCACTGTTTTATTCACTCATTTACACCCGGCATGTTTCTTTCCGTTCTTTAAAGCGACTCTCCCTCAGCCTCTCAGCCAGGCGTCCTGTAGTGTGAAATGGGTCCGTCAGTAGAATTAGCATAGCTCTTCTGCAGCAGATTGTATAACATAACTTTGGCAAAGGGCTCCATATGGCTCACGGTTCACTCTCTAGCCCTGCCCACTGACTAATACTGCTCTCGCTGAGCCTGAGTGCTGCATTAACATAATTAAAGTGGCCACACACACACACACACACTTCTTTAGCCTTGGCCTCTGTTCAACCACCCTCCTCTGATCCAGGCTGTAAAAGATGTCAATATGGCAACTTGGTGTTCTGTTTGATTAGAGTAGTTCACGTCTGTTATTGTCATTAGAGATTTCGATCTCCGACCTTAAACAGACAGTTGCCGTTTGATACGTCAATTCAGCGAAGGGTTGTAACGTCGCGAGATAAACCCTGTAGACCCTGTCATATCATGCTATTGTTTGCTCTTAGATGAAATGGCAGTGTAATTATTCACTGATTGCTGTGTGGTAGGACGTTATCTAGTTTTCATTGGTTTCATGACATGCCTGCCCACGTGTTGACTCGAGTACGGCACGATACTACATTTAATTATAAAACGCAGTGCTGGACGTGACTCTCTCATGTAAACATGAACCCTCACGTGTTTGTGGTCATGATTATGTTGTGCAATCAGTAAACATTTTCTTGCATGTCACTTGATTATTGAGACATTTTATTGTGAGTGCATGTTTTTGATGGAAAAGACTCCGGAAAGTCAAAGGAAAAGTGTGATTCGCTCGACTTTATTGATGCATCACAGTTTACCTCTTTAACTTCTTAGTTTATTTAAGGTTAAAGATATGAGAAATTCAACTCAAGGAGAGATGAACAGGGGGTTGTGTAGCCAAAGGATATATATATATATATATATATATATATATATAAATGTAAGTCTAAATGTTTAACTAATGCAAGACTTTTATTTTGATAGACATGTATAAAGCTGCTGACACTTCTGTCAGATGCAGTTTAAGTAAAGAGTGCCTGAGAAAAACCCATTGTCCTGATTCAGTGTCTCCGGTCGGATGAGATCTCGTCAGCTATATGTCAGTGTCCTTATTCCAACTTTATTTCCGTAACTTGTTATGAAATAAAATGTCTCTCAGTTGCGTGCACAAATGCGGACAGACGCTGTATATCACTTCACTACATATAAAGATCAAAATAAATTTTAAACCATGCAACGGCGTAGTCACGTTGACCGTGAATAAGTCATGAAATTACTATTTCATGCAGGTATTCATTAGGATCCGTGTCCGTGTTTTATTAACAGTTTGAAACCTCAAAATACCACTTTATTTTCACTTTGTGTTATTTTCTATAGTATTGATGACTGCGGTGGCTCCTACAAACTTACTGACTTTATTATATATGAGTCGAATAAGGTTTTTAAAAGTGTAAAACAACATAATAGTGGTATAATTTATAATTATAATTATTTTTATTAAGTGTTAACAATGAAATTATGTGGGTTTTATAATCAATTAACACTGCTTTTGTCATTTTTTACACATTTGTCACCAAAACAGCCATTCATTTTAACCAAAATGTCAGTTTTACCGAATGACACTTTTGGTTGCACCGAATGAAGATATTTTCAGGCTGATATCTAGCTAACTAGCGAAAGGACAATGAAACATTTTATATTTAGTACAAGTAAAGTTGCAGCGTTTTCCATGTTTTATAGCGGTTGCACCGAATGACCTGATGTTGCGTATGAACAAGTGAAAATATGAATTTTTCAAATTGTTAAAAGAGAGTTGCCTAGTTTGTTTCATGACCATGTGATCCTTTGCAGGTGTCTGAATGATGTCACATCCTGTCACATGATACATGACTTGATCCTAAATGGTTACTCCAAATGACATCAATGAAATTCATTTTCCCGGACATTCTTTCTCATAACAAAGCGACGACTTCTACACATCATTTTAATATCATTGTGCACTATGTTGATATATGATGTTATAAAACCATGCCAGAATAAAACAAATATATCCATTTATTACATTTTAAGATGTTTTAATCTCAAATGAACGGTTAAACCGAATGACCTTTTGACACTTCAAAATCTTTAACAATACCTTTTCATATGCTGTAAATCATAATTAAATTTCGGATTCAATAAAAGAGATCTAGTTGTACGTCCTTACATGCTTTGGATGTCATATCTTTGTTTTTTATGATTATTAAGGCGTTTGGACCCGTCACGTCATTGACCCATTCACAAAACCCGCTATTTAATAGCTTGACCTTATATTGTTTTTTTCATCCATGTTAGTGATATTCTTACAATTAATGTGTATGTTTATCTCTCAAATGGTTGACACACACAACTACTGTCCACCATTTTTTGGGAAATAAATGTGGGCTGTAGCTTAATGACCTTGGGAAAATGGCCGAAACAGTTGGGAAGCACTGAACTAGAGGCATAGTTTACCAACGTTTTTCACATGTAAGTACAACCACGTCTCTTCCTCTGTTTTGCTCACCTCGCCGTCAACCCGCTCTGCCCCTCTCGCTCTTCCTCTGATGAACACAGTAAGTGTGTGTCGGCCGCGTTTGATTTGTGGAACTGTGCAAACACTCGCAGATCCCAACACGCTCACTAACTAGACTTCACCCCTCCCATCTCCTCCTCTGTTTATCCTGCTTTTCTTTTGCCCCCGTTTACCCCGGAGAGACAAAGGCGTGAAAAGGGTCTGTTTCTCCACCTAATCCCCACCTGGAGGCTTTGTCTGAGACCCCCTTTCAAACACACACACACACACACACATATGCGCTTTTGTCTCTTTTTGCATGGGTCTCTTCTCCACATGTATGTCAAGAACGGCTCCTTATCTTGCAGCGAATCGGTTTAATACCGTCGGCTGCTGTGCTTTTAATAGACTGGTTGTTTTCCCGCTGCCGCTGGAGTCTGTTTCCTCTCATATATTGAGAGAGAAAGAGGCCAAATGAAAGAGTTTAACCTTGGTTTAGATGGAAACAGGATGATGCTTTCTAGACAGCCTCCCACCGATGATACCTTTAAATGGAGTCGAGTAGGTTGACATCTCTTCTGTTTGCTTTATTTAGATAGGGCATTGAGAGCTGGCTTTTATAGATCTGCTTTGCCTCTCATATGACAAATTACAGGAAAATGTTTAAGTGTGCATTTTTTTTTTTTTTTTTAGTTCATAAACAGGTTGACGGCCAGCTTTTTTTTTTTGGGTAGCTGGAAACAGGATGTGGTGTGTACAGTAGGCGTAGCATTTAAACTTGACCTCACATGAGGCGCTGGTTATGTCGGGGTTCTCACGCGTCTGACTCAAGCCGCCTTTCCACTAAACAACAAGTAAGTCATTCATTTTCGATGCATGGCGTCCAGACTATATGTGGTTTCTGATGCGTTGAAATATTTGAGCTTCTGCGGCTAAAACATATGTGACCAATTTGAAAGTTCTTCCACAGAGACACACGGGAGCGTTTGAATGGATCCGCTGATAGGCGCTTGCTGTCAAACGCTCCTGTGCAAGCGTTCACAGATGTCTATTTACAGCGTGCTTTTGAAGCGTTGATCACTGTAGCCAATCATCTGTTGAGTGCATGAAGGGCCCCGCCCCCTTTAGTTACTGTTGCTATGCGCTCTCACGCCACACATCATGTTCTCACGCTGTCAAAAATACATCGGAGCAAAGAGGACACTGACAACGAATGAAGATATAGTAATGTTTTAAAGAAGTTTCATCAATAAATAGCGTCTAGTGTGTGTTTAATGTGTGGTGACAGATCGCTGTAGCTCCTTGTGAAGCGATCATCTCTTCATACTAGTTCATTTATAGCATCAAATAAACATGAATGAACATCAGAAGGAATGTTGTTTCAAGACGTGATTCAAGTTCACCAACGTTAATCTACTAACTCCCCTGACCGCTTTGACGGACAAAATGGAGGATAAAGTGATATTTATGTTCCACGTGGTCGTACTGGGGAACAAGGAAAAAAGAGGAGTTTTGCTCTCCTGAGCTTAACCTTATTGCAAATGTCTGCTTGTCTTCTGCCTTTTTGGGTCAGAGACTTCCAGTTTTGTCTCTCTGACATGCAGTCATGACTCTCATAATATATATATATATATATTAATTCACATTTTCACCTTCAAACCGTAGAGAACAGGTCACACAAAGCCCGGTTAATCCAACACTACACTTCCACTGCGGTTCGGTCACGCTCCACACCGACCCACGATGCTTAAATATTAATACAGGCGTTCTTCCTCCCCAGCGCACCGTTATCATGGCTGTCACTCTCAGGGGCACGGCGGGCTCACGGTATTGTCACATACTTTCATTTTCAATTAAAGCAGGCGCACAGGGATAAGGAAAGTACCCACAAGAGGAGAGAATAAATACCTGTTAAAACGCGACGCGTGTTCGCATGCGTGCCGCGGATTGATAAAAGATTAAAGCGCTGAGAGTGATAGGGAGTTTGTTGACACTTTTATCTAACATGCTAGAAAAGATGGAACCAATTCATGCCTCATATCCCTCTTCCCTTGTTTCCTTGTCTCTTTCTCTTCCGTGAAATGGTGTTTTTTTTTAATGGTGCCTCTTCCTACGGAAAATTTTTTCAGACATTTCGGGTGTTTCTCGGGGTCGGCCTGTGATGAAAGTTAGTTAATGCAAACTAAACAAATCCCAAATATTAAAATGTGTGGAAAAAATCATCGCAAAGATATGAGAGTGAAACAAATCATTGAGTCAGAGTTTGAACTCGGATAGTAATACTAAGAGGACAGGAAATGATGGGGAAGAGAACGGGAATTATTAGTTTTCACTTTTATATGCTGTTTTAGTCCACATGATGAGTTTCAGGAGATGTAGGAAGTGAATAATAGAATTAAAATTAAAAATGAAGCGGTTCTGAAATTGAACCACTTCCTGGAGCTCGATTAGTAATTATAATAACATGCGACGTTTGTTCTTCTACCTCGAACTCTTCGAAGAATAACTGACATGTTAAAGAAGCATGACTGCTGACAGACACTGATTCAGCTCGTCCTTCGTCTGCACCTGTACAGCAGTGCGTCTGTGTGCGTCTGTGCCAACAACATTACGAGCTTCTCGCTGGCGGATCTGGATAAATCTGCACCTCGATGTTTTATGACACACTTCGGCCTCTCTTAAGTCTCTTCTGCAGGTGTTCTTGCATATGTTTGGACACTAAATTGCCACATTATGTTTGCCAAATGGAGCTCATCTCTTCACCAGAAGGCGATTTGTCTTCACAAATGAAATTGCATTTGTACCCAATAAAATCAACTCCTCATTAAAGAAGGTGTGAAGTGTGTAAGTGACCTTTAAGATGAAAACAAAAGAGAAATATATCTCCCATTGATTCAGGTAAAACATGGGGTTTGATCTTCCGAAAGAAATAAGTCGCTCGTGTAAATCTTCGTGCGTTGAAGGTATCGATGTCACGAGTGGCTGGGTAATTCGACTTGAGGCTTCTTTGACAATTTGTAATGAGTTCAGCCGATACGTGTGAGGGTTCGAAGTTGTTGAAGGCTGCGTTTGAGACCTTCAAAGGATCTATTTGTGCATTTCCTGCTCTTTGGTTGCTTCTAGGCTGGTTTCTGTGGTTCAGCGGAGAGGGTCAGACTGTATGGACTCTACAGGGAAGCTCTGTGAGGAAACTTGAGTGAACAAAGTCCTCATTAGCAGCATTAATATATCTCGCAATGGTTCCATGGCAGCCTTTCTGGCTCCTCATTAGCTGATTTTAACCTTTCACAGTGACCCATTATGGATCATTGTTGACCCCAGGATGAGGAGACTTATAACAGAACCAGGAAACAATGATTTATAAGAAGCCAGAGGCCTCGGCGCCAATTTAAGAGCGCTTTTAAACTAGAGCCGAGAAGCGTTGCTTGGAGACATAACTTTATAATGAGGAGCTGAGCTGTTGATTGATCACTTGTCTTTGTGTGTTTACGTCCAAGGTAGTTTGGCAAAACTTTTGTGTACCGGTAAGCTCAGATTGCGTTATTGTGCCGAACGCTTCATTAGTGACGGTTGTTGGTGACACTATTTGCATGAATTCCTCTGAATTGTGGTTGAGTTGCAGTAGAGATTCCGTTCAGGAATCCCAACAGGATGCTGTTTAATCTTTGCAGGTGTAGTCCTTTGTTTTACAAGCGTAACAATTAAAATTTGTATGAAAAGAGATGTTTAATTAGCTAATAGTGTAGCAGTCCTTCAAGTGCTGTTATATAACGAGTCGTGGTTGCCGTGGGCAGATAATGAGCTCCTCATGCTTCTTCGTGGTATTAGAATTGAGCTCAGATCTCTAAAAACAGGAAGATATTCTAAACTATTGTCAAAGCTGTTTGTTTATTTATTTTTATTAATTTGATGATTGATTGGTTGATTATCGGATATTGAATTATATTCGATATAGTGATATTGTATGGTACTCAATACCCTTTTCGACACTTCGGGGAACATTTGCACATATAAACCACTATACAGATCATTTGTTATTATGTCATATTTTTTTAGATAATTTGGGTGATTTTGTTGTAATATCTTACAGACAGCTCAGGGAGGCTTTATTTGAAGCGTTGAACTACGAAAGTAAACGGTCAGTATTAGTAAACAAATTATAGCATAAATAAATACAACAGAATCAAGAGACAAATGAAATAAACATGGTTTTATGTTTTTCAGGTGAGTCTAACAGTAGTGTTCAGGTAAAAATACTGCAGAAATGAAACTAATCAAATGTGAAATAACACTGGATCGTTTTCATGATAAAAATTCAATACAAAAGTTAAGTGTCTTTGATTGACACTTTGATTAGGTACTGTCACTTTAAGAGCTTATGCACGGATCCAACATACTGTTACGCATGCATTTTCTCAGCTATTTAAGTTTCAAAACTGACTGTATTTACCTGAATACTCGCCAAAACAGACATTTTGAAACAATTTTGTATGTATTTGACTGTTTAAGCTCAATAAGGCACGGAAAAGCAGTAGTTCGGTTCGCGTGAGCTGTTTGAGAGGCGGCTTTATGTGCGCGACACTTCAGTCGTGCGGGAATGACTACAATTACGAGCACTATTCGACCAGAGCGAGTGAGTGAGAGGAGTGTCAGTTCAGAAGAGAGATTTTTGTTAAGTATATTTAGTTTAATTTTCTAAAGGCTGGTTGGAATAAAAGCAGCAGTGCAGGTGTCTGAGTTCAGTTTAGTTTTATTAGCATTACATCATCGTTTGTTCACCCAAAAATGAACTTTCAGTCATTAATTCCTCTCCCTCATGTGGTTCTACACCCGTAAGACCTTCGATCATCTTCAGAACACAAATGAAGATATTTTTGATGAAATCCGAGAGTTTTTTTTATCCTCCATTGAAAGTGACAAAATTACCACAATCACTGTCCGACGATTTCATTGCTTTTAAAAAAAACTCTTAATTTGTGTTCTGAAGATGAACGAAGGTGAGTAATCAATGACAGAAATTTAATATGTTTAATTAATTTAAATAAAATCCATGCATTAAACATCTTTTATGCATTTTTTTTTTTATGAATGTCATCATTGTTTTTTTTAGTTGATAGGTTAAAGAAAGCACGGCCTTGCCGTTTTGTCCCGCCTGTCCCACTAAATGATGGTGAATTGGGCTGAAGGCAGTGCGTGTCACGGGGTGAGGAGTTCATTGACACGCTGGTCTTTTGAAGCTCTTCACTCGGTCTCATCGATTGGAGAGCCGCTTGTCCAGCTCTCAGGAACTGCGTCCCTCAGAAAGCGGAGGAGGGGTTTGATTAGTGGCTGAGTTGAGAGGGGGTCGTAAGGTTGAGGGGTCTCCATCTCCTCTAAGGTTTTGTGCTGTGGATAGATCTATGATTGCACATACGTACAGCGCTGAAGTGAGGAGGAAGTGACTGCTCTCTTCAGTCTCTGGTCTAAGATGTTTATGTTCTCTTGTTTATGTTCAGAAATAGCACTTTTTTTCCCCCTCGTCGGTTTCCTGCTGATCACCTGTTCGCTCTGTGTTCGTTTTCACTACTTCCTGTTATCGTCTAGTCGGTTTCTTTGAATTTGAATGCATTTGTTGTCATAACAACAAGGGGAAAGAAATCTGAATAAAGAACACTGGCTGAAATCTGACTGAATTCAGCGTCGCTCCTGATGATCGTGAAGAGATGTTTAGTGTTTGCATTACTGCGTCTTCTCTCATCGTCCTTTCAAAATGACTAACAAAGGAAGTGATCATCTGCGGCGAGCGGCGAGGAGGTGTCATATTCATTGTGCTGCGCTTTCAAAACAAACAAACATTTATTCCGACAATGATTAAATGTGCTGCTCAAAGAGGAACGCTACACACGTCTACGGTCTAGATGTTTAACTGTCTCTGGGGAGGATTTTGGGTGAGTTTTGGCTGGAGGTCAGAGGCCTGAGGTCTCGTCCAGTCTGTGTCCTGTGGAGAACACCTGCCGGTGGATGCGGCGGGAGATCAGGAGCGTGTAATAATCGGGATGAGTGGCAGTTTGTTAGTGGTCTTTGTTTACTGAATTGGACTGTAATTTCCTCTAACAGGGCTGAGTCCAGTCAGCCGTGTGTGTGTCAGGTCCACGGCGCTGTCTTTATTGTGGACTTTGTTGAAGGAAAAAAAAGAAAGCGCTGCATATACTGCTGAGTTTATCCAACTGTGTTGTGCCAGCTGGTGCGGGGCACTCTGAAGATGCCCTCTGGTGAAGATGCCACACACACACACACTAATGGAGAGATCGCTTCTTCACTGCTGATGCTTCAAATCCAGATTGTAATTATGATATCCGTTTAACAAAGCCTCCCTCCCTCTCTTCTCCTTCTCTTTTTTTCCTCTCTTCTGAGATGTTACAGTTCAAGATTCATTTCATTTCATCTCTTCTCTTATTGTATCTCTTTTCTTCTCGTCTTGTCTCGTCTTGTCTCGTCTCTTATCATCTCACCTCTTCTCTTCTCGTCTCTTCTTGTCTCGTCTTGCCTCTTGTTTGTCTCTTATCTTTTTGTCTCACCTCTTCTCCTTGTCTCACCTCTGCTCATATCGTCTAGTCTTGTCTCATCTTGTGTCTTGTCTCGTCTTGTCTCGTCTCGTCTCGTCTCGCATCGCATCGCCTCGTCTCGTCTCGTCTCTCCTCGTCTCTCCTCTCTTCTCGTCTGGTCGAGTCTTGTCTTGCCTCTTCCCTCTTCTCTTCTCATATTGCTTCTCTTCTCTTCTCTTCTCTTCTCTCATTTCTTCTCGTCTCTCGTCTCGTCTCGTCTCATCTCGTCTCTCATCTCATCTCATCTCATCTCATCTCTCGTCTCTCATCTCATCTCATCTCATTTCATCTCATTTCATCTCATTTCATCTCTCGTCTCTCATCTCATCTCATCTCATCTCATCTCTCGTCTCTCATCTCATCTCATCTCATCTCTCGTCTCTCATCTCATCTCATCTCATCTCATCTCTCGTCTCTCGTCTCATCTCATCTCATCTCATCTCTCGTCTCTCATCTCATCTCATCTCATCTCATCTCTCGTCTCTCGTCTAGTCTCGTCTCATCTCATCTCTCGTCTCTCATCTCATCTCATCTCATCTCTCGTCTCTCATCTCATCTCATCTCATCTCATCTCTCGTCTCTCGTCTAGTCTCGTCTCGTCTCGTCTTGTCTTGTCTTGTCTCGCCTCTCTTCTCGTCTAGTCTCGTCTCCTCTCTTCTGCTCTCGTCTCTCATCTTGTCTCCTCTTCTCGCCTCTTCTGCTCTCGTCTCTTGTCTAGTCTCGTCTCCTCTCCTCTCTTCTGCTCTCGTCTCGTCTCCTCTTCTGCTCTTGTCTCTCATTTAGTCTCGTCTCCTCTCTTCTGCTCTCGTCTCGTCTCGTCTCCACTTCTGCTCTCGTTTCTCATCTTGTCTCCTCTCCTCGCCTCTTCTGCTCTCGTCTCTCGTTTAGTCTCCTCTCCTCTCTTCTGCTCTCGTCTCGTCTCCTCTTCTGCTCTCGTCTCTCATCTTGTCTCCTCTCCTCGCCTCTTCTGCTCTCGTCTCTCGTTTAGTCTCGTCTCCTCTCTTCTGCTCTCGTCTCGTCTCCTCTTCTGCTCTCGTCTCTCATCTTGTCTCCTCTCCTCGCCTCTTCTGCTCTCGTCTCTCGTTTAGTCTCGTCTCCTCTCTTCTGCTCTCGTCTCTTGTCTCATCTCCTCTCATGGTCTCGTCTAGTCTCGTCTCCGCTCGTCTCCTCTCTTCTGCTCTCGTCTCTCGTCTCGTCTCGTCTCCTCTCTTCTCGTCTCGTCTCCTCTCTTCTTCTTTCGTCTCGTCTTGTCTCTTCTTCTCTCCTCACCTTGTCTCATCTCACCTTGGCTTTTCTTGTTTCTTTTCTCTTCATGTCTCTTCTCATCCTTTCCCATTAAGTGTCATCAGTTTTAGTCTATTCTAGCTTCTTCTCATCGTGTGTCTCTTCTCTACTTGTCTTTTTAACAATACACAATGACCTCAGCATGACCACAGGTGCCACAGAGGTGAGAAGGGACGCCAGTTTAATCTGGTTGGTCATCGTTGATTTCATGTGAAAAGTCTTCCTTGAACAAACCAGCCAACAGTGATGTTCTGCTTTTTATGTTTCCTTCTTTTGATGCATCTCCCGCTCTCTTACTCACTTTTATTTTCTGTCCATGCCCTCCATTTCCTGTACTATGCTCCATCTGTGCGCTTTTGTCCTATTCTCTCTGTCTCTCATCTCATATTTCTCTCTTTATCTTCATCTTTGCTCTCTTTCCCTCCATCTGCCGTCTTGCGGCGTGTCGGAGAGCTGGCGGGCGTTCTGAAGGTTCTCCGCTGGGGGGAAGGCTTTCTGGAAAGCAACAAAAGGATTTAAAAATAAGTTTGGTCTTTTCCTTATTTTAATGAGCCCTTCAATATTTCCCAGCCTGCCGCACTTTGCATGTGTTGTATTTTTGTACATGGATATGGTCTGAACTTGTGTTAGAGCAGAAATTATTCCTACAGTACATATTTTATCAGTATTTGTGTGGTGGCGTACGGATGCGAGATGAAAAGGCATCATAAACCTCCCCCCTTGTGTAACCCATTGCTTTTGTACGAAAGTAATTATAATTTTAGCTTTGTTGAGTGGATTATCTTTAATTGGTTGGATTAGAATGTAGTCCATGAGTCGAGTTGCTCTTTTTATTTATTTTTTTATCATTTAGTATGAATGTCTTTGAAGTGTGTTCATATCATTATGGAATATAAATAGATTGTTTATTGCATTCAGAAATGCAGTTTCTTTGTGCTCAGAAGAATATGGATATACTTTGTCTCGTATTGATCATGCTTTTCTTGCAGCACCAGATAATTATTGCACCACTTCTGCCCACAGAAAGCTCTGCACTTTAACTTATGAAGGAAGTTCTTATCCTCTTGTTGATCCCGGTCAAGAGCATTATCAAACACGTCAAATGAGAAACGGGGGGAAGGGCCACGTCCCCGCAATCCTTTCCCGTCCCATCTGTTTGGACAAAACGAGTGCTTAGATCATCCGAACCGCTCTTATTCTGCCGTGTTTGCGTTGCTCTCGGTACGATTTAGCAGGCATCGCTGTGACAACAATGAATTAGCAACACTTTTAAAAAAGCGCTTACAAATCACAAACAGAGTGCTGATTGTCGTTAACCGTGAGCAGAAACATGGTGTATTTACACATTCAGCACTGTTTTTTTAGTCTGTTATCTGGCAGTTTTTCACCCTCTGTGTAATTGGGTGTTGTTGAGCGGGATGGAGCGCACAGTCGGTGTAATCTGAGGTTATTTGTGGTCAAACGTTAGATTGAAGAACTCTCAGTTAGCCTCATAATCTGCCCTCAATCCTGTTAGCATCGCGTGAATTGTTATCCAAATTACAGGTCATGGATTCCGTAAACTTGCACACACACACACACACCACACAATGTTTTGTCACAGAATTGTTCATTCTTATTGTGATCACATGATGAAATTATTTAATTTTTATACAGCAATGCATTTTTTATTTGATTTTTCACAGTGAAGGTAAAGCGGAAAACAACTCAACTCTACTGTAAACAAACTAACAAACCGTTTGAATTTTGAACTTTGAGTTGCCGAAAATGATATTTTTTGATTTGTTTCATATTTTGATCACTAATTAACTTATATTTATGTTGTTTCATAATTTTGATGACTTTTTTTTAAATGTGTAAAATAGTCTCAATAAAGAAATAATTGGTGTGTCCAAACTTTGCTCTTTGCTCACAATTCTGATTATATTTATCACACAATCCTGACTTTATTTCTCAGAATTGTGATCTTTAAACTCTCAATTGCGAGTTATAAAGTACGAATTGTGAGATGCAAACATAGTTGCGAGCAAAAGTCAGAATTGTGATATAAAGTCAGAATTGTGAGATATAAAGTCAGAATTGTGAGATATAAAGTCAGAATTGTGAGATATAAAGTCAGAATTGTGAGTTATAAAGTCAGAATTGTGAGATATAAAGTCAGAATTGTGAGTTATAAAGTCAGAATTGTGAGATATAAAGTCAGAATTGTGAGTTATAAAGTCAGAATTGTGAGATATAAAGTCAGAATTGTGAGATATAAAGTCAGAATTGTGAGTTATAAAGTCAGAATTGTGAGTTATAAAGTCAGAATTGTGAGATATAAAGTCAGAATTGTGAGATATAAAGTCAGAATTGTCTTTTTAGTTTATTATTTATTGGCAGAAACAAGCTTCCATACAAATCGGATGATTTCAGGATATTTATCAGATGTTTATATACAAATACTTTTTTCTTGGTTTTCCACGCTTTCAGAGATGTTTAAACTCTAGCTGAGACGTTTATTTAGGGAACTTGCTGGAAACTTCCTGAAGCAGGAATTCCTGAGGAATTCCTTTATCAGATTCATTGGATTCATATTGAGTTTCAGTGGCTTCCAAACCCAGTAGCGTTGCACAATTTGCCCTCATTGGCTTGATTAAGGCAAATTACGGCAGGTTCAGGACTAACGTCTCAGATCTCAGGTGCAGATCACAAGAAAAGGCTCTTGACTATCTTTTGTAAAAATGTTTGTGCTTTTTCATTAATCCCTGTATTTTAATGTGCTGTAACCCGAGCACCAGTGGAGGGGTGAAGGGAGGGAGGCGTGGAGAGGCTCTCTGGGGTCATTTTCAGCTCTTTGTGCTGTTGTTTGGAGCTCACATGCCAGGGCGTGCTTTGACTTGCTCAGTGCTGTTTGTTTTCTTAACTCCACGGGCTCCCTGCAGTTCAGAATGCCTCAGTACCTCTGAATCTCTATGCTTTTACTCTCTTGCTCTTATGGGTCCTGCAGAGCTTTTCCAGTTTATGTTTGCATTGATATTCCAGTTTACTTGTCCACCAGTATGAAACGGCATTCATATTTACAGCAGGTTTAAGAACACATTATTCTTTGAAACTTTGAGGGGTGTTAGTACTACAGCTGTGCGATTATGAATTTTTTCAATTTTGATTTTGGCCTCCGATAATTATGAAAGATCTTTGAAAATCGAAATAAAACGGATTCCTTCCAGCGTAGCTTCCTTTCCGAGATATGAAGTCAGAATTGCAACTTTATATGAGTCGCAATTCTGACTTTATATCTCGCAATTCTGACTTTATATCACTCAATTCTGACTTTATATCACTCAATTCTGACTTTATATCTCACAATTCTGACTTTATATCTCGCAATTCTGACTTTATATCTCGCAATTCTGACTTTATATCACTCAATTCTGACTTTATATCTCACAATTCTGACTTTATATCTCACAATTCTGACTTTATATCTCACAATTCTGACTTTATATCTCACAATTCTGACTTTATATCTCACAATTCTGACTTTATAACTCACAATTCTGACTTTATATCTCACAATTCTGACTTTATATCTCACAATTCTGACTTTATAACTCACAATTCTGACTTTATATCTCACAATTCTGACTTTATATCTCACAATTCTGACTTTATATCTCACAATTCTGACTTTATAACTCACAATTCTGACTTTATAACTCACAATTCTGACTTTATATCTCTCAATTCTGACTTTATATCTCACAATTCTGACTTTATATCTCACAATTCTGACTTTATATCTCTCAATTCTGACTTTATATCTCACAATTCTGACTTTATATCTCACAATTCTGACTTTATATCTCTCAATTCTGACTTTATAACTCACAATTCTGACTTTATATCTCGAAATTCTGACTTTATATCTCACAATTGTGACTTTATAACTCAGAATTCTGACTTTATATCTCACAATTTTGACTTTATAACTCACAATTCTGACTTTATATCTCACAATTCTGACTTTATATCACAATTCTGACTTTATATCTGTGAGAAAAGTCAGGATTGTGAGTTGAAAAGTCAAAGACCTTTTTTATTTTTTATTTCATGGCAGAAACAAGCTTCCATAGTTTAGTACAGTCTGTTAGTATATCTTCCTGAAAAACTTGAAACTTAATATTTTCGTTCAGTTGTATTTATTTCTGTTTTGTTTGTAATTCGTTTCTTTGTTCTTGCTGTATTGCTGACTGTAATAATTTTGAAGACCTTTTTCTTACGTTAGTTAACCAAGTACTAGTTTTGTCTGAAATAGCAATAATTGTGTAATTTAAAATTACAAATATAATGAAATGAGACTTTAAATAATCGTGATTATGATTCTTGCCATAACTGAGCAGCCCTACTATAACTAAACGCAAAAGTGCACATCCCGGTGTTTTTGGAGTGATTCCAGCTCACATAAACTCCCGGTACTGTCATCTGTTTTTTTTGGTTTTTTTGGAGATCTATTGAATCTGAAAGCGTTGATTACATCGCTCATGGAGACCATAGACAGCATTCCTCCACCCTGGACAGATCTCATGGGAACCACAGCCATGTGACTAATCAGGTTGAATTCTCGGGAAGATGACGGCTGACGGGCGCAGGAGAAAGTCTCCAGCTCTTCTCCAGAGACTGTCCTGTCAGCGCACACGCCGTGACGTGAAAGGCAACAGCCCATTTCACGCTCTCCAGCGTCCTCCACAACATCTACTATTACATAATGAAATAATTGCGATTTATATGTTGCTCGCAAAAACGTCATTTCTCCAGAATGCGCGGCTATTATGCGCTGATTGAAACTATGGTGTGAACTGGTAATGGGCTATCACACAGCGAGTGCCTCAGTCATTGTAACCTCTGCCGTCCGCCCGCCGTCCTCTCCTCCGCTGTAATTGCATTTCTAACTGACTGCTTTTAGCTCGGAGGATCCTGCTCGGTTTCCCTCCTTCATCTTGGGTTCCGTAACAGCTCTGTACAATTAGTCCGGGCCGGTGTTTAGCGAGGAGCCACGGCTGAACCGCGAGTCCATGTAATTGCATTTGGCAGGAGGGGCGACCCGACCGGCTTGATTTCACACCTTGCAGACGCAAGACCATTTACATGCAAACAGCTCCAAATTACAGCTGTGGGGAGCAGCCAGGGGAGCGTTCGGCCCAAAACCAGTGTGATTGAATGAAGGAAATCAGCCTAATTATTACCCAGCCACATTAATGACAGGTTAAGGAAAGATACGGTAATGGCACAGAAAGTGTTTGCTTGTCATGAAGGAGTGTGATGTTATTGTCACATTCACTCGTCTGCTCAGATGTCGCCAGGTAGCCTGTTGGCGCCCTCGAAGCGGAGCCGGGAAACAGCCATGTGGAAAATGAAGTTGCTAAGTGACATCACCTTCGAGATCGCTGCGGCTTTTAGCACAACAGATGTGAAACGTTCTGACAGATTTCCTGTGAACTGATTGAGATAATGTACTCCACTGCAGTGTTTTATGAGATTGTCAAACATCTCCATGCTTATGCATGTTAATAATTACAGGACATGTGCAGGACAATCCCATACATTCAGTGCTTTTCCTGTTAATGTAATACTGGCTTCAGGACGATGGTCACGAAGTACTCTCTCTCTGAGTCAGTAAATCTTTATTGGCATGACTTCTCAACAAGAAGTTCTTCTTCGAGGAATAAGAGTCTGATCTAGAGAAACCATCACACATTTTATACAAAAATATAGTTTTTAACCACAAATGCTCATCTTGCACTGCTCTGATGCGCCACTCATGACGTCATCACGCTGGAAAGGTCACGTGACGTAGGACATCAAAGACTAAGTCAAACGGCCTTTAGAAAAAAGGTGAAACAACGATTTTGAAGTTGGAGGAGAAAATTAGATGTTTTTACGGTACTTTCGCCTACGTCACGTGACCTTTCCAGCATGATGACGTAATGTGTGGCGCATCAGAGCAGTGCAAGACGAGCATCTGTGGTTAAAAACTATATTTTTGTATAAAATGTGTGATGGTTTCTCTAGATCAGACTCTTATTCCTCGTCTGGATCATGTAGATCTTTGAAGCTGCACTGAAACTGACATTTGGACCCGTTGAACCCCAGTGAAGTCCACTATATGGAGAAAAATCCTGAATGTTTTCCTCAAAAACCTTCATTTCGACTGAAGAAGGAAAGTCATGAACATCTCAGATGACATGGAGGAGAGTGAATGATCAGGAAACAGTAATTCTGAACTGAACTAGTCGCAGCACACTTCAGATGATAAAATCAATGCAACTAATCAATAAAATACAGTATATAATTAAGTTTTGTTGAAAAATTCTATTGCAAATAAATGAAAAACTAATAAAGCTACATAGTGCTGGCTGGTGGTATTGTCAAGTCCACATGAAATACATTTAGTATGAATATGTGAGCCTAAATAGTCTAGTGTGCTCCGAAATAATGACAAAATTCACATTTAGAAGATATAAACGCTCAAAACGTACCGTCTCTCACTTCCACTGATATGAATCAATGCGTTTGATTTGATGAGTCCAATCAAATGCTCTCTAGAATCTAAAGCGTCCCCTACATTATGAACAGAATCGGTCTCTTATTCTACATGGTGAATGGCACATAGTGCACTATATAGGGAACACACAGTATATTGCACACAGTCTGCTCCGGTTCAGATAGTCGATGGCACAGAGCGGATCATACGACGGACCATTTGAGTTCTGCACAGAATGTTGTTTTAAAGCGATATGGAGCAGATTTGGAGGAAACTGAGGCTTTACCAAGTTCAACAGCTCTGGACGCTATTGGCCGTTTTAAAAAGGGCGAGGAGCTGTTCAATGTGTTCCACCCTGTTGTCTTTAACACTATCTTAACGTGAACGGACTGCCAGGTCAGATGCGCTTGTTAGGCCTCGCTGTGTAAACGCAGCCGTACACACACGCATGACATTGTGTTTTACGAAGCGTCCCTCGGGCTACAGGAACGAACATGCTACATAGATGGCAGATACATACTGTAGCTCTGGGAGCTGTGTGACCTTTCCCGAAATAATTTTAATTTTCTTTTTCTGTTTTCTCTCTCCCTCTCTTGTTCGCCGCACACTTCAAAAGCAGTGAGAAGGTCACAGCCCAGCGGTAGCTGTTGTTAATATATCAGCCCTGGTGTTTTTGACTGTAATTATGCAGTAAACTCCTAGAGGTCTGGCTGCAGCATGTGTGTGGAGGGCTCTGGGCCAAACACAGAGGGGGAAAGAAGAGATTTTCCCTCTTTTGGAGTCGCTTTCAGCTGTTATAGCACTTATTGGGGCTCGGTTCTCTTGTTGTGTGTGAGATTTAGTGCCACCCACGTTAAGATGAGCTGTTTAGGTTTTTGTAATAGCTGTTTTGTGTGCAGATGACCTGCAACTGTTTCTGAGATTTATGGGGTGGAGCTGGAGGATGAAGTACTGACCCGGTTTGAGAAGGAAACTCTGTTCTCTGGTGTTTATGAGAATACAATCCGTCTTTGTTTGCTGCAAAACAACAACAAAGGAATAACACAAACCTGGCCTGAGGTTTGTAGCTCACATATGGAAGGCATAATACTGTTTCCAGTTCATGGACTGAGATTGGCACCGCAGCGACCCGGTCTGCGTCCCACAGCAGTGGCGGCGCATAGTTATCAGGGATTCTTTTGATATTCTCAGAGAGGAACTCGCGGACCTACACGGAATTCAACTGCAACATTCTTTCACAAGGTTTCATTCTTTGCTCCATTTTTTAAATATTTAGCTTCATTCGACGAGTGCTGTAACCTTCAGATTTAAAGGGACGGTTCACCCAAAAAAAGAGAATTCTGTCGTCGTTTACTCGGCAGTCACATTTATTCAGGCCGCTTGGCAAAATTTTGCATTCTGATTTTGCATCCAGTCATTTTAATAGGAATTTGAGTTTTGCATTAGATAAAAAAAACAGAAAAATCCAATAGAGATTTGGAATTGGGTTCAAGTCGGTCGTGTGAATTCATGCATTGACAAATCGGTTGGGAAGTGACCTCAGTGTGAGCCATTGCCCAAATAATTTGACCAATGTTACTTCTCCAGAACACTTCAGAATATATTATGTTTAAGAATGGTTTGGGAACAGTTTAATGAATGTGAATGGGGTCCAAAACTGCGCTGGACCCTGTTGACTTTCATGTGGAGAGAGTTTTTAGATTGGGGTGAACTGTCCTTTTAGCACAATTTAACACGTTACAAGTAAACTGTATCATTTCTGTGGCAAATGGGATTGCAGAAGTGTCTGGGTTCATCCAAACATGACGTGAACTTTTTCAAAGTTCGCGTTTCCATCAAGTTGTTCGAGCGGATGACGGTGGTGTTGGTACAGCATCAGAATTTATTCGTCAAATGCGTTTCCATCTCTAATATTCACATTAACTCTTTTTTGCACAAGTCAAAAACCACCTCAAGCGAGTGT